>OY735216.1:51027121-51132121 GCA_963457665.1 Thysanoteuthis rhombus | reverse complement strand
TATTTGAAATGACTTCCCATCATCACATGATTAATATATGACTTTGTGGAGACAACGAAAATAGTTAAACAATTAAAGTGGCTATTGCTGAAATTGAACCTGCCACGGATAGTATAATTTTTTTTAACGAACCGTTGCTTTGACCATTGAGCTAAACAGCCGCCAGTAATGCAAAGGCACAAATAATTGTTTTCACTCCAAATTCTCACCTCGTTTATTTTACGGTTTATATCTGCTCTATTCGTATCTTTCATTGCTACAGTTATGCATTAAGAAATGGATATTTCAATAACTATTTAAAGAACTTATAACCGGTGAAAGTTAACATTTTGTGCGATCAGCAACTGGCAGTATATTGTTTCCTGTGGATTATGAAAATAACAGGTAAGTCTGATGGATTGTCTTCATCCAAAGGAATTACGGATTAGAACTGCCACGCTTTCTGAAACATCCAAATTTGACTGGATAATTATAGAATACGTTATTCAAATGTAAATGGGCTGATTATTTTCCACTGCACAGAAAACAGCATATTGCAATTGGCACGAAATGATAACATTCACCGGGTATATGCATTTATAATTATCATTGTTTTATACATTTTGTATAGAGCTCTATTTACTGGGTCAGATATTAAGCAATTTCATTAGATGCTACTTGTGCATTGTACCTAATCAGACAATGTATATATGATAGATTGCCAAACACTGACCGTCCAGTTCCGTAGTCCAGAGGTAGGATATCGGCGACCGGGTCTGAAGTGAAGTACTGGATGGGATAAAGGAAAGTCTATTGCCGCACTGGAGAGACGTAATTCATCGAAACAGCTGTCTGTGGATGACACACACACACACACACACACATATATATATATATATATATATATATATATATATAAATATTGAACTGAATGATTTGCTATACGAACATGTTTATCTTTCTGTAATGTTTGGACTTTTTCAGGCAACTGATTCGATTTATTCTAGATCCCTATTTCGATTGTTTTTATGGGTGAGTTTATTTGTCTGTGTGGAGAACATTCTTCTGATTGGATTTATGTATCTTTTCTTTTCTAACTTTTCTTTGTTTACTTGTTTACTTTTTATGTTCTACTTTAACTCAACCCAATGTTTAATGGTCGATACATCGAGCCCGTTCTGAAAGAATCCATCACACATTCAATATAACATTATATTATATCATACTGAGTTCCTGATTTGTACTTTATATATATATATATATATATATATATATATATATATATATATATATATATATATATATATATATATATATATATATATGGGAACTGGAGGAAAAGTGATAGATCCAAAAATTCCTTATTTTCTGCAGGATTTATGAGAAATTTGTGAAATATCTGGCAACTCACTGAAAACGTCGGATAACCGGACAGATGAACAGATTGAACAATTTACCTGAATCTTGGGATATAACCTTGAATTACTTCGTCTCTCATCATCTCTTCATTTCTTCATCTCTCTATCCCTCTCTCTCTCCCCTCTCTCTCTCTCTTTGCATTCATGCGTATAAACTTATTTTCGTTTAGATGATATGTCAGTATAAGTTCATCACTCGGACTTAAGCAAAATATATACATAGATATATATATTTACACGCAAAAAAGATGCACATATGCATTCCCAGAAACGTGTGCGTGTGTGTGTATATATATATATATATATATATATATATATATATATATATCGCACAGGTTCTACGTTTACTGTTTCCATACAATAATCTTCACAGAATACATACCTGCTTTTACAGTAAATATACTTAAGATTTCTTTCTTCGTCGTTTAAAACTTTTTCACCTATTTCATTTGTCTTGCATCGTGTCATTCCAGTAGATTAATGCCATCTAATTTTTTCCATCCCGGTAATCAATCAATGCAAAATTGAATCCCTATTTTTTTATTTTCCAATCTCAAGATGAATATTGGCTGACGGGGGAGGGAGCGTCCATCTAAACCGCCATTTTAAGATGGATTGTTCCCTGAAAATGGCAGCCAAGTTTCATTCGGTTACGCTGGAGGGTTGAACGAAAAATTACGGAGAACAAGACACCACACCTTCCGTATCAATAATCAAAAATGTTAGCATCCATGATCGGCTGCAAAAAAGATATATTCTAAGAGGGAGGCAATATGATATACCTTGAACATATCTTAGTTGCTACGCTGTTGCGTGATAGACATTCCAGTTGAAGATGCTGCACTCACCGTCATTTGTAGTGGAAGCAAGTGCGACCAACTCTTTGATCAAGATGTCTAAGAATGCAGTTGACCATTGATGGATTTGCATGACCAGACCTGGAGGCGACACGATGAAGCAAGCCAATGATGATACTGTCTTTTGATATGGGAACATCAAGTTGTTACATAAGTTTATTGTACTGCACCATTATCCTCTGTTGGCTATACGATCCCACAGTTAAAAGCCTCTTGTCCTTGGTTAGGCTGTGGTGTAGGTGGAACAAATGCCATGTTTTTCTCTCCCTTAAGCGGCTGTGGGTGTCCATGTTAGCATCAACTTTTATGGTTTCTTTTGAGATTGGAACAGAATAGAGCAAATATGTTCTCAGATTTTCTTAGCTTATTGCTCGAAACTAGAAAACCTTTCCTTACATTGGTCAGTCTTTTAAGCATTGAAGCTGAAATATTATCTATCGTTGTCATTTTAGAACTGTGGTCTGCAGACTATTGGGTTCTCGTCAAACAGTGGCGAGGGGTCCGCAGCGAGCGTTACTCCTGGATGTGACATTGCAAATCTTGTTGCAGAAAAAAGAGACCTGTGTCATGTATTACAATACGTATAAATATAATTCATTTCAAAAAGATATGATTTTTAAAGGTCAGATCATCATCATCATCATCATCATCACCAGTAGTTTTTCAATGTCCATTATTGGACATAGACTTTCCCCGGGATTCTCCGCACATCTCTATCATGGGCGTTGCAGAGCCAGTACTTTCTGAATTTGTCTAGCTCGTCTCTCCATCTAATAATCTGCCGGCCTCTGCGCATGTGATATCGGGGCATCCTTGTCCATCAGTTATCCACAATTCTTGCAACATGGCCAGCCCACTGCAATTTGTGATTTTTAATGGATTCTATGATGCCTTTGACTCTTGTCTCTTCTCAGATGTACTGTATTGTCTTGTGGTCTCTTCATGTGAGGCTCAGCATAATTGTTTCATGTGCGCGTTGCATGATTTTCAATTTGCAGATCTGTCTCTTGGTTAGGTTCCATGTTTCAGCTACATAAGTGGTTAATACACCCATCTTTTCAGGATTGTTATTTTTTAAGGTTGAGCTTGCTCTGCCAAAGGCTTGCCATCTTAGCGTGATTCTTCGCTTGATTTCTTCTTCTTTTGAGGGTGTCATGGAGATTTGTTGTCCTAGATAGATGTAATGATCTACTTTCTCCAGTTTTATGTCCTCGATTTTGATCTTAGTGTTTTTATCTCCGATGTGGTCGTTGCCCACGATCTTCATCTTGCTGAAGCTCATGTGTAGGCCGACTTTCTTGCTCTCCTCATCCACTTCATCTATCATTAGTTGGAGGTTGTGTAGGTTCTCTGTGAAAAAGGCATTAACCAGTCTAAAAACAAATGCAGAAAATCAGGATCTGCCTGAATATTTCATCTATAGTTAGGAACTTGAGTTTTCAAAATTCTAAAACCACTGATCTATGGCAAAATTCATCCAGAGACGTCAGAGGTGGATTAAGTCAAACGAGTAAGTGACATTTTGAAATAATTTTTCCTCCAACATATCGATGTTACAGAATATTCCAAAAGCTTGTCAGTCGGTGTTTGAGCTTAGGTAAAAAATGACAGGATACTGAAAGCTAATTTTTTTCCCTGATGGGTTGATTCTCCCAAAATGAAAGATAAGCTGAATAAATGTAGGTACGAAGAAAATAATTAGTACATAGATATTTCATATAATTGCGTTGATGTTAAAGATAATGGGGAAAAAAACTCCATGACAACCTTTATTTCATGTCGCTTACATCCAAGCCAGTCAAAGGGTTCAGGTGGAGAGCATTGAGCCTAATCTAGATATTGGCTGTCCCCGGCAGGGGATTAAAAGGATGGAGGCTCTCTACGAAGGGCTCACAGTACCTGATATTCACAGGCAATCATCAATGTAGGTATTGGCCAGGTTCTACTTTGCTTAACTATCGTGATTGTCAAAGAACTGATGTATCCAATTTGATTCGGCAATACTTATTAATATGTCAATACGTCTGATGATTTGACCATTTATTGCTAGTGCCCTTGAGGACACGTATGGGTTCAATGACGACTGAAAATTGATGAAGGGGTTTAAATTGATTGATAGAAGTAGGTAAAATAGAGGCACAGACTGGAGGACAATGGGTTAATGGCACTAAAGGAACGGGAAAAGACGTAAATGAGTGTGGGGTTAAGGATAAGAGGTCAGATTTGAAATATCAGTCCTGTTTGAGTGGTTGGTGGAGAGAGTAAAGACGAAAGGAAGATTGGTGAAGAAAGAATGGCTGATTAAAATATTGGAGACATTAAGAAACAAACGTGGAATGAAGAGAAAATAATTGAAAAATGAAATACAGAAATGGAGAATTTGGACAGAAAAATAATGAATGAGTATAAATTAAAACAAAAAGAGATTATAGATGAAGAAATGAAGGAGATGAATGAATCAAGAAATAAAACAGGAGTATGACAAGAGAATAAAAGAAGTATGAATTAAAAAAGAGTATAAGTGAAGAAAAATGAACAAAAAGGAGTATAAATGAAAAATAAAGAATGAGTAAGAATGAAAACAAAAATGATCATAAATGAAGAAACAAAGGAGGTAAATAAATTGAGAAATAAAACAGGTGTATGAATGAAAAATAAAAGAAGTATAAAATTAGGAATAAGTTTAAATGAAGAAAAAGGAGTATAACTAGAAAGGAGAATAGATAATTAGAAATAGGTATGAATGAAGAATAAAGAATGAGTATATATAACGAACTAAAGAAGGGGTATAAATGAAGGAACATTGAGTATAAATCAAGAAATAAACGAGTATGAATACAAAAAAGGGTATCAAAAAGGGAATAAAAAAAGAAATATGAATGTAGAAATAGAGGAAGGATATATATATATATATATATATATATATATATATATATATATATATCGTTTGTTTATATATATATATATATATATATATATATATATATATATATATATATATATATATAAACAAACGACGAATGAAGATAAAAGAGGGTATATACATGGAAAAATAGAGAAATAAAATGAAGTAAAAAAAACAAGTGTAAATAAAGAATGAGCGTAGATAAATACTTGAATAAATTAGGAAAAAGAATGAAAATAAAGACAGAAAGAATGAATGAAAATAAATGTAGAATGAATGAAAATGGAGAAAGAAAAATGTATATGAAGGAACAAGGAAAGAATGAAAATAAGGGAAGAAAAAATGATGAAAAAATGGAAGAAAGGAAGAATAGAAATAAAGGAAGATGGAAAGAATGAAAATAAATGAAAGAAGAATGAACACGAATGGAGAAAGAAAGAATGATAATGAAGGAAGAAAGGAAGAAATGGAATAGAAAAATAAATAGAGAATGAAAATTGTAACAAGAAAAATGTCGTCCGTAATTTCGAGATGTGGGGTCTGTTGTAAGACCGATAAAAACATCCGTCATTCGCTGTTGAGCCATAGAACGGCAATGACTGTAATTCTAGCCATCTGCAGTTGAGGATTTAACAATTGAACTTGAAATAAAAATGGAACAGGTTTGGTAAGTCACTCAATAGAAACCCTCGCATAAACAACACATTTTGGCAGCATGCTGTGTTGAGGATGATCAATGACTACGAAGTTTGATTGCTGATTGACACAGAGTGAGGGATCAATTTAGCATTATTATACATTGTAATCTGAACTCCTGATAGAAAACCTATCATGGGAAGTACTTTCCAAATCAACAAAAAAAAAACAACAAAAAAACGAATTTTCTAGACAGAGTAAAGGGTAAATGTTCAAACATTCCTCCCTCAAGCTTCATTGGTGCGGGCTGTACGCGTTATTCATACATAGCCAGCCAGCCAAACCAACTTAAAAACTGAATTAGCCAACACTGATAGTTTGGGAGATGATTTCAGTTGAAAGTTTCAAAAAATGAAATAAAGGTAAATCAAGAGAAAGATAGAGAGGAAGAAAGGAAAACGGAAATATTTCAGCGATGGATAATTTAGTAGGGTGTTTGAATGATGGGAGTCAAGATGAAAGAAACAATGCTCCCTGAGGTCCGTAGGGAATGGCTGGGTGTAAGGAAATGAACAAGATGGCCAGTACGGAGGATATTCTTCGACAGGGAATATCTGGGTTTTGTGCTGGTCAGACGGGCGAATTTAATGTCTTCTTTTGATGGAGTGAATACAGGTGGCAAGTGTCGAGAAATAGAGACCTGTTAAAAACGAGAAAGATCGACCTTGGGGGGGGGGAGGGAAGAGGAGCATTTAAAGTAGAGAGGAAAGCGGGTAAGCGAAGGGTTAGTGACGATTAAAGGGAGGATAGGGTCGATTAAGTTAATGGCATGTGATGATGGGATTTTCCATTGGTTTGGTGTTGGCCCAGGAACGAGAGAAAACTTGCAGATCTCCAGGGAGGACTTCAACAGAAAAAGAAATTAAAAAATGATGATGATGATGATGATGATGATGATGATGATGATGATGATGATGATGATATGAGGCCGGAGAAAAGAGAAAAGTTGGGAGGAAATAATCCAACGAAGAGAATACGGAGAGAGAGAGAGACATAGAGAGAGAGAGAGAGAGAGAGAGAGAGAGAGAGGCAGACAGACAGACAGAGAGAGGCAGAGAGAGAGAGAGAGAGAGAGAGAGAGAGATGGAATGACAAAGAGAAAATGAGGGTGTGAATCAACGGAGGATAGGAGTGAGTAAGATAATGGCATCAGGTGATGAGATTGTTGGAATGTAGATGAAGAAAAAGAACTCACGAAAGAGCTTAATATAAGAGAGAGAGAGAGAGAGAGAGAGAGAGAAGGAATTCATGGAAAGATACACCGGTTTTCCTACGATCGCCGAAGTCTTGTCAGTACGTAGATGAGTGACCAACTGGGTTTACCAGTTGCTGGGAGTCAAGTAGAGAGCTCCTTCATGGCAATCTCATCAATAAGAGGAGACCAATTTTTACACTACGCTCAAGGAAGTAAGCCAAAGGAATCTCTTCCACAAGAATTCTCTGACTACAAGGAACAGGAAACATACGAATGAATGAAAAATCAAGATAAGGGGAGGGTATTGGAAACAAGGAAGAGAGAATGAATGAAGAAAAAAGACTAGAGTAATAGGAACAAGAAAGAGAGAATTAATGAAAGAAAGGACAAGGGAATAAAGACAAGAAAGAGAGAATGAATTGAAGAAAAGACGAAGGGGTGGAATAAGACAGAGATAATGAATGAAAGGAAGGAAGAATAAAATAAGGACAAGAAAGAGAAAATGAATGGAAGAAAGAACGATAAAAAAAATATAGGGGCAAGGAAGAGAGAATGAATGAAAGAAAGAATAAAATACACAAAGACAAGAAAGAGAGAATCAATGAAAGGGGACAGGCAGAGAAAGAAAGAAAGAAAGGACAAAGTAACTTGAATGAGAAAGCAAATGAAATAAAGCATAAGAGAAAAGCAACGGGTATAGTGTAGATTAAGTGTGTCTAGGATCAATCAAGTTAATGGCATCTGGTGATGATATTGTTTCATCGACACCGGTACCCTCAAGAGTTAGAGAAAATACGCAGATCTTGGTGAAGGTCTATGTCCAACAATGAACTTCTAAAGGATGATGATGATGATGATGATGATGATAATGATGATGATGATGGTGATGATGATGATGATGATGATGATGACGACGACGACGACAACGACGATGACGACAATGACGATGATGATGTTGACGATGATGTTGATGAATAAAAAAAGATCATATTGATTCAGATTCGGTGGACTGCGAGGATAATGATGACGAAAGATGACGAAAGATAGGTGAATTGCTTATCAGATATTTTACAAATCCATTGATATAAACTGGATTTGAAATTTATCTTGAGATTGTTCAGTACTAACCATAAATATTCTGATAAGTTAAGAAGTCGGCACCACGAGGCTTGGGAGTGAGAGATAACTGATAGATATATGGGATGGTCTATGTCCGACTTTGCACCTTATAAAGCATCGGTTATCGACCTTTATATCATCTCGCATCCCCTTTAGTACTTGGACCTCGCAACTGCACCTCTGATCTTCAACAAAATAGTTAGATTGAAATAAGTGAAAAAAGGTTAGTCCACGCCCACACTAATAATAATTAGTAATTTGCAAATGTCGTCTGTCAAGGCTACATCATCGGTGACGTCATCAGTGACGTCATCATCATCATCATCATCGCCAGTCTTTTAGCGTCCGTCGTTGGACATAGACTTTCCCCAGGATTTGCCACACTTCTCGATCATGGGCATCACGGAGCCAGTACTTCCTGAACTTGTCTAGCTCGTCTTTCCATCTAACATTTTGCCGGCCTCGGTTGCGCATGGGGTCTCGGGGGATCCATGTTGTGAGTCGTGATGTCCATCGATTGTCTGCCATTCTTGCAACATGGCCAGCCCACTGCCATTTGAGATTTTTAATAGATTCTATGATGTCCCTAACTCTTGTCTTTTCTCGTAACTGAGTATAAATAGAATTTGATGTTACTTTAAACTTTATGAATCATGTCTTAGTTGAATCTTACCTTTACATTAGTTCAATATTCAGTAAATATTGATAAAAAAGGAGAAAATACTGCCTACCATAATTTTTTAATGTTTTTTAAGTACAATGCAGTTGGGACATTGTTTGATTATTGCCGCCATTCTGTGTATATCATGATCATCGTGATATTATGCAAACACTAGTGAGGGGAATTCCTGAACTAATTAGAGAAATTCTTACATTTTTCCTGCTGTTTTGCACCCCTCTTGAAATTAGTCACGCCCCGTAAGGGACATGCTCCCCAGGTTGAGAACCGATGTTACAAAGGCTGATTGATGATGATAATGATCCATAGGGGTAGAGATTGAGAAGTGGGAGAGAAATGGGGTAGGGGGGGGAGGAAATAGAAATAGCCAGGCAGATCCGTTAACAACGTGAGAGATCGACTCTAGAGGGGCAGAGCATTAAGGGCATCGGGGCAGAGAAAGGCCAGGCGAATAGTGTCAAATGATCGTTAGGGTCGGGGTTAGGGTTGATTACCTTAATGGCTTCTGATGATGAAATTGTTGGTTGGGGGGGGGGAGAAAACGGAAGAAAATAAACCAACAAAGAGGAAATAGAGAGAGGGAGAGAGAGAGAGAGAGAGAGAGAGAGAGAAGGGGGTAGAGAGCATGCGGAAAGTCGAGTTACGACCAACTTACGTCCTCGTCCGCTCGCTGAAATCAACTAACGTCGAGCCTTGCAAGTACTTAGGTGGGTGAGCAACTGGGTATACGAGCACCTGCGTATCGTGTAGACAACTTCCTATGGCAATCCCGTAAATCGTCCCCGGAGGAGACCGATCTCTCCACTCGACACTGCAAATGTAAGACCATTTGCCTTGCTGCTATCGAAGTGGTATGAAAGTTGGAACCTCATGGTCAATGAAGGGTAATGGTGCAATACATTTTGCTCCAGTCTGGTTCGGTGGCAATCCTCAAGAAATGAGAGAATAAATGGAAAAATGAGCTAGGGTAAGGGTTATTGGGCCCCCAAACGAGAGGACGAATAAATGAAATAAGGCGAAGAAAGAGAGACTAAATGAGAGGAAAAACAAAGTGTGTGTGTATGTGTGGGGGGTAATAGATGAAATAAAGGACAAAGGAAGCAAGGGGAGTAGTGTCGCTTGAAGGGGGGATAAGTCGATGGCATCTGATGATGAGATTGTATCAATGGCACCTTGACATCTCAGTGTGAGAGAAAACTGTGAGATCTTCGGGAAGGTCTATGCCCAACAAAGGCTGCTGCTGCTGCTGCTGCTATTCAAGATGATCATGGCGGTTATCATTTGGGACCGTGGAGCTCAGGAACAGATCTAATGGAGAGCCAGATGGCTTCCATTTTCCTGACTCTTCATTTTCCGACTCTTCATTTACTGCGCGCCAACTAAGTCAAATTATCATTTCACTGTTGCATCACCATGGTAAATTGCGACCAGAAAAAGAAAGAAAAAAAAAAACAATGGAAGAATGAACAACGGGAGAGACGTGCAACTAAGTGAGAATGAATGAAACAGATAAAAAAGAAATGGAAAAAAGAAGAAAAAAAAAGATAAAATGAGATCGGAATAATTGATCACAATCCAAATACTCAAAAAATAAAATTAGTCGTAAATGGAAAAACATTGAAAAAAATAGAAGAAAAGTAAAAAAACAAAAACAAAAAGCGAACATGAAATCAAAAACGGGTTTAGTTAATCATTCAAGAGCGAATCTATCAGAAGGTCGGGTGGCATTCATTATCCCGACTCTTAATTTCCCGACTTCTGCTTTCCCGACTTGTCATTTACAGCACACCGATTGGTCAATTTATCATTCCACCGTTTGCCGACTCATATTTCCTCGGAAAACAAAGGAAGAAAATTCGCATTTTCCTATACTATAAAGAACGAAAACACCAGTTGACATTTTCTCCTAAAAATAGTACGGCGGGAGTGTGTTTACAATTCATGAAGAAAGAAAATTTTACTCCGGATATTTCAGCTTCGTTTTATTCTTCAGGGTCAAAAGGATGTGTGGTCAAACAGGGTATTTGTCCCCCACGCCGGGGATCAGGCATTCTCACCAAGGTCCAAAGAGTATGAAAGTTGGAATCTTATAGTCAATAAAAGATATTGATGCTGTATTATTGCTTTATGCCACCCCAACTAAATGCACCCATATAAAAAAGATTGCATAATTCAGGGTTGTCGCTAAGGTATATTCCAAATAAAAACTTTTGTGTTCTCCTCAAAATATATCATTTGCCTCCTCCTTCATTCCTTTAAAGGTGGCAGCGGATGCCCATGTTTGGAAGATTAGCACAACACGACCTCGGAATTCCATCTTTGACAGATCAAAATTTGGCAGTACAAGAATTAGCGCGAGTGTGCTTGATCATTCTGGCCATATTCTAGCAATTTTTAGCATCTTTTATATGTTCTTAAGCCATTTGGGTCGTTTTTGTCCTTTTAGCGTGTTTTAGCAGTTTTTGGTTGTAAAACTAGCGCGAAAACAATTTCTGAATTGGCAACACTGAATATCAGTCTTGGCAATTTTTCATGCTAACACTCATGGTTATTCTCATCCATTCGGCCTAGTGCCAGACTACGCTAAACTTGGTAAATATCCATCACCCGCCAGTCAACTTCTATTTATTCTGAAAAGTAAGCACGGGTGTTGTAAGTGGCGTTGAGAGAGTAACCTCGTTTCAGAAGATGAAGAGTTGAGAAATGTCATCCTTTACGATAATGATAAGCTGATGATTACCTCATTATTCTTATTAAATACTTGATTGGTTCTTTCTTCACCACCCTCCTCTTCGTACTTGGCTTATAGCAAGAGGCCTTCTTAGACGGTCAGTAGAAGCTGAGTCTTGCCAGCCGAGAAGGAGATTAGAAAATAAATATAATAATCAGAAAGACAGTATTAAAAATCGAGAGACGAAAGTGATTCGTTCATTGCTTGTCGCTCACAGCCAGGGGATTCAAGGAAGGGGGCACTTGGCTTGCGTTTATGAGCGTATTGATGAGATCGGTCCCAACCATCTCTATATGACCGCCAGCTGCTAATGGTAACTGGTTTTTCAAATTGGTCACCCACCTTCGCACTGACTGGGCACGGTGTTGCTTAACAACGGTGATACGTTCGAAAACAGATGTATCCAATGCGATTAGGTCGTAACAGAAAAATTATCGAAGGATCAGAGAGAGTGAGACGGATAGACAGACAGACTGACAGACAGAAAGTTGACGGTATTAGAATGAATAAGTCTATAGAGAGAGTGGGAGAAGAGTGAGAAAAGGGGGACAAAACGAGGATAAGATGGAAGACAAAAGAAAAGAGAATTTGCCATCACAGTCAATAACTGAACAATCGTAGCGCCAAAATTTGAGGAAGTGTATGAATTTCAATTGAAGAATAAATATGGTTGAAATAAATTCTTTTGATAAAAACACAGGCGTTTTACCTCAGGAAAATATCGAAAATAGAGTAAAAAAATGTTTTCTCCACTGGGAAGTATCTAAATTAGCGTAAATAAAACCATTGAAATAAGGCCATCAAACAGTTTTAAAAGGATTTTACCCCAAAATGAAAAAGCAAATCTTTCAGGAGTACTGGTGCCAATTTTTGAATTGGAACGCTAGAATACACGGATGCATAAATATGTAAAATGAATAAATAAATAAATAAATAAACAGGTCACTCAATAGAAACCTTCACCAGACCAACATCTTTTGGCAGCATACTATGTTAAGGGTGATCAATTGAAAATCAGAGAGAAGGCTAATAAATGGATTAGTTTCTTCTCTCACCTTTTGCAGGGTCAATAAAAAGTCAGAATTTTCAGAAAGTGCGTGAACCTTGTCAGACACCAACTACAGGACCAATTTAGTAAAAACTATACACATACAAACAGACTAAAAGGAAATATTGGGGCCGGGGGATTTTCAAAAAAGGAAACACAATTTTTTTTCCGTTATGATACGGATCAAACGTTCAAATTTTCAGCCCTGTGCTTACTTTGGTTCACACGCAGTATATACATGGATAGCCATCCAGATTCACTTGTAGACTGAAGAAACCTATCTTGATAGATTAAAGAAACGGGAAGCGATGGGGCCTTCATAGAAGTCGAATCATTGAAGAACTTGAAAAATAGCATGAATGAATAAAAAAACAAAAGAAAAAAAATTAGAAAGAAAGAAACCCAAAGAAGTAATAAAAAGCAAGAAGAAAAAAAATAATCCTCGAAAATGAGACACGGATATTTATTGAACAGGAGAAGATCACAAGTGTTGTGCATATTGTGGGGATCGAACTCGCACAGCACTAATGGCTTACGAAACTAGGTCAGTAGCAACAGCGAAATATCCGTGATTTTTATCATCATTGTTGGACACAGGACTTTCCCGATGACATCGAAGGTGATGTGCCTTACCCGACCGAACTTTGAAACATCAGTGTTGTCATAAATAAAATTCATTCTGATCATATTTATGGAGTTTTTTTTTTTTTTTTTTTTTTTTTCTACATGACTTCAAATTTTGCCACTACTGTTGTTCTATCATTGACTTTGATGGCCGATTTCTATCACATTTTTACAAATATTTTACTACCATCCAAATTTTTTCAGTTGCTTTCTTCTATTTGTCTCAGTCAGAGTTTGAACTCTACTGGCCGATCCCATTCTCTTTGCCGTTAATCGTTCCGTCATTCCCATTATCTGTTATAATGACTTATGAAATAAGAGAGAAACATAGATTGAAGGCGAGAAAGAATGAGCGGTCAAGAAAGACAAAAGAAAGATTAGGGCTCTTGCAGTATTTTGGAACTTAATCAGTGAAGCGACCAAATCATGTCAGAAAGACCTTCTTCTAAAGAGGCTAAAAATGACCCACGTGTCCCTCTGTAATGCTGACCCTTTCTGTTGCGAATGTTTAATCTCTTGCCCTGGGGATTTAATGATCTTGATAGAAAGAGGTGTATGGGGAGGGGTGTGGCTGTTGGCATCTTCATTTTCTTCTGTTGATGATGGAGGCAGGGATAATGCAAGTGACCCTTTGGCATGGATAATGGATAGGGGTTTGGAATGTGGCTTTTGGCAGTGACACTGGGGTCAGTGTGGAAGAAGAAGAAGAAGAAGAAGAAGAAGAAGAAGAAGAAGAAGAAGAAGAAGAAGAAGAAGGAGGAGGAGGAGGAAGAGGAAGAGAAAAAGAAGAAGTAGAAGGAGGAGGAGAAAAAGATGAAGAATAAGAAGATAAAGAGGAAGAGGAAGAGGAAGAAGGAGAAAAAAAAGAACAAAAACGAAAAAGGGAAAAGGGAAAAGGAAGAGAAGATACAAGAAAGAAAGACAAAGATTTAATAAAAGAAGTTCGACAACGACGACGAAGAAGAAGAAGAAGAAGAAGAAGAAGAAGAAGAAGAAGAAGAAGAAGAAGAAGAAGAAGAAAGGAACAACTACAACGACAAGAAGAACAACAAGAAAAAGAACAACAAAACAAGAAGAAGAAGAAGAAGAAGAGGAGGAGAAGTCGTTGGCAAAAGCGGCAATGACGAAACGATTCCCTCAAATCTCAGAACTCCAGCAACACTTACTTAAACGTATAGTTAACATTACGTGACCAAATCACACCTTAATTTCATAAGCCCAATAATGACGATAATGAGAAGAAAGAGGGAAATGATAGAAAAGCTCCAAGGATGGAAGAAAGAAAGAAAGAAAGAAAAAAAAATGAAGGGTCGTAGCAAATTAAAAAAAAGACGTATACATGGAAAAGAAAGGAAAAAAAGTGAGAAAAAACAATGGAACACGACTGGGTTCCTAAAATGATAGGTCCTGACCCATCTCACTGTGGTGAAGTCCTGCTGAGACTGAGTCACAGGCTTACAATGAATAAACGAATAGACAGAGAGTAAGTGAGAAAATATTTGTGGTAATAAAATGATTCAGATTCGACATGTGAACACATCTACTAATCATATTATTACCTTGGTCATCAATAATTCACTGGTTGAACGATAAAATGATGATAGTAGTAATCTTCTGTTTAGTTTATGTAAGTTGAAGGTGCCATTACAGGCTTTCAATGTCAACGGCCGTTGTGTCTGTACATGTAAAAATTCCAGTATACAATAAATATGAATTAAGACGGCTTTAAAAATATTTTGAATTTTTTCACTACAAAAACAACCGTTTTTTTTTTTCATACACAAGCTAACTTATGGGAATTAGAATGCATAAAAAAACAATGATACTCTCCTTGCAATACAGGGCTTTGTCTTCAATATATCTCATTAAGTATATGCAAATATTCTGAAACCCGGAAAATTCCTACATCCAAAAACTCCTCAGGTTTAAAGCATTCAAGATAAGGAGTACCCAATTTGTTATCTGAATTTGTCCATGATATATGTCACGATGTCGTATGAGATTGAACTGCGACAAGAAAATACCGAAGAATCTTGAGGTAAAAGAGAATCAGTACAATGTGAATGGAAATATAATCAATCTATTGCGGGGGAGTACAACCAACGGCCAAATGTAAGGTTGTCCAGAAGGACCCCAGAGCAAAGCGTATGAACCGAGGGTGATCCGTATTATAATCTGCAGTTGTCGTTCATTTGCTCGGAGAGGAGATGGGTGCTGTCGGTCTGAATCCTGCTGAAAGGACGCGAGTAAAAGGGAATAAAGTAATTATTAGTGCATACCGGCGACAGACCTGCATGGACGGCGTCTCCAGATTTTCAAATCTTCCCGAAGACGGCATTTGTGGTCGAAGGATGAACCGAATTGAACAACTACGGTATCGCCGAATGAATCTTTGTGCTTCCATACTTCACTGGGGGTTTTTTGGGGGAGGGGGGTTCGAGCCAAGGCTACATGGTTGAGGAATAAAAGGTATTTGGAACCCCTCCCTGCGAAAAAAGAAGAAGAAGAAGAAGAAGAAGAAGAAGAAGAAGAAGAAGAAGAAGAAGAAGAAGAAGAACAACAACAACAACAACAACAACAACAACAACAACAACAACAACAACAACAACAACAACAACAACAACAACAACAACAAGAAAAAGAGGAGGAGGTCAGAAATAACAGGTCGCTTGTGAAGGGAAAGAGAAAGAAAAAAAAACACCCTTTCGATGTTGAAAAAAAAAATAATGAAGCTGAATAGACTGTCGGCCTTGATAGGTTGCAATAAAAAAGAAAACTAAAAATTAAGATGAAATAAGATACTAGAAAACAATGGCTAATAATGTTCCACTTATGAAAAAAAAAAAAAAAAAAACTCGCCCCCACAGTCAATTATTGAACAACCATAGCGTCAAAATTTGAAGTAGTGTGAAAAAATTCCGTTGAAAAATAAATATAGTCAGAATAGATTCTATTCATAAGATCACTGGTGTTTTTATTGTGAAAACATCTGACATTGAGTTTAAAAAAATCTAGATCCTGGCGAAACTAGCTGTTATTATTGAACCCATCAGAATATGAACCAAAAATCGATGCGTTTATTAATAACATCTAGATTTTCCAGAATCCAGATGCTTTTTAGATGTGTCTTTGTACTCTATTTCAGATATTTACGTGTGGAAAATCTTTCTTTAATTTAAAAAAAAATTATATCTATCTTAATTTATAAGTCGCTTTTTACTGTGATCTTTAATCAGGCTGATTAGCCTTCGGCATTAAGCGAACAACGATTGGAAAATAAAGAATAAGAGTTAGATTGGATTTGACCCCCCCACCTTAATTAAGGCTGATGGTGTCTTGTTTTCCTCCCCTCGATTTAGGACCCTTCTTTTTTTCTATCTATCTATTTCTCTATGTCTGTCTGTCTGCCCCACTCTCTCTATGTATATGTATCCAGCTCCTTTCATTCTTCTTTCCACTCAATGCCCACCCCTCATACCTCTTGCCTTTATCAAGGATCGTAATAGATCACAGGTCGAACGTCGAGGAAGATTGAAACCCAGCAACAGCCAAAGATTTATGTCAAAGATGGTCGTCATTAATCATAGGGAGATCGCCATTTTGGACGTCTTGGAATTTCGTGGCGCCAACAGCCTCATCCTACGATATTATAACCACTGGAACCCAATCATAAACTTACAATAAACACACGCATATAAAACCCCGAATAACTGTTTATTCCACTACCTTCATACAGGATTGAACCTAAACATCTATCAGCATCAACTGATAAGGAATGCTTGTCATGCGTCTGAGACTGTCATCAGCCTTTTAGTGTTCGTTGTTGTACATAGACTTTCCCAATATCTCTCTATCCCTGAATCCCGTTTTTCTCAACAATTCCGCACTGTTTTGTGATATCCCCATGTATATTTTCCATTTACTCGATGCATGGTTGTCAGTTAAAGGGTCAGTCTCTTGGTTCCATGTTTCAACTCCATAGGTAACTACTGGGAGGAGGCATTGGTTGTATTTTTGTATTTTGCCAGGTACAGTTTAGGGATCCATCATGTGTGTCATGATGTCCATCGGTTGTCTGATATTCTTGCAACATGATCAACCCATTTCCATTTGAGTTTTCTAGTGGATTCAATGATATCCCTGACACCTGCTTGTTTTCTAATATTATGTGCTGAGATGTACACGTTGCTTGGTTCTTAGTTTGATGGTCGGTCTTTTGGTTAGGTATCTTGTTTCAGCTTCATAGGCGACTATCGGGAGGATGTATTGGTTGTATACTCTTCTTTTTAAGACAAATGGGATTTTCTTGTTCTTAAAGGGTGAGCTTCGTCTACCTAAAGTTTGTCATCCTAGAGTGATTCTTAACTTGGTTTCTTCTTAAATGTGAGAACGTATAATCTGAACATCAAAAACAATGAGAATCAGAAGATTCCTTCATATGAAGTCAGATTCTTTAAAAATAAAAGATAATGCTATATTTTGAAAGACTCCAAAGTTTAACTTGTTTATGGTGCCGTTGACCCTAAGATCTGCCCTGGTTACATGGAAGCATTACACACACACACACACACACACACACACACACATATATATATATATATATATATATATATATATATATATATATATATATACACACACAATCACTCAGGGTTTTGTGCATTCAAACGTGTTAAATACGTATATTTACGCAAATATTAAGCTTTACCCGCACATATACTCTCACACAGTCCTCTTAGGCTCTTAATAATTCCAACTATTTCATATGGAATTGCATATTCAGATATCACATGGATATACCATTACATCCATTGCAGGTTGCAACACGGCTAGATGGTGGACAATCTCGGTAACATAAGAATTCTGGATCTCACAGACTGTGATATCCATATCATTAATCCACGTTTATCAATAATCAGCAATGTGCAGGTGTCTTATGTCACGCTAGAGAATGCAACTGACGCAGTAAATTTTCATTCATGCAAATGATGTACTGATGTTCCAATGACGTTATAGAAATGCTGAACTTGACAAATGAAAGAAAAAAAGGAAAATATCACAAAATTTCACAAAAACAGAAAGATTATGAAAATTTGTGTACGGTGAATAGAACGCTATCCTTTAAGCTCACTGTAATGCAAATCTCTATTATCCATGTCTATAAAATACAATGTGCTCAGAAGGCGATTCTCCAAGCTCATTGCCATGCAAATATCTAATATCCACGTATATAAAATTCAGTGTGTATAGAAGGCTATTCACCAAGCTCACTACAATGCAAATCTCTATTATCCACGTATATAAAATGCAATGTGTATAAAGGCTATTCACTAAGCTCACTGCAATGTAAATCTCTATTATCCATAAAATGTAATGTGTATAGAAGGCTATTCTCCATGCTCACTGCAATGCAAATCTCTGTTATCCACGTATATAAAATGCAATGTGTATAGAAGGCTATTTTCCAATTACACTGAAATGCAAATATCTATTATTCACGCATATAAAAGGCAATGCATCTATCCATGTGTAAATCATTAGTTCAGACAATATGAGTAAACTCGTCTATATTTAGATAAGGAATGAATCCATCCGCCTTTCCGTTGGTCTGTCACACTTATGAAATAAATTCCATGTTGGTTGGAGTTCGGGTTGAGTATAGGTGCTGAGAATGGAATGGCCAAGAGAGTTGAGAGAGATGGAGAAGCAGGGCAGGGGTACGCAAAATGGCGAGCAATGAAACATGAGTAAATTGCAAACAGAGAACGGCTTAAGTCGGCTGCCGAAAAAAAAGAAAGACGGGAAAGCAAAATTCGTGAGTGAAAGATTTGGTCAAGTGCTAGGGACGGTCGATTCAAGTATTTTACTAAAGCAATAGGTATTATACTGAAGCAAGGAGTATTTTACAAAAGCAGTGTATACATTACTAACGCAACAGATATCTAAATACAGCAACAGGTATTTCACAGAAGCAATGGGTATTTTACAAGAGTAATCGGTATTTTACTAAAGCAATCGGCATTTTGCCAAAGCAGTGTATATATTACTAATTCAACGGATTTTAAACTAAAGCAACATGTAATTTACTGAAGCAATAGGTATTTTATTAAAGCAAAGGATATTTACCAAAAGCAGTGTATATATTACTATTGCAAAGGATATTGAAACACAGCAACAGGTATTTCACTAAAGCTATAGGTATTTCACTAATGCAATGGGTATTGGGTATTTTACGAAAGCAATATGTATTTTAGTAAAGCAATAAGTATTTTACTAAAGCAATAGATATTTTGCAAAAGCAGAGTATATATCACCAATGCAACGATTTTTTTTACAAAAGCAATATGTATTTTACCGAAGCAACTGGTATTTTACTAAAGCCAAGAGAATTTTCCAAAAGCAGTGTATATATTATTAATGCAACAGATATTTAACTAAAACAACGGGCATCCGTATATTATGAGTCGTTCAGCCTAGATTGGGATAGGACAACAATTATGGAGCATTGCGTTAGGACCAAACACACTCTCAATGGTTGTCGTGACAAGTTTGTCGGTCATGCCGCGACTGGTCTATTTCATGTCGTGCTCGGTCTTTCGATTGATGCATGCCCATACGTGATCAGAATATTTGGATGAGACAGACAACTGAACAAACGCACGCCTCCGTATTTACTCATGCACTTGTGGATGTATGTACACGAGTGTAAATATCTGGGGGCATGCTCACATGTTTCCATATCAGTGTCTGCTGCATAACCCATTTTTGTCAGTGCCTGTCTGCACACGACAGAAGAATAAGTGAAACAGTTAGACAAACTTACATGCACACACACACAAATATGGGGGATATATGTTGAAATGAATACATCACCTATATTCAACCTAACTGACCGTCCTGTTCCCTGGTGCAGAGGTAGGTTACCGGCCTCCGGGTCTGAAGCGAATATTTCAATCCTGCCTCGTGGGTACTGGATGGGATAATGGATAGTCTATAGCCACACTGAAGAGTTGTAATACAACGAAACAACTATCCGTCGGTGACAATACACACACACACACACATATATATATATATATATATATATATATATATTCATCATTCTCCTTAGCTGTTTTTGCTTTTGTTTTTTTTCTTTTTAGATGTGATCACACACCTCTATTACATACTTTTGGGCCAGTGTGTTTGAGATGTCATGTCATGTGAAGGCGTGAAGTCATCGATGATTTGATATTATAATACAATGCACGGGTTTGGCTGTTTTGCATTGAAAAAAAAGCCATTTACGATTTTTATTGAAAATAATACTCTGGGGATATTTCCGTATTGGAATATTTTACAAGTATCCTCTTCCCGCTAATCCCACCACAAATGATAGACTCATCATTGAACTCATGGTTTTTGTTTATTTATTGTCTTTTTTCTTTATATCAGTTTTGTTTGTTTGTTTGTTTATTTATTTGTTTGTTTCTTTCTTTCTTCTCATCTGCTCCCCCCTCTTTATGTTCCATTTTCTTTTTTTCATTGCTTTTTCTGATCACTTCCTTTTTTTCCTTCAGTCTTTCTTTCTTATCTCTTCTCTTATAATCTGTCATTTCTTGTTTTCTCCTTTTCCCATCTTTTCCAACACTTGTCTTCTTTCTTTCTCACCTCCTTTATGTGTTTCTTTTTTTTTTTTCTCTCCTTGTTCACTTCCGGCAAATAGCTGTGCGCTCTTTTTTTTATTCATTGGTACAAACTGAAAAAATTGATAGCCAATTAATTTTTTTCCTAGTTCATAATTGCCCAATAACAACAAAACGTCTATCACAGCGTGAAAAGATGCCTATGCACTAATACCAATATTTATATTTATATATATATATATATATATATATATATATATATATATATATATATATATATATATATATATATGCCTTCGATCGGTCAGTTTAGCCCAATGGAAAGAGCGACGTTACATTGAAGCTGTCACCTGATCGGTTACTGGTTTCCTTCCAGCAGAAGCCCCATTTTTCTTCAACTGTTTATTCTATTTACGCTGTCTACGCCAAGTGACACTTTAAGTTACAATGGTGGGTCGTTTCAAATGACATGAGGCATATATATATGTATGTGCGTGTGTGTGCGTGTATTTGAGAAATGGACATATTTAGTGCGACAATAACTGTCAAGTTATATGGCCTTTACATTATCAGCAAACTGGTTAGCACGAGAATAAGTGCCTCGCTATGTTGAAGCGGCTACCCAATCGGTGGCAGGTTCGATTCAAGCAGCAGCCAAATGTTCGTCAATTGGTCATCCCAATTGTCTAATTCGAATGATATATCAACCGTGTAACGACGGGAAATCATTCCTGATACGTTCCTGTATGATATAACACAATATATATATATACACACACACACATATATATACACATATATATATATATATATATATATATATACATATATATATATATATATATATATATATATATATATATATATATATATATGCGTGTGTGTGTGTGTGTTTGCGTGCGTGTACATATTACATAAGTATACATGTGTGTTTGTTGACTTATGCAAATCTTGACATAAATACAGACAATTAATACAGGAGAAAATCGATGGTGCAAAAAACAAAACAAAAACCCAGCGCCTTTAAATGTATACAAACATTAATATGTATTCCTTTTTTTCAATTTATCAGAGAAAGTATTGTAAATCATTATCAATTGTTTGCTAATATTCACTCGTAGATTAATTGTCGTTGCTTTTTATAGCGACTAAACTCAGACCAGTTTCATTCTGGCCACGAGTTATTAAGAACAGCAAAGATCTGAATAAAGAATCTGTTCCCCCAAGGAATCGACGCCGGTTGGCGACTCACGCAAACGCTATTACCGCCTGACTAAAGAGCTTATTGGCAATTACGAGACTTGATCAAATCCCTAAACTCCTTCCTGATACCGATATCTCTTGTTCGGTGTTCGTTGATCACCAACCAAATCACCAAAAACGCTAGATGAAAACCAATCACAAGAACAGACTTGATTCAGAAAAAGCTTCTCAGCCATTGACTGTCTCCATTTAGTGAACCAACTCAAATACAAAGCGGTAGAATATAAAATGCCACCTGAGGTAGCATTTTTCGACTTTTAAAGAGAATTTTAACTCAGTGGAAGGCCATCGCAGATATCATACAACGAGGCGTAGACCCCGTATGTGTCAGAGTCATACAACTGACACAGCAGTTCATTCATTAGGCTACTTAGAGAATCTGAGCACTTTTAGCTGGAAAAGGGATTGAGTCAAGGTGATACTAACTCACCCTAATTTTCCACAGCCTGCTCCATGATGATCTTCCGGGAACCTAGATTTGGAAGGTAGAGGAATCAGAATAGACTGCGAATACCTAAGTAGATTTGCTGACAACATCGTCTTTTTGTAAGAAAAACAAAAACAAAAAACAACAAAAAACATCACGATCTCTAAGTTAATGCTGAATGAACGAAAGGAACAAGAAAGTTGGTTTTCATTTGAACTCCAGTAAGACAAATGTGATATACAACACACACACACACACACACACACATATATATATATATACATACATATATATATATATATATATATATATATATATATATATATATATATATATATATATATATATATTAAGAAAGGGATATATTTGATCCGACAGAATGAACGTGAACGTATGTATGATACACGATATATAATTCTATATAATATAGCACGATTTACTATGTTTCTGTCGGATCACTTATATCAATTTCTTGATACGTAACTGTAGTGTTGAAAGAAGCTAAAATACTAAGAATGAACGAGATTGGGATTCGAGTTGAAGGCAATTATTGGGGCCTTAGCATTACTGGCAATTGTTTTGTTCAATGGTAAGAGCATTGCTACTGCTAACATTCCGGAGGCAGGCTCGATTCCTGCTGCAGTCATATTTTCTTTAATCGTTTATTCTATTTAGCTTGTCTAGGGTGTGTGATACATTAACCGTCTAATGACAGGAGATCATTTGAATAAGTTTTTAAATATTATTACGTAATTTATACTTTATTATCATACGCATGCACTCTCACACACACATAACTATATATAAACATTTAGAACTATATATTTCATAAATTTATGAATATTTGTTACTGCATAGTATACATGAATATTTATAGACATAGATTATTGAATAGTATATATGTATTTACATCACCGTTATAACTATATATTATATTCGTATATCCATGAAGATTCAGTACTCTATAGTATATTCATAAACATATTTGTATGTTGTAGAAATGTGTTCACTATATGGTTAATGCTGATATGCTTAATGTCATTCCTGTTCAAAGAATGGAATATAGTACTGATCTTGAATGACACAAGAGACTACAGACTTGGGAAATCATCATTTAGCGCAGAGGTAGGCAACCTTCATCCATCATCCTGTTGGCCAGACACAGCCTGCAATGGAATTTTGACTAACCCCAAAGGAAAAATTAAGGTCCTATGCTTACTTTCATGCTTTAAAGATTGCTCGCAGATTCCTTGTGTTTTCACAAATGATTCGAAGTCATGATGCAAGAATGTCAGACAACTGTTTGACATCACGACTCACAACCTGTATCTGCAGAGATCATACGCAAAATTGTGACTGGCAAAAAATTGAAAGACGTGACTATTTGGTCAGGTTCAGGAAATATTGACGTCGCAATGCGCACAATCGAAATGTCTAGATCTAGAGGATATTGGGGAAGGTGTATGTCTCACGACGGACTTGAAAGACTGATGTGTATTCCCCAAAATGCCTTGATTGAAAGAAATTGAGACTTAATTGAGTTATATCATTTCTAATTGACATTGTTGGTTAAGCACAAATGATTCTGGCATACGTGGAAGATTTTAGGCGATATATAATTAGATGTATTTGAATGGATAATTCTTATATTTCGAGTCTTTTTAGAACATTTATATGGCCCAACGATCTTCATTAATTCGAGATCTAGCCTGCAGAGTCAAAACTACTGCCGAACCCTGATTTAGAATTATGACCTTTAACTGGCATCGAGCGCCATTTTCTTTGGTTTCAGCAAGGAAACATTCAATTAAAGAGGGTAAAGAAGAAAGATGCTACGATTCAAAACCACAATCAGAAAAAAAAAATCCCAGAACTAATTATCTGAAGAAGAATCATCTAAAATTATGTAGAAAAATGGATCTTTTACTAAAAAGTATCTAAAAAATACCAGCACAAGATTTGGGCATCGTTGGTCCAGAATGACCATAGACACGAATAATAAATAAATAAATAAATAAATAATTAAGATAAAAACAAACAAACAAACAAACAAACAAACAAATGTTTTTAGATGGTGCCTAGTGATGTAGTCTCCGAATCTTTAAGGTTGAAACACCAAAAATGCCAACCATTGTACCCGGAAAACACACCCACACACACGAATGGACACTCAAGAAAAGACGAATCCGTAGCCCACTTGGCTGGTTGATTGGACTGGCTATTCATGGGGCTATAACGATTCAAACTATATATAAAACATAAACTATATGGTAAGAAAGGGAGATGGTGTAAAACATAACTCTCTCGTTTTTAAAATCTCCGAAACAGTTCCATAGTAAACAACTGACGATCCCAACAAGAGAAAATTTATACGTAATACCGTAAAAGCAAAGCACGTGCGAAATACGTGAGACAACTGAAGAAAAATTACATAAATTGTATTGACAGATTTGGGGGAAAATAAGTGACTGAAGTCACACAAAAAATTATTTGAAAAAGTTTTCCAATGTTCAGTGTTTAAAGCAGTAAAGCTGTCTACACTATATATATATATGTATTTCTTGACTAAATGACTATATACACACACACACATATATATATATATATATATATATATATATATATATATATATATATATATATATATATGTATATATATATACATATATATATTGAGCTGTCTTCACACACACAAACACATTTGTGTACCTGTGTGTATGTATTGAGTTTCCTCCATATATATATATATGTATATATATATATATATATATATATATACTTTCATCTGACGGAGAGTAAACAGGGCAGAAACATAAACGTGTAGCAAATCCAACATTCCATCATATATATATATATATATATATATATATATATATATATATATATATATACGTAAAAATAATTTTCATATTAGCTTATGATATGCTATGAAGGCAAATTTAATTGGTATTAATGATAGTATTTGTAATTGTTTTCCCTTTTGGGCCTAAATTCTCATAATTTATTAATTAAGAAATAATTGCTGTCTGATCAAATTAGTCGATAAATTGGTGGTTTTATATGAAATTCAAATTCAGATCGTATGACATCGTATATATTTTCCTATCATCGTCTCATTATGGAGGCGCAGAGTGACCGAATAAGTAATGACATGGAGTGTTCGAACTCTGGCTGGGACAGTTAGTGTTCACTTTGCACGAATGCTTTTGTGAAAGGCATGGATTCAACTCTCCGAAAATAGGTACAGTAGCACAAAATGAGGTGAGTGATGCCACTTCGAGAGTTTGTTGTCTCTCAGTCTAATTCACTTGTTGCAAATGAATTGGTGAGAGATAGGCATATGTGTGTCGATTGCAAGGAACCAACTCACGATATTGCGTTGAGAACCTTTTTATTCAGACCGAAAGAAAGTTTCTTGTTAACTCAAACGCCAACATGAACAGGATGTCACAAAAGGTCGGTATAATGTAGTGTGTATTAAACACGAACTTATGGGGTAGGAACTTCCTAAAAAAAAATCAAACAGACTGATAGATAGATATACACACACTTAGATTCATTTATACATACTGGTATATACATATACAAATTTACGACTGTGTAACCATCGATTTATTGATCTATCAACACATACAAATTGACACACATATGTATGTATGTATACATTTATGTCTTGGTAACTATTGTTGGCAGGATATAAGGGCAGTTGACTTGGTCGCAGGGCGAACACTGTTCGCTCTAGTCTAGAATACACAGCGAAGCCAAGGACATCGCATTTTCGTTCATCTGGACAGAAATGATGTTCTAAAAGTTGATGATCAGCAGGCTCTTAGGCAAGGCCGTAAAAAAGTTTCTAAGAAAGCTGATAAGGAACTCATCAGAAAACGAATTTATGTTCGTTCGTTATGGCGTCTTCATATGGGTTTATATTACAAGAACCAATACCTTTTTTTTTTCTCAAAGACGTAAAACTTAACAAAGATCTTAACGAGAGAATAAACCGTTAATTAAATAGCAGCAGGTACATAATTAGTTATTACCAACCGGAACGTCGTTAATGTTGATGGCTTTACGTATGGAAAATGAAATCAAAAGAGAAAAAAAAACAAAACAACTTTGTGACGAAATAATAATAGTAAAAAACATTTCATCCGAAAAATTAAGAAGAAAATATTCCTAGGTCCAGTCATTATCATCAGCAGCGGCTGCCATTAAACTTTGCAAACTGAGAAGCGTGCAACGCGTCCATGAGAGAATCATGTTCAACCTCACATAGAGAGATTACAAGACAGCAGAGTATATCAGGAAGAAAACAGAAGTCTGAGACATCATAGAATCTACTGGAAAACGTAAATGTTGCTAGAATGATATACAACCGATGGACATCACTACTCACAACATGGGTCCCCCAAAATCAAATGCGAAACCGAGCCCGGCAGAATACTAAATAGAGAGACAAACTAGACGAATTCAGAAAACATTGGCTCTGCAACACTCACGATCGAGAAGTGTGGCGAATCCTGGGGAAGGTCCATTTCCAATTATAGACGATGAAAGACTGATGATGACGTTGGAGATGGACATTCCCCGAGATACGGCGAATCTCTCGCGTAGCCAGTGGTTTCAGCACTTTACTAAATCGTAATGCCTTATTTTTTGTCAGTCATAGTTTCGAGTGTGATCTCCTACGGTTGTGTGGCATTTTTTTGCAACATGATCAGCCCATTGCTATTTGAGTTTCCTTATGGTCTCTCCCCGAAAACAGGTTAATAAAGAAATCAGACTACTCGGTGAATACCTGACTGACCTCAGATTTGTTGACTTCTTTTTTGAAGAGGAGTACAGTCGGCACCCGTTGTTTCTGAATCATCCGGAATGTAGGTATTCCGAATTTGCCCTTATAATGAGTGGATTTTTGTTCAGACCTGGTACCCGTATATAGGGTATCATGTTATGAGAAGGTGATAAAAAGTAAGTTTTTCCTGTACCTTTTGGTTTCTCATTTATAATGCATTTCAAATGAAAAACAAAAAAACAAAACAAAACAAAAAACAACAACAAACAAACCGTATAATAGCAATTCCGTTTAAATCCTCTTGGGGGACGTAATAATATGAGTCTATCATATTTCCTGAAAGAAAAGACGACATTTCGTTTCTTAATTAAACCAGAATTTGACATCTCATTTTCAACAATTATTTCTCATATTCTCTCTCTATAAGTAATTTTGACTGATCGTTTTCAATGAAAGTCAATGTCAATCTAGGGAGTGTCAGTCATCTCTCTCCAGGCACACACACACACACACACACATACACACACATATATATATATATATATATATATATATATATATATATATATACATATATATAATTATATAAAGAGAGAGAGAGAGAGAGACATAAACATAAACATAAACATAGACAGATAGATAGATAAATATAATGAAATACCTTGCAAATACACGGACGATATTTTTTTAAAGCGGACTCAAAGTATATCTCTATATTTAGGTATTATATATGAATAGACTTCAATAAAACGAGTTATTTGAATTACTTTTACTTGAAACTGATACGACTTTTGAAATTTCTACGTGAACTATTCGAGAAGTGAGCCCAATTTTCAGACTGAAATCCACACACACGTATACTTAGAGTAATTATGAAGAAGTTATTTTTAGTACGAAGTCTTCCTGTACCGACATCCCGTTTTTGCAAGATATATATATATATATATATATATATATGTGTGTGTGTGTGTGTGTGTGTGTCCCCGTAATGCATTTGGTAAAAAGATCTACTCTTGAGGTACATACGTCTGATCAATTTCATCTGGGGTTTTATTATACAGTAAATGAAATAATGAATTCAGGTGTAAGAGTCCATTATCTTGAATTGTGAAAAGAAGATATTTTTATCCGCCATTTTTTCTTTTACCTTCACAAAGAAGAGTCCAATGTTATGATTGGAGAAACCAAAAATGTCACCTTGCTCATTATACAGATAAACATTACATAGATATATTGTAAATATTTGTTTTCAATGAAAGTCGACGTCTGTCTGAAGAGTGTCTGACATGGCTCTCCAGACAGACACGTGCTCTTTTATAAACAAGTTCTCTCCAATTATTTTTTCGTTTTCATCAGCTCTCGGGGAGAAATTAATGAACAAAGAAAATGAGCAAAGTCTACAGACATAAATGAACCTTTATAGATATACATACCGATACAAAACAAGCTGCTGCTAGTTCAAACTCAACTCTAAATATTATTCCGATTGAAGATGATTACTGCAACTTCAGGATTGTGCAAATTATGAATTAAAAAAATTGTGAAAAAATATATATTTTTGAATAATTGTACTTCTTTATCAAAATGAAGTAATCCCGCGTGAACCAGCAGAATAAATCAATATCTATGACTTGTCAATTCAGCTCAGTCAGTAAGACAGACTGAGAATGTCTCGCCAAGAAGTTGACTAGATTTGAATTTTGCCCCATTGTTTATGGTTTGTTTGAGAGGCAAAATAAATATTTGCATCTTATGCTATCAATAAGTTAACACACAGCCCTGTTTTTTGGAGAGAAAACCTGTGTATCTTGAAGAGAGAGAGAGGGGGAATCAAAACATGGGTTATTTTCATAACCAGACCTTGTTCTGCAAATGACACCTGTTTCTGTTCTCTACAGGGTATGCACTTCATGTTAAGAGTTTCCTTTACAGACTTGTCATTCTGCTCCAGCAGCCCGTTAGAAATCACAACGGACTTTCTACATTGAGCAGTTGCATCGGCACAAGCATGAAGTATCGGTACTAGTGAATGTACACAATAGAAAACCACGTATCTGGCATGTGGGAAATCGAATCCTCTACAATAAAAAGGACTTGAGAACCCACTATGTATATTTTTCAATCAAGAGAACTTTAAAAATGGAACCATTTCATTAATTGAATCGGTACATTAAAAAAAGTACATTGCCAAAAGGTAGAAGGCGATTAACGTCAGTTTGAAGTTACTACCCTGGATTTAACGTTTAAATTCCTTATTCTGAAATTACGAATTGAATATGCAGCTTCGAGGTTTCGGAGAAAGGGAGGTAGGAAGGGATTTTCGTCGGATCTGACGATTCAATCCACATTACCATATCATATGCATCCGTCTCTTCTGCAACCGAATTACGGCACTTCACGAAGGAATCTCTGACGCCTACATCCAGAACTCTTTAGAGTCTAACCCTTTTCTACTGGAATAAATTAAACACTCGAAGAAAGCTGGAGAATGATAGGGCCAAAACATAGAATGTATACATCCACCATCAGTGGGTAGGATGTAACACAAGACTAAGTTTAAAGTGGGAACCCTTATGCATACGAGTTGAAATTGTCCAGTTCCTCCTGCAATTACCATTTTGGGGCGTCCCAGACGTCAGGCAATGAACTAGATCCTACCATATCAAGTGTAATGGGTAAGTGTTGCTGTGAGGACAGCCGGCTTGAACTGGACATTATACGTCTTTTATCACGCCATAGAAAGTCTGTTCTGGGTATCGTCCAAAATATTGTGAAGAAAATATAAGTAGAGATTATCAATGTATGGTGGTGCAATCAGTTGTTATCGATCTGGTACTGAGGTTCCGATCTTCGACTGTAACCCCCTCCACCGTAGTTGTTGCTATTGAAATGAAATATCACCCCTGACCACTTTTTTCTCATTGAAAGTCAATTTTTTTCTGAACCAAACGTAGTAAGACTTTAATATACCTATGGAACATTACATAACCCAAACCAACATTATTAGATGACAATTTTGAGCAAACTCAACAGCACAGAAACTCTGTTTCCAACAATATATTTCCATAGAGGTGTACTCATTTTTGGACGACAGCATATTCATATTTTTGGCAACTGAATATCATTGCTGTGGAAATCGGTCATAAATAACAAAATCCTGGTATGTCTCGTCTGGAAGGAAATTAACTTTCTCTAAAACAGAAGTGGTAGAGGTTTACTCATTTATAGGAGATACTGTATAATTCACCAAAGTTAATCAACATTTTTTCTCTATTCAGCCACTGGCACATCTCCCCATGGTCTCCTCTCCTTCCTTCCGGCTACTGGAAAACCCGATTGCCTGATCAACAAGGGATTCCAAGCAGTGAACCTGTTTCCTTTAAGTATATCCCTGCCAGTCAATGCATCTTGCCATTTTTATCCTCTGGCTATTAAGAAGCAAGAGAGCACCCAGAGAGCGCTTATCTCAGTCAACACCCTACAATAACTAAAAAACTGAATAAAAAAATCAGTTAATATTTGGCTGCTGTACAAGAGAGATAACAGTAAGTTTCAATTTTTTTTTAAATTTTCGGACTATTATCTTCATATCTATATAAAAAAAATCTCTCAATCAAAAACTAATTCCAGGGTTCGCTACAAAATCCAATCAATTTTCCTTCGTACCAATCCTCCTGTAAAATGTCGTTGAAATTTATTTAGAACTTCGGGAGAAGTTGTGTGGACGTGCAAGGGTTAATATGAATAAATCAAGTCGACGTGTAGTTGAACTGGTCTTTGTAAATGGCCGTGTGAAATTCTTCTGGCAAGACATGAAATTTAATCTGTTTTAATACAATCAACTGCGTACCCGAAGCGTCCATCAGCTTGTCTACGAAACATTTCCTGACGTATCTCAACATCTAAGATACATCACGCACACAACATGACTCGGGAATTCTTTATTGCAAAAATCAACTGCTGTTTAGAACGGATGTTGAAAAATATAATCAATTGTTATGGAAGAAATACTAAAAAACAAACATAACTTTACACCTCCAACGTGAGATGCAAAATAATTAAAATATTTTTCTTTAATAATTAATGATTCATGTCGTAAAATGAATTCAATGTTCATGATTTTAACTGTTTTTTCTTTCTTTTTAATAAAGTGGAGAATTGTGTTCCTGGTATGACCTATGACATTCATTGGCTTGTTATATATTTGCATGGACATTTTCTTTTAAATATCATTTCTGTGGTTCATGCATGTATGGACTTTCAATAGACATTTCCATGTAGACCACGATCGATACCCAAGGTTTTCCTGCATTAACCCCAGTGAGCATACGAGAAGATTCAATAACCCCTCCGCTCAATTTGACCGAAAATTTCTAATTGATGTGTTCTGTGATTTTCCAACCGGCCATTTTCACAACACAAGTGAAAAAATATGTCAACTTCATGCGACTAAAGACGCCAGTCGATTGAAATTTTCAGGTATTCTTTTTGATAACGCATTGGTCGATGTATACTTTGTGGTTAGTGCATGCTTGATGTGGTCAAACCAAGATAAGCCCGGTGTCGTAATTTAAAAGCCACACCCCGTATGTTCGAGCGAATATTTCCAAGTGTAGGATTGATTATTGTGAGTTTACCCAGCCTCAGTGCATTCAAATGACGTCCATCGTATTTCACGCGTGTATATGTTCCCGATCCGCCGGCAACTTTCAACAATTTCCGCTTCCATCCACGTGGATTTCTTTCTCTCCTGATTTTCAATGAGTTGGGAATCTGTAAAACTCCACAGGCAGTTAAGTGACGATTTCTCACAGATCACAGGATGCAGTTTCTCAATGTGTTCGACGTTAAATTGGAAACTAAATGAGCCAATCGCACTACGCCCACGTTCGTTTTAGGCATGTGTTGCTCAAATACTAACCAACGTGGCGTGATGCAGTTTTTTATCTTATGCTTTTACAAACGGTCAGAATTATTGTTACTCATCAATGTGATAGAGAGCATATTCAAACGTCTCATCGGTGCACAGTTCGAAAAGTTTCCCTTTGGACAGCCCCCGTATATTTTACAAGACTATACTAATTTATACATACTCTCCTAATTATATACTATGTACATTGAGTATATGTATCAACTATATATATTAACTATATACATTTGACGCTTTTACTCAGCTAACTATCTGTTTATTTGAACGAAGTGTCACCCAAAAATTTTGTGTAACCTGACTGCGTACAAGTACCGTAATTGTTTAGTGATGGGGAGTAATTGTGAATAGAGTTAGGGGTAAGCTAGATACCCGGAAATCAATTCCCCCTGCCCGCCACTACGAAGCAACTTTCTACATGGAATTTTATCAAACGGCTTAGCTTTCATTACCTAGATCATGACTTTAAGTTTTTTTGGTATTGTTTTAACGCGGGTTTGATTCACGGCTCCTGACAATAACGTTTTCCTTTCTGCCATAGAGTTCTCGACGTAAATTTCTCCTCAGATTAGTTTCCATCATCTAAATCTTATCTTCATGTTTCCGTTCTGTTTTTACACCGACTGACAATTGTGATCCTGTAGGCATTAGCTCTATTTCCGTGGCCTGTCGAAAATTAATTCCAGTTAATCTTTAACAAATACTCGTTTAATCTAGTAAACACTCTTGGAGAATAAAGAAAAAAAAAAGATTTTATAGGTTCATAGTGAGCTGCGACCAAAATTCACTATTTTGACAACAGCCACTGGTATACTTTTACTTTGGGTGTCTCGGGTTCGAACTGAGTTAAAAACCTGTTTTCAAATTCCGATTTTCAAGACAACCATTTCCTTTCAATTCAGCGAAAGTATGAGAGATTTCTTTGCACCAACCTCGTAGTCAGTAATATTTATGCAGATGAAAAATCTTCAATATATAATTATACATTATAAAAAGTGTCATGTTCAACTGTTCGTCACAGTTTGATATGTCAGTCAGTCACACTTTAAAAATGAAAATTTCACGTCCACAGGGTTCGGGGTCCCGGAGAAGTTCTGAGGATGGAATCATGAAACAGACCAATAAAGAGGGTGAAGCAGAGTAAGGGTACGTAAAAAGGTGAGGTGAAAAATAAAGATTTTGCCGTAGGAAAACGGCTGAACTCGACCATTGAGAGGGGAATAAAGATAAGAAGGTGAAATTAGCAGAATTCAACTAGCTTTCCAGAATCTGTGAGCGGATAGTTTTGATTAAGCATCTAATTCAGGCAACTCCCATGACTTTTTAAAAAGATTCTACAGTGCTTTAGATTTTTAACCGTTAGTATACCGCCAGGAAAAAAAAGAAACAGGTATTTCGCTAATCTGTATAAATATCTACCCACGGAACTGGGGTCAGTGGCCCTCTGGGGATCCAACAAATGATGCTCCTGGTCTGCAGCTGTGTTCGCTCTAAGGCTGACGATGCAAATCTTGCGGCAAAGTAACAACATCTATTGCAAAGCAATTGAAAAAAAAAAAGATTATTGTACCCAGACCTGTTTCATATATTAGGTTCCAAGCAGATGTAATCAAGTTTGAAAAAATATGATTTTCTAAGATATAAAAAATGTTCGTTATTGTAGTTCATTGATAACGGTCTAAAAACTGATTACTGAAAATAACAATCTTCCGGATTATTTATTTTAAAGAAGGAGTCCTTGAGTTTCCAAAGTTTCGGGAAGCCCTGCTCTAGAACTGTCTTCGTTGGTTATGCAATGATCCTAAAAATTTCCAATTCTTTCACCCTTTTTGCCGAGCACTTTGTAATGAATTCGATTGCTCTAATGTAGTGCTCAAACTGTTGACTGTTTCAGCTCCCAGACTCTCTTTTAAACCATCGATATAGATCGATCCCTGTCTTATTTAAGGGCAATTGACGATGGGTTGCAGTCATTGATGGATCGTCATCCCCTATTTTACTAGTGCAATGAATATGTCCCGAATGAAGGAAGCTAATCTGTTGGTATGGAATATGTTATAAATGTGCCATTATTAGGTATATTTTGATGTTTGATATAGGGAAGGGGGGGGGAATCAGGAACGCTTGAAAGGGCAGAGGCTCTGTTAAAGGGGATAAGGTGTAGCATAGGAAGAAAAAGTTACAAACAATGTGAATAATACATAATGGGGGAAGTAGTAAGAAATCACAAGAAAGAAACAGTTTTGGTTAATCACTCAATAGACGCTGTCATGCAACCAACATCTTTTAGCAGCATGCCGTGTTGGATGTGATTAATTAAAAAAATGAAAAATTGGTGATCAATGAATAAGTCATTCTCTCATCTTTTTTTAGGGGGGGGAGCAGTGATCACTAAAGAAAAGCTTGAATCTTAAAAAAAAAAAAAAAAAGTGTGAACACCGGACATAAATTAAGAGATCAATTTAGCATCAACTTACATTGCAACTTGAACCCCCACTGAAAAAAAAAACAACTATTTGGTGGGGGAATTTTTAGAAAACAGAAACCAATTTTGTTGACATAATAAGGGGTAAATGTTTACATTTTCAGCCCCATAGCTCAATTGTTGCGGCTTGTGTGTGTGTGTGATACATGCATACGTAACCAGCCAGCCAGCCAGCCAGATCAAATCAAAAACTGAAGAAACCTATGATCTGGAGAAAAGTTTTGAGATTTAAGAGACTGAAAATAAGGTGATGTTGGTATATTAAGCTGCGGAGTTTGGGGCAATGAGAGATACAGGAAACTGGAACATTGGAGAGACAGGAAGAGGGTCGAATAGAAAAGCACTGAGCACTGGTTTCGTTCATCGTCTTGTATCGTAGAGGTGAATAAGTGACGCACGATGAACTTTGGGAATACTCGATTTTAACCAAATGGCTACAATTACAAGATGCTTGGAAACTCACCACTTAGAAAGTATGACAGGAGAAAACAGAAGGAAAAAAATGACGTAGAGTAATAAAAATCAGATGGAAAGAATAAAGAAACAGTTCTGATTAGTCAACAATTAGAAACAGTCGTTTGACCAACAGGACACGTTGGGGATGATCAGTTGAAAAGTGAAGGGTAAGGAAGGAAAAAGAATCCCCAAAATGTGGAAAAATTACTTCTTAATTTGGACCCCTAAAAGTTGGAAAAAAGGAATTCTTCCTCCATTTTCACTTCTAAAAATGAAAAGGAGGAATTCCTGTTCGATTTTGAACCCTAAAAATGAAAATAAAATTTTAAAAAAAGCATGGTTTCATTACTCACAGGTTCTATGAATGGAATTAACTTCTTTCATGATTGGTTGACTGAATCAGAACAACTGATTCAAATATATCTTTATTAGCGGCAACAGTTGAATCATTGATGACTTGAGATATATAATCTGTCTCTGTCTCTGTTCCCCCCCCCCTCTCTCTCTCTCTCTTCTGCCTTCCTTCTTTCTTAGTTTTACATTTTCTCTTTCTTTTTTTTTTTATTTTGTTTATTCACGGTCTAAATCTGCTGTTTTTGTTTCTTTTAACGCGACATTATGCTATCAAGAAATGGATACATGATCTGATAGAATAGTTATAAATTGCGTTATATCATATAATACAATTTATATATATATATATATATATATATATATATATATATATATATATATATATATATATATATATGTATATGCGCGCGTGTATTATGGTATTCAATTACAGGTATAATAATTACTCATTTCTTCGTAGACGACGAGTTTTGTTAGTTTCCACTCTCAGTATGACGTCTACATATTAATTTCGTCTTGGTTACATGTACTCTAAAATAAAGACCTCTCGAGCCAAGAAAACTACCGCAATCTAATGTGAGTTGGATGGACTTTGATGTTCATGCATTTCCAAATCAATGAGTAAGGGAGACTACCTTCCTCTTGCCTTTGATATTCATCTTACCTAAGGAAAAATCGTTTTTAAAGTGTGGCAGACAGACGAGCACGTTGCTTATTAGGAGAGAGATTTGTCTCCGCCCATCTTCTAGTGTTTATTACATTTGGTAACTTCATAGAAAAGTACATTGCCTTTGCCGTTGTGACAAAGTAAACCAACAAATGTATAAGTGAAGAAATAAGTAAGCAAATTTACTTACATATTTGATAAAGTGACCTTTTCTATCAATCTCCGTAATGATATACTTTTCCACTTATAAGTAACAATTCTGATCAATTCAACTCCTACACACAATTCAAAACATTGGAGTCTTACCGTGAAAAGATGTCGATAGTTCCTTTTCTCATAGCAAGAAGAAAACGTATGAAAATTCTTTTATATATATATATATGTATATATATGTATATATATATATATATATATATATATATATATATATGTATATATATATATGTATATATATATATATATATATATATATATATATATATATATATATATATATAAGAAACGATTCATATACAGGAAATAAACACAGACGCAGATACTGGTCCAAAGAAATCAATGTATAATAGTAACAATCTTTCACGGATAACTCAACGAAAAAAGTAAAATACACATAGAGATTAGGCAAGAAAAATAATAAGTTAAAAGAAAGCCTATAAAAAAAAAATAACGAGTGTGGAAATAAAGAGATTTTTTTTAACAAAGAGAAAGAAGAAAAGAAAAATTAAAACAGAAAAGAAAAAGATGAGAGACAGACAGAGAGACAAACAGAGAGACGGAAACAAAGAGAGACAGAGAGAGGCAGAGACAGAGGGAGAGAAAAAAAAGCTGCTTGCAGCGAGGAACAACCCCGCTGAATCCCAGCACCAGACACTTGGCGGAATAATGCAGAAATGTCTTTCTTTGGCGACATTAATATTGGCAATTGCGGCTCAGACAAAATCTTCACGAGATGAAAATGTCACCCAGTGGGCGGCTGAGCAAATACAAAGAAGATTTGACAAATATAATGCAATAACATAGCGAGAAAGCAGGGACGGCGGAATTTAAATACAATAATGAATATCACTGGAAGCAGAATGCCGACCATCGAAACAAGAGCAGCACCAGCAGCAACAACGACAATAAAGATAATGACGGGGATTAAAGTGATAATTATGCTCACCGGAACAGAAGCAACAGTAATTAAAAAAGATAATGCCTGTCGCAGTATTCTAACTATGAAGAAAACTGGCGCGAATGAAGACGAAAAAGAAACACTCTAAACATATAAAATTAGTATGCTCGATTGTATGATTGGTAGTCTTTTTTTGTCCGATTCTTGATATAACTTTCCTATTATGAAATAACAATGAAGATTACGTCATAGAAAGTCTTGAAACTTTATGTCTGGTCACACATTTCTGTGTGCATATGCTCGTATTAACAATAATAATCCTATATATCAATCTGATTCCTGTCTGATTTGTTTTTAGATGAAGGCTTATCATTATGCATATTTTTTTCGGGTTGTTGTCTTCATCTCGGTTAATCTTTTCGACACGGTCATTGTACCCTTGATCGTCTGTCGTTGAACTTTCACCGAGATTTGACACTGCTTTTTATTGTGGGGGTCGAAGAGCTAATATTTTTTTAAACCTATTCAGTTCGTCTCGCCATCTCATTTTCTACCGGTCTCTGTTCCGCATTTGATCTCTGGGGATCCACGTTGTGAGCCATGATGTCCATACGTTGTCTGCCATTCGTGCAACATAATCAGCCCATTGCCATTTAAGTTTTCAAATGACTTCTATAATGAAACGGACTCTTGTTCTTTTCTGTAATATAATGTGCTGTCTTCTGACCTCTCCATGTGAGGTACAACATGATTTTGTCATGTGCCCGTTGCGTGGTTCTCGGTTTGCAGCTTTGTCTCTTGACTATGTTCCATGTTTCAGCTCCATAGGTGACTGTCGGGAGGAGTCATTCGTTGTATACCCTTCTTTTGAGGACTAAGAGTTAACCTCCCTATCCATTGTTTCTCCCAAGGACCAGGAAGAGTTATCTGCCCTTGATTCCATTCCATCATGGCAGACTTCGAAGTGATTCATTTTTATGCTAATCTAAATAACCCCTTTAAAATGCTCGTGTGGCCCAAGCTTCGAACATTGATATAATTATGTCATCAAAAACGGTTAATAACACAGGAATTACTCCCACCCGAAATAAAAGAGTGAGATGAAGACATCCCAACCACACGCTCGATGGCATGCCTCATCTCAGTACTCTGAGACACCCCTAATTACGACACCCACCGGGAGAAGGATGTAGGGTACAACATCCGAAAGGTTGTGTTCAAAAGATGAACGGAGATGAGGACAACAGCCCCCCCCCCCAAAAAAAAAATTATACATAATCATTATTGTAGAACCGTTAAGTTTTCTGATTGTTATTCATTTCTTTTTAGTGCCTTCTCGCTCGATTAAAACGTGTCAATTTGTTTGTCTTAACATATTGTCAAGTCTTAGTATTCTCCCCCTCTCCGATTTTTCACCGTTTACAATGTAGGGAAAGAGGATGATGATTCAGTTGTGATTCACAGGCACTAAAGCGTAATATATTACAGCGCTGAAATTTTAATTAACTTCATAGCTTTCCTTTTTCTCTTCTCAATTGCAAAAGGGACTCAGCCTCCACTATATTTGTTAATTGTTGGCTAACATTGCAGAAAAGCAAGAAGGACTGAATGGAAAAGTTTTAAATGGTCCCTCATGAAATCGCTGATTTTGAAATGAAAGATATGGTTGGTGACACCCTACAGTTGTTTTGGAAAGCTGTAAAATTCGAGCAAGAGCTCGAACAGTTATCCATGTATCTGTTTCTACAACACCCTTAATTTCTCATCAACGACTGATTGAGGGCGTCCGCAGAGATCATTATTCAGGCTCATATCTCCGGGACAAAATTTTGGGATACAACGTTGCGCTGTTTTTCTCTGAACGAGTTACAATTCAAAATACATCACTGATATTTTTGCAAACTTGAACCATATTTTTTTTTACCGAATTTGAACTCATATAAAGACAATAGTCCAATTCCTTTTGAAAACAGCCTCTGTTAAGCAAGGGATTATCTCACCAGAGCTGATATAATGAATCATAAGTTGAAGATACAAAAGACAGCCAATTCGTGAAACTCATGGTTAAAAACTTATCGCTTGTAGAGGTCATATTTAGCTTTGTGATAATGTTAGACCCATTTAGTTAGCTCTGTGAGCATCGCTTTCAAACTGCTAAGCTTGCTAGTTATCTGTTAGTTTTGTTAGTGGAAGTTGTTTTATGATAGAACGGAGAGTTCATATCCCAAAAATCGCGTGAAGTCTTCCACCGTCGTGGCATTAACTGTGTTTGTATGTAGGGGGTTCCAGGTGTTTATACTTGTTGATATTATGAATTCGTGGCAGATACCTGGATGGTGATGCATGAGGAATTTATACTTATGTTCTCTTGTGTTTTGACTGAGGGAGGGTATGAGTATTTATTTGTTGTCTTCGCAGTTTGTGCTGTGATATTAATGTCTAGATCATTAATCTTGCATGTATACTTCTTCAGTTAAAGTGTATAATCTCGATTTGAATTTATCAACAGAATCTATCTATGATGACTATGGTAACATACAAATGCAAATGAAACTTATATATATATATATATATACATATATATATATATATATATATATATATATATATATATATATATATATATATATATATATATGTATATATATGTGTGTGTGTGTGTGTGTGTGCGTGTGTGTGGCTGCGATAGACGACAATATTATTGAATGTATAATACAGAAAATAGGAGAATTTAAATCAGGATTATTATAGGAGTATTTTCTCGGTTTTATCATTTATATGTTTTTTGCTATTCTTTCGTTTCACAGATTCTCCATAATTTGAAACACTTAGTGTTTGTGCTCACGCAGTATGATATTACGTGACATTCTTTTTTTTTTGGAAAAAAATGGACTTTCCAATATTGTTTCACTTAAAGTAACTACTTTGACATTGCTTGATGGTGATGTCTCTCTCTCTGTCTCTCTGTCTCTCTGTCTCTCTCTGGGCATATATATAAATGTGTGTGTGTGTGTGTGTGTGATAATTATAAAGACACTTTTGTAGGAATATATTTCTGCTCGGCACCACTAAGTGTAGAGTTTCCTCCCCTAAATTTGGTGCGGATCGTTTTTGTTGCTGTTTTTGTCGCGCTAGATAAACAAAGTTAACTCCAGACTTGTTCTGTAGTTTTGCAATGATGAGAATTACGATGACAATTACCCTATTCTAAACGGCAGCAGCAATAATTCTAAAATAATCTAATGTATGTTGTAATATTCTACCCAAGAAGAAAATTAACGAGGAGGGAAAACGTAATAATATCAACAACAATAGTTCTATACACCCCTGTTTTTTTTTTGTTTTTTTTAAGTTAAATTGTTGCCTGGTTATTTATTTTGTCCGATGGTGCCTTTTCACACCAGTAAAACCCGATGATTTATTCGTTTTCAACATGTTCTTGAGTTGTATTACTCTTTCCGTTATTGGAGCATCGGGAGCACTAAATACTAATCTAAAAAAAAAAGTATCACTGGAAATGGGACACCAAGGACATTAGCATCAATCAAATGCAAAATACAGTACTTTTGAAGGCATCAAATATAATAAGAAGACGTTTTGATCTCCCAGCATCCAGCTGATCTCGAGTTTGGGATGAAAGACAAGATAAGATAACTCTGCATTAAAGAAGTGATGTCCAGGAAATATGTTGGTAGAATACCAAGAAAAACAAGCATCTAGAGATACAAAAAAGAAATGTCCTCACAGGCACCACCCATATCCTTTGCAAAGCACTGACCATATGAATATTTTGTCTGATAAACAGCTATGTATTATTTCTTGTGTAGCCTCCTGTATTGACCCCCCCCTCTTGCATGTATTGAAAAATGCAGGTGTCTACTGAGACACAACATTGTTGCCTGCCCTAACTTTCAAACCGAAACTCGACCAGCAATGGATACTACCAGACATCGAAAAGAATCATAAAAATGATAATGCACACACACACACACACACACACACACACACACACACATATATATATATATATATATATATATATATATACATATATATATCGATAGCAAATATATATCGATAAGTGCAAATAGACCAGACATTATAGTGAAAGTCTTTAAAGAAAAAAAGTGTCTTCTCAGAGATATGACTCTTCCAGCTGATTTAAAAAAAATTGCACCCAAAGAATTTGAAAAATTTGCAAAATATAAAGACATTGAAAACGAAATCTGTAGAATGAGGCAACTCAAGACCAAATAAAACCTGTGGTTGTTGGAGCCCAGGCATCACTTAAAAAAGGAACCTGCGGATTTGCCAACGACATATTTGGAGAGTCCAACATATATCAAACACGGAAAAATAGCTCTTACTTCCAGTGTGCACATAATAATTTTTTTTCAACGTGAATTTATGTACTACACCTAACATACATAACTCTATGCATATCTATACAAATGTTTATGAATATTTTGCATCGTCTGTATATGTGAAAGTCTTGCTACCCAATTTTTCATAGCTCAGACTGTCGTAGCTTACATGATATGGTGGCCACCCTCAGGATTCTTGAGACCAGCTGGTGACTTTCATAAACTGAAATCAAAGCAAATTTGATAAGAACAACAGTTATCTTTGTTTCTTCTACATTTGCATATCATCATAGTTAATGACATTTTGTGAACCTATAAAAAAATTGCATTAACATTATCATATACTTTAATTTCAGAAATTATAAACGTATATTTGAGAGTAATGCTGACATCTTAGAGGTCAGCATCCGTGGAAACTCCTCGTGTCATGCTAGTATGGATTATCATTAGAGAGACATCAGGAGAGGATGACTTCTTAAATCCGGTCAACCTTTTGCAAAAATAACCGTAGACATTTGAGATGATGGACAAATCCTTGGAGATTTGACAGACTGTCAACTTTTCAGATGAGATCGTATTTATTCAATTTACGAACTGCAGATAAGAAAGGATCAAGAGGTTACCTTTCCAAAAACTTTCTCTGAACCACTTGCAACCCACTATCGAGCATGGCATATATTCAGTCGTGGTGCTGGAGCAATTCAAAGTGCTTTCCGATCGGAGCTTCTGGAATGGATAAGAAGTATATATTTAGAAAAAATACATACCCTCCCTTCTAGACGGACTTTCCTCAATATTCACTTCATGTTATGTCTTTTCGCTTTCTGGACTTTTCTGGAGAATGTTATGGAGTTCCATTAAAATAATTATTAACAACCGTAGAATAACGATCTAGCAGTTGCGATAAAAAGCCCCAGAAATCAAAATGAAAGAAATACTATCTTAAGTTTTGAGAAGGGTCATTTTTAAACGATTGAACTATTTCTTGTTGTTTGTGTTGTTGAAACAACGTTTCCGCCGATCCATTCTACGACTTTCTGTTGGCGCACTAACCGAATTCGATAATGGTAGATTTTTTTCCCAATGATAGCTGAGCAACGCTATAAAGATGGATTCGGGTGAAATTTTTTCTTTGCTTGTTGGGCCTGCATTCACATATACGAACATGTTGACTGAATGTGTAAGTCAGACAAATGTAGTGTTCTACCTGACATGGCTTTCGCTACACAACAAGGCATGGGAATCCAGACCTAACGAGGGAAGAAAAAGTTATCACCTGAATCCAACGTTTTAACCGTTGCTACTATTGGAGAGAAAAATCTGTTTACCACCGATAGTACACTAAAAGAGGAATGGATCGGTCGAATCGTTGTGTTAATAACACACACGACCAGTAGTTCAATCGCCCGAAAAACTCGTTGGAAAAAAAAATACTAGTAAAGGTTAATTAGAATCGGCAATGCTCCATCTTAGAAATTCGAATTAAAATACAGCTAATACTAATAGTGAGAGTAAACAAAGGAATAGAAATACAGGGTACGACGGAAGATTTAAATGGCAATGCTCTTGTACGGGGTATAAGAATTCGTATTATAGAACAACGAATGATTCTTGAATGATAAGTCCAAGATGGTTGTAAGCCATCTTAAGGAACGACCCGCTCTCTTGATATGAATTTTAGTTCACGTTTAATGGCCACTTTTGAATAATAAAAGAAATAAAATGTATAAATCATCCAGCAAAAAACAATGTTGTTGCTTGATGGAAGCTTTTTTAAAAATATTTCCTATAAGAAGATAAATTCAATATCTCCAAAAGTGAAACTTAAACATCTGCAGGTGGAATGTTCGGTAAATTTTAGTTTCTATTATAAAATACATTCAGTTTTCTTAGATCAGCAAGGAAATTTCTCATTGTCTTATCTCAATATATTTAAAACAAGGGATGAGTTCTTGCAGTGAAGAAACTATGAAATAAAGTGTAGGACATATGTGGAAACTTGTCTTCCAGCAGAACACACGAGGGAATTCAGTTCAAAGAAAAAACACCATGAGAATAACAATAAGAACGACCAGTCTGGTTAGTCAGTTAATAAAAATCGTCACGAAACATATTTCGGCAGCATGGTATATCAGGGATGATCAATTAAAAAGTTGGAAAAAAGAGGTGGTCAATAAATAAGTTATTTCTTCTGCTTTTTCTTGGATAAATAAAACGTCTGGATTTTGAAAATAAGGAATAGGCGTAAACACAGCTGAGCACGAATAGAATACCAATTTAGCATAAGTGTACATTGTATATGCACCCCTCCCCACCGAAAAATAACTTTGGGGGAGTAAATCTTTGAAATCTCGAAATACCGCTTTTTTTCCACACATGATAAGGGGTACTTGTCGAACATTCCAACCCTCTAGTTCGATCGTAGCGAACTCTATGCATGATACATACATAGCAGGCCAATCAGCTGGACCAACTCAAAAACTGAAAAGAAACCTATGTTTTGATGACAGTTTTGTAATACATTAGAAATTAGAAAAAAACAAGTGTGTTCGGCGGGGGAAAAAACTCATTCTTTCATTCCGACAGAATATGATTATTGCAACTTGCTTTTATTATATATATGATAAATAGACACATTATGAATATATTTGTTTTAGTATAAATGTATTTATTCATCAGAATAAAATAAGCCGGTACGTATCTACACGAGAAATGTTTCATTATTAACAAAGGATTATCAATTAAGTTCCCTCAGTATGATAGTCTCCAGTTTGTCATGAATTCAAATCATGGTAGGAGAATTGATTTTACTCTTCATTTCGGTGAGGGTTCTCCTTGTTATGGCAGAAAAATGAAGTTGTCTCCAGTATTGGAGTTTGATAATATCCATATATATGGAATACGATGTGTATCCATCTTCTTTTTTTTTTTTCGTGTTTATCACATTTTAATGAGCACTCAAATGCTACATTTTGATCCGTATTTACTTGCTTCCCCACGAGAGCAAGATGTGACCTAAAGTCAGTTTAATGCGTCAAGGCAATCATAATCACCTTCTCAAATGCCTTGGGAAGGTGCTGCCCCAGGGCATACTGCTCCTCCGAGACTGGGCAAGGTTTTTTTTTTGAGATCACCGAGCAAATTAATCTTAAGCCTTGTGTGCTTAGCAATACCGAGCCTCAGTAGGCCATCATCGGCCACAGTATTGCACCAGCGCCAAACTACCAAAGAATGCACTGCAAGCCGATACAACACTTTGATCATGGCTGGAAGTGTTGTGAAGCTACACTTTGACACTAAGCAAAGCGCACAGATGCTCCAATCCTTAATAGGAGTGCCAATCCATGCATAAGCGATCCCCTCATATAAATAAATGAATAAAAACTGAAATATGGCAACATATATGCTAGAAAGTAAAATTCTTCGATTGAATTGAACTTACCAATCGAGATACACCAGGTATAATCATCAACGATGAGAAGTAAGATCCATTTTACGAGGTCAGAACAGCTTTTAAATCAGGAACGGAGACATCAGTAGAATAAGCTGATAAAACGTCCAACGTCGAAGTCAACAGAAGATCTGATTGTAAAGTCACCAAATGTGGATAGCACTTTCGATTCTCGGAGGTTTATTGAAGAAGGTCTAGACGAAAAAAAATTCCCCGGTGTTTCTAGAAAGTTATTTGTTAGTGATCTCGAGTAAGTGCAGCTATAAAGATCTCGAGTCATCAGAAGAGATTTTCATAATCGGCTAAAACCTGAATGAAAAGAAGGTTTGGATCCGGGCAGAGAATATCTGATAGAGGTAGTCGTTTTCCACGGTGGTAATAGGAAGAGGTAGGTTCTGGTGCGGCGTATACCAACTTCTCAATTTCCAGGTTTTTAGCATATTCGATATCTACTAATGCACACTTAGTCCTTAAAACTATATACCTAATTCTCAAAACCCATTTCCGTCAATTGTGTTTCTAAAGGTATGGCAAAAACCACAAGAGCCCCCAAGAAAATAAGAATAAGCCATGTCTACATTAAACGGGGCTTAAATATACAACGAAATGTTGTAATATTCTCAATGGTGGAACAGAAAGAGCATGATAATCCTTACAAAAACCTTAATCTTTTCCGCATTCTAAGACGGAAACATATCTGGATTCACTCAGAAGGGATCATAGGATGAAAAGGGAATGTCTTGCGGAATTCACTTTTCCTAATTTTTTTTTTGTGTTTCCCTTATATCTATTGGATTCTTTCCTGATGATACGACATTCAAGTATAATGATAAAGGGAAGGAGTCCGAACTTTTCTATCAGGACTGCTTAAATTTGTTGCTCTCGGAGTCGTCATCGTCGTTGTTGTCTTCTTCGTCTTCATCTTCGTCTTCTTCTTCTTCATCTTTTTCTTCTTCTTCTTTTTTTTTTCTTCTTTTTCTTCTTTTTCTTTTTCTTCTTCTTCTTCTTCTTTTTCTTCTTCTTCTCCTCTTCTTTTTCTTCTTCTTCTTCTTCTTCTTCTTCTTCTTCTTCTTCTTCTTCTTCTTTTTCTTCTTCTTCTTCTTTTTCTTCTTCTTCTTTTTCTTCTTCTTCTTCTTCTTCTTCTTCTTCTTCTTCTTCTTCTTCTTTGTTGTTATTATTGTTGTTATTGTTATGATCATCGTCATCGTTGCTAGTGCTGCTATTGTTTTCGTTGTTGTTATTATTATTATCATTATCATTATTATTATCATTATTATCATCATTATTATTATTATTATTATTATTATTATTATTATTATTATTATTATTATTATTATTCCCTTTGAATTTTAGTAGTAGTTTCCACCGTGGAAAACGACTACCTCTATCGGATATTCTCTTCCCGAATCCAAACCTTCTTTTCATTCAGGTTTTAGCCGATTATGAAAATCTTTTCTGATGACTCGAGATCTTTATAGCTGCACTTACTCGAGATCACTAACAAATAACTTTCTAGAAACACCGGGGAATTTTTTCGTCTAGACCTTCTTCAATAAACCTCCGAGAATCGAAAGTGCTATCCACATTTGGTGACTATATAATCAGATCTCATATATACCAAGTCGGTGGGGGTCTTTATTGTATCAACACAAGAGGCTACGTAAAAAACAGTACATAGTTGTATAACAGACAAAATATTTACATGGATACAGCTTTACGAAGGATATGGGTGGTACCTGCCAGGATAATTTTCTGTATTTCATAAATGCTTGCGTTTTCTTGTATTCTATCCAGATATTTGTTGACACACCTTTTAATACCTCAAGGGCTCCTATAACAACTGGTATTATTATGGTCTTAAGTTGCCATATTTTTGGCAACTCCAACTGGTATTTCCAAGTCTTTATTAGAGTCTTAAGATGCCATATTTTGGCTACCCCAACTGGCATTTCCAAGTCTTTATTACAGTCTCAAGTTGCCATATTTTTGGCAACTCCAAGTGGCATTTCCAAGTCTTTGTATTTGGATAGTTCTTCAGACTCTTTTACGGAAACGTTTTTGTCTAATGGAATGGTCTTCTCTATTAATAGACATCCTGTTTCCTTTCTGCCCTTGATAATTATGTCTGTGAAGTTTTATTATAATCATTTGCATTTTTATACCAGTTTCTTTGTGGTCATCGCTGGAGACTGAGTGACAGCAACTCTCCTCAAGTACCCAGCCCTCCTTTTCACACTCTCATAGTCAACAGCACTGCTTTGGATTAAGGTTTTGCACCAGTTGCTTGATTGTTATCGCTGGAAGCTGAGTGACACTAAGTCTCCTCAGGTCTCCAGCTCTCCTCTCACATCGTCCCCACCAGTCACAGCAGTGACCACCAAGCAACTGGCATAAAAATGCAGATAATAATAATAATAATAATGATAATAATAATAATAATGATAGTGAAAAACTGGGAAAATATCAGGATCTAGCGAGCGAACTGAAGAAGATGTGGAACATGAGTGTCAGGGTAGTGCCAGTCATAGTGGGCGCACTAGGAACTGTACCAAAGACACTGAGGGCGAGACTTGAGGAGATCAGGATAAGGGGTAGGATTGAGACTGTACAGACCACAGCACTGCTAGGAACTGCGTAGATACTGAGGAAAGTGCTAGAAAGATAAAGACTGCAACGTTAATTGTTAACAGTGACCCAACAGAGGAAGGGAAATGAAAGCGGAAACGTAAACTACAGCACCAGCATGATAGGCGAAAGAGAGAGGAGACGTTGGCTAAAGACCTGAGGAGATTTATTGTCACTCAGCCTTTAGCAATGACCACTGGGCAACCGGTGTGAAACAGTAAACAACAGTATTACTGTGGCCTATGAGAACAAGCAGAGAAGGGCCGGAGACTTGAGGAGACTTGCTGTCACTCAAACTCCAGCGGTAACCACCAGACAACTGGTGTGAGAATGCAAATATTAATAATAATAATAATAATAATAATAATAATAATAATAATATTAATAATAATAATAATAATAGTAATAATAATAATAATAATAATAATAATAATAATAATAATAATAATAATAATAGTAATAATAATCTGGGATAAAGCCTTAGAGATGGCCACTCGTTCTAACATATAGCGATCGTATCTTGTTCAGCGAGCAGATGGTATTGCATAGAGATTTACATCAGGGTCGTAAATTATTCCTTCCACATTTTACTCTGGCGGACTTTGAGTGCATCTAGGCTCAGTGCTTCTTCTATTACCTCTGAAAGATTGTTCAACTGATAAGTGACTCGGCAACTCGGAAAAGAATCTCCTGATATCTCTGTTACAGCCATCTTTCTATCTGTTGAACTGGTAACCTCTACATCTGTGATCTGGCGAGTGACTACATCGAAAATGGAGGATGTTTTGCATAATCTTGGTCTTTTGAACACTGTGTAGTTGTCTTATTGTTTTTTTATTGGATGAAATATTATAAATCATTAATATTCTCAAATGATAGTCAACGTCTGGAGTTGTTTTTTTTTACAGTGCCAAGAAGAAGAACGACAAAAACAATACACAAAAAAGTTCAGGGAAATGAAAATTAACATTTTCTTACCCTGATTTGAAATCGTGATCAACTAATTATTGTCGTGTACCGACTGAGTGAAACTGACTTGTATTACATATCTGCCAAAACTGATACTAAAAAGACACAACGGTTTATTCTATTCCGATAAATGAATACATTTATACTAAAATACAAGGGACAGATCCGCAACCTAACCAAGAGACGGATCCACAAATTGAAAACCATGCAACGTGCACATGAAAGAATTATGCTGGGCATCACATGGAAAGACTACAAGACAGCACAGTACATCGGAGAAAAGGCAAGAGTCAGGGACATCAGAGAATCCATTTAAAATCTCAAATGGCGGTGGGCTGGCCACGTTGCAAGAATGGCATCCAATCGATGGACAACACGACTCACGACATGGATCCCCGAGATCACATGCACAACCGCGGCTGGCAGAATATTAGATGGAGAGACGAGCTAGACAAGTTCAGGAAGTACTGGCTGTGCGACGCCTATGATAGAGAGGTGTGGCAAATCCTGGGGAAGGTCTATGTCCAACGACGGACCTTAAAAGACTGATGATGATATATCTTTTAACTTTTAAATTCATTATATATACAATATAAAATTTTCGGTAATCATTTTCAGTCGGAAGAGAAATAGGGATGGAGTTTAAGTCTGCAGCAGCCAAGCATTTTCATTTTTAAATTGCAATTTACCCGCAACTCAATAGTAGTCAAAAATTAAAAATAATGTTTCAGAGTAGTAAGCACTTCATCTCATGAAAGAAAAGAATGATAAATTAACTGCTCTACTGTTCCTTGTACTGCAAGTTCAAAAACTGACATGGAAAAGATAGATCGGGTAGCGTGTAGGTTGAAAGGTTTAATTGGGGACTCTGCTAGCCAGCAAGTTCTTGTAGCTCAGTTGCTTAAAGCAGAAAGGTGTTGACCTGTCTTTCCTCTGGTATAAGGTGATGATAGTTCGAGTCTTATCAAGAGCTTATCCTTTAATTTCGGTCCCTGTTGTTTGCCCACAGACCGAAGTTGCGATAAAAAAAAAGTTGTCAAAAATTTATTATAATGACAGTTCACTGACTGTCCATGTTGACCAGGACTGCTGACCTGAGGACGTTCGTGTCATAGAAGAGAGCCCTGCAATGTCACATCTGACGTAGATTAAGGCTGGCATGACTGCTAAGGATCTTAGTCTTTCAAGTCCTTCCAACGAATACAATGGAATTAGCCACGATCAGATGAAAGTAGAAATCATGAAAGATGGCTTTCAGGTGATCCCTGCGATTCTATGTTAGCAATGGGATGCACTGAACAACATCAGTTCAATTAAAAGCTTTATTTGCCAGTTAGTACATTCAATACCGCTTCGAAACCATGCAAAGGAATGTTTCGGTTATGTGTATTATACACTGCAAAGAAAGGACAGTAAAGGGGAAGACCCATTCAAACGTCAGCAGTGTGAATCAAAGAAAACCACGAATTTCAAAGGCCGAAGTCCATCACTAACAAGATGGTTTTATGATCTAGTCAAACCTTGGTTGGTCAAAATCTATCTATATAATGAACGGTATGACTTTTCTTTTAGTTCCTCTGTTCGTACCTAAAGACTTTCTATTCAAAAATAACAATTTTGCTGATAAAAATATGTCAAATTCCTCATTTGGAACAGTGTGCTCTCCAACTGGAAAAAGTTTGGTCAGTTTTTAATAGAACTTCAGATGAAATTTATAAGATATGATTTACTTTATTAAAAGATTTAGAGTAGAGAAATATCAAGTTTCAGGGCGAGAAATCGTGATGGAACAGCTCTAACTGCACAAAAACCTTGTATATCATTGAAAAGACAGTGAAATTTTGTCACATAAACATTTATGTAGTCTTTGCCGTTAATGGATCAATCGTTGAGTTTTTTCCGGTAACTGGAATATAGATACTGTCAAAAGTGTTCTATCGATTTCGACTGCTTTCAGCTATTTTCAAGTAGTATTTTCGAAGACAAGTCCAGAGATAAGTACAAAAACGTTCCTTTAAAATTAATGAATTATCTTTTTATAGGAATCAAAAACAGCATGAACAATCTTCACCAAATGTAGGAGTGAAAACTGCTATGTAAAATTCATTAGATCTGAACTCACAATAAATTCATTGCCAAGAGTCTGTCTTAACTACGTTAAATTGACGAGTCATACCTGCAAAATGTAAACTAGATTTACTGTGTACAGAATTCAAAATTTATAGGAATCATCTTCAGTCGGGATAGACGTAGGAGTAGGGTTTGTCCCAGCAGCAGTCAGGTTTCTTCCTTTATTTTTTTTGTATTTAAAAAAAAAATGTATATATATATATATATATCTTTATATATATATATATATATATATATATATATATATATATATATATATATATATATATGTATGTATATATATATGTATATATATATATATATATATATATATATATATGTATGTATATATATGTATGTATATATATGTATATATATATATATATGTATATATATATATATGTATATATATGTATATATATATATATATATATATATATATATATATATATATATATATATATATATTTGTAATCGTAGATCTAGTTGTATTGAACGGGATCGGCTATAAAAACCTCACTCCTGGTAATGACAGCATCGGTAAATTGTTCATAACCTGTGTTAAAGAGGGTTTTGTATCAGTTTCCAGTATTAAAATCAGTAATCAATATCTACTGATCCGAAGGGAATTTTCTCTTTGGAGCACATGGAATCTTGAAAACTCATTCTGTCCTTTTGATCTATATCACACCTTGACACTCCAAAATATTTCATCAAGCCTTCATTATAAAAAAAAAAATAATCTAATTATTTATCATGAGGTGAAAAGAACAGTATCACATACATCTCTTTTGATAACACTGTTCATTTTTCAAGTAGATAAATGTCTGCAAAAGATTCTTTGTAAAACAAAATCAATAAAACACCAATGAAACGTACCTATGTATGAACTTAGGGGCATTTTTTAATTTTTTAGTAATTTCTTTATTTTGTTTAATTTAGTAACAATATCACAGTTACCTCATTGCTTTCATATCTCATGGAGTGAATAAGTTTTAGTTATAGTTGAATGTGTAGTAAAATTACGCATTAATACTATTGTGAATTTAGGAATTTAACAGTTAAGCATTAGCACGAATAAATATTGAGATACAGTATGCTTTTATTTCTCCACAAAGTTAAGCAGTGGCACAACTGAATATTGAGACATGAAATACTTTAATTTCATCGCACAGTTAAGCATTAACACGACTGAATATTGAGATCTGGAATGCTTTTATTTCATCACAAAGTTAAGCATTGAATATTGAGATACAAAATGATTTCATTTCTTCCCACAGTTTAGCAGTAACACGACTGAATATTGAGACGGAGAACGTTTCTATTTCTTCTAACAGTTAAGCATTAACACAAAAGAATAATGAGAGACAAAATGCTTTTATTCTATCACAGATTTGAGCATTAACACGACTGAATATTGAAACACGAAATGCTTTTATCTCTTCAAACCCCAATTCAACCCCCTCAATATTTCAAAATCCCCCCTAGTAGGGCATGTGCTCCACGCTCAGAATCACAACTTTAAAAGAAGAATCAGAAGTTGTTCAAAGCAGTTCCTTGATGGCGTAAAAGTTCTCCCTCTCTATGATTTATATTGTTCCGGTAGATAAAAAAAGAACTTGATATATTCAAAGAGTTGGGATTAAATCAACGCACAAAGATAAAACCATCGACGAAAAAAGAGACGGAGAATTCATGAATAAAAACAATACTTCAGTATCAGTTGACGCAGGAAGAAAATGCAAGCGCCGGAAAGGCTGGGAAATAGGCAGCAATTTACTGGGACAATCCTACAGCAATTAAGCTATCAGCATTCTAATAAGAGGGAAAATGATTTGAACTCGGTTCTTGGAAATGAGAAGCGAAAATCACAGAAAGGGATGTGTTGATAATGTGTATACAAGGTGAAGGAATATCAGTAGTGAGAAAAAACCATCTCGACATTATTAGTCTGGAGCAAAGAAGACCTCAAATCTCAAAGACTGAATAACATTACTAATCATCTGATCGAGTTGGGTCAAAATAGATTGATATTCGAGGGATATCAAGTAACCTTCTCAAAATCAAAGACACAGAACTGGAGAAAGTAGATCACTGCATTTGCCTAGGACAATGAATCTCCATGAGACCCTCAAAAGAAAAAGAAATTAAGTGAAGAATCACACTAGGATGGCAAACCTTTGGCAGAGCAATCTCAACCTTCAAAAATAAGAAGATCCCATTAACCCTAAAAAGAAGGGTGTATAACCAATGCATCCTCCCAATACTTACTTATGAAGCTGAAACATGGAACCTAACCAAGAGATACATCAGCAAACTGAGGAGCTATGAAAAAAACCTAACCAAGAGATACATCAGCAAACTGAGGAGCTATGCAACGTGTACATGGAAGAATTATGCTGGGCCTCACATGGAGAGCACAGTACGTCTGGGAAAAGACAGGAGTCAGGGACATCATAGAATACATTAAAAATCTCAAATGACAGTGGGCTAGCCATGTTGCGAAAATGGCAGAAAACTGATTGACATCGTGACTAACGACATGGATCCCCCGAGATCAGATGTGAAATCGAGGCTGGCAGAGTATTAAATGGAGAGACGAGCTGGACAAATTCAGATAGTACTGGCTCCGCAACGCCCATGATGAAAAAATTGTGGCGAATGCTGGGGAAGGTCTACGTCCAACGACAGACATTAAAAGATTGATGATGATGATGATGATGATGATGCTGATGATGATGAAGAAGTTACCTTCATCAAGAGACCGTATCATAGGAACACATGTTGAAGTAAAAGAGATTATATGACAAATAGTTGATAATCCGTATATACTTGGGAGCTTTTGGTCTGATTTCCCAACAGTCTTTCGCTTTTTTCATGTTTTTATCCTGAAATAGAGATTAGATGTCTTTGAATCTTGATAGTAATGATTTTTCCGAATTCATTCGGTCGGAATTGTATGGAAAAATTTGTTCGTTTGTCCCCGTATGTTGCATACTTCACAAGTTTTGCGATGTTCTATGTTTCGAGTGTCCGGGTTCAGAACCTCATTAGGTGTCATATACGGTTAAAAATGAATACAATTGATCATCATTTCAACTTGCGAACAGAGAGAATCATAAAATGAACACGTGGCAAAACATATGTTAGGTTTTACCGCGAACTTCCTTTTCTGACTTTACTATAATCAATAGTTTTCAAAACTAGCATGAAAACAGCTACTGATGGTCAACAATCTTGCCGAGTACACATCAAGATAAAATAGTCGCCCATATATGCAGTCACATCAATAAGTAGGTGGCCTAATCATCGAAAATGCGTTTACTTTAAAAATGTGAATATTTATTTTTCAACACAATCTCCTATCTTGAATTATGGATATCAATCAAATAGGTCAACATTATGCAATGAAAATATCAGATGTGAATCAGCTAATGATCACGTATCAGGCTTCAGATTCATTGACATGTTCTCAAAGATGGGTAATTAGGTCATAAGCAAAGCTGTACTGGAAGGAATTGGCTACAATAAAACCCACATCTTTCAATGACTTGGTTAAGCACTGCATTGAAGATGGTCTTGTGCCAGTTATCCGCATGAAATCAATAATCAATATTCACAAATTCGTAGAGAATTCTTTGGAGCTCTTGAAACTTTAAAGAAAGTATCAGAAGTTGTTCAAAGGAGTTCATTAGTTGAGCAGAAGTTCTTTTCCTTTTTTCTAATGATTTGAGATACATTTCTACACTATTCAGTTAACAAAAACAAAAAAAAACCCGAATATATTCGAAGATTTCCGAACAAATCAGTCCATAAAGATAAGACCAATGACAGAAAGAGAGGAAGAAAGATAGTGCCAAGGTTTAAAGAGTGCAAAATGAGCAAAAACAATATTTCATTATCAGTTGACGTGAAGAGAGAAGTCAAGCGCCGTATTGGCTGGGATATTGGCAGCAATTTGATGGTAGAACCTAAGAGCAATTAGGATATCAGTATTCAAAAAAAAAAAAAAAAAAAAAGAAAATAAATAAATGAATAAAACAGGAAGAAATGATTTGAACTCATTTCTAGAAAATGAGAAGCGAAAATTGGTCTCGGATTCCGATAATAGGATACGTAGTTCAATCCAACTCGAAAGTTTTGAACTGATCATCATAAAAGTGGAAAAACTGTCAAAGAAAGAATGCATCAGCTGGCAACAGCAACCACAACAGCTATAATGACGTCTATCCGTACCCAGGGAAATTCCATGGGTGTTGACAACCTGTCCTACTAATTTAGACGTCTTTTTATCTTTTTTTTTTTTTCATAAATTTCGGTTTTGGGAGTCCAGTGTTATCAATTTAGATTTTTTTGATTTTTCGAATTTGGGAGTGAATGCAAAATTTGGAAAATTGATCCCCACCCCCAATCTAAATTGGCAACATTCTTGGCGACTAAATTTATCCATTATCTCCAGCCTCTGTACTTCTCTCACCCTTTGCTGGTATCTTCTAATTTTCTCCCCTATCCCTTCCAATCGATGTTGTCCATCTTTTTTTTAATCAGTTTAATAGACAATCATGGATTAGTCTCAAATGTTGGGATCTTGCTACCCCGAATTAACCAAGCGACTTTCCATTCTCCCCTTTCTCAACCTACTCACTATTTAAAGAAGTGAGCTTTTTCGTCTCCTCTCTTCTAATCCTTTTATTAAACTACCTAACTTTTTTGTCCTCTCCCTTTGTACCCTCTTTTAAAACTACTTAACATTCTTGTTTGTCTCTCCCCTCTGCCCTCTACCCTCCTATCAAACTACGTAACCATTCTCGTGTGAGAGCCTAATCTTTCGGACAAAGATTGGAACAAAGAGTATAATAAAGATGATATGAAAAGTGATGATCCAACTGAAAATAAGTAAAACAGTGGGGATGGTTCCAAAGAGCGAGGGTAATAATGTTGTGTCAGGCTGATGACAGAATGGATCATAGCGAGAATACGAACAGAGCTTTCAGGAGACATGTTAATCCTCACGTCACTAGATGGCTAAGTTTAGGTTCTGTAGGCTAAGACACCAGAGTATATTAGAGAAAAGAAATAAGAGCTAGAGTTATCGCAGAATCCATTCGAAAACTGAAATGGCAATGGGCTGGTCATGTCCAAAAATGTCAGACAACCCTTGGACATCACAACCCAACACAACGTGAATCTCCAGAGATCATATACGAAATAATGACCAGCGAAATATAAGATGGCGTGACAAATTAGACGAATTCAGACTGTATTGGCGGCTCCACGATACCCATGAAAAAAGGGTCTATATCCAACGACGGATACTAAAAGGCTGCTGCTGATGATGATGAGGAGGAGGAGGAGGAGAAGGAGGAAAAGGAGGAGGAAGAGGAGAAGGTGACCACTGAATTGTTTAATAAAATTATGGCAGGATCGGGCCACCCTCCAGCATAGAGGGTTGTGAGTTTGATTCTCCCCGGGGACTTATTCTTTATTCCGATCTGCTCTGTTAATTTACTTACTCACTACTGATGAGAGACCAGTCTGGGCTTAGTTGCCATAAAAGGCAGCATTAGTTAAGTTGGAGGTTAATAGTAAGAGAAAATCAATTGCCATCCTTTTAAATACTTCCTCTAATGGGATAGATAAAAATGAAAGATAAATTGGAATAGACTGAACTACCAATTACTAACAAATATGGTGCAGAAGAGGTAGGGATAGAGATGAGTTCAAGGGTTTGGTTTGGAGTGATACTTGACCCTGAGTTCCAGTAGTTTAATGATAAGAATGGTCGCGCGCCAGGCGAATCAGACTATGGCAAAGAGGGTCGTGAGTTCGATTCTCAATTGAAACCAATTTTTCATTCCGTTTTTTGCTTTTTTTGTTTATTTACTCACTGCTGGAGGGAAATCAGTCAGTGTTTAGTTACGATAAAAAGCAACTTCAATTTAGATGAATTTAAAAGTAGATTTCGATTAAATTCAAAACATGCATCCTTGGGAGCCAATCTGACAGCGACAGTGCTTTATCGATTTTGCCACCGAGGCTTATCAACAGGAGAAATTCTGATGTAGTCTAGCTTTCCTTTATCTGATTTACTCCACACTATATTGTTTGTTTACACATTGTTGTAATAGATTGGTGATTTCGTTTTGTGCGTTTGCTAGGATTGTTTCTTTAGTTAGTTTCTTTTGCTAAATCATTTCTCCCTTCTTATCTTCATTTTGTTCCTTTCTTTCATTTGTTTGGACATTTCTGTCTTTGTTTGTTTCTCTTCCCAACTTTCTTATTTTCTTTCTATATTTCTTTCTTTTTCACCTTCTTTTCCTCCTTGTTTTTTTCTTTATTTAGTTCCTTTTTTTTTAAATTTCTTTTTGCCTCTGTTTATTCATCATTTCCTTTCATTTTCTCCTCGACTCCTTTTTTCTTTGAGACCTATCTTCTGTTTTTCTCCTTCTCAATCTATTATCTTTTTTTCACCTTTCCTCTCCCTAATACCGTTTCATCCTTCTCTCTTAGTCATGTACTTCGTTCTCACAATTATTTTTGTTCACCCTGTTTAATGTTTGGGTACACTTTCTTGCAGGTTACCCCATTCTTTTTATCTTTCTATATTTTCCATTCTTTTTACTTCTCTCTTTCTCCCCCATTTTCCCATCCCTTTTCTTTTCCCCTCTCCTTCATTTCCCCCTTCTTTTTTATCACTCTTTTTTCTCCATTTCTTTTCCCCTCTCTCACTTTTCCTTTATTTTCCAACCCCCCCATTCCTTGCTTTTTCTCACTCTCTTTCATTTTCCTCTTCTTCTCCGTTCTTTTGATTTTTCATTTCTTTCTCCCTTCTCCTTCATCTCCATTTTCTATCCGTCATTCACCTTTCCCCATTTCCCTCTCCTTATTTCTTTCTTCCTTTCTTTTTTTCTCTCCTCCCTTCCTCTACTCCTTTTTTTTCAATTCTTTCTTTCTTTCATATTTCTTTTCCATTTTACCCACTCTTTCCCACTTTCTTTTCCCCATACCCTTTCTCCTTTATCTATTCTCCTCTTACCGTCCTCTTTCTATTTCCCTTCTACTTTATCCTCCCCTTTCACCTTCCCCCTACTTTCTTTTTTTCCCTCTTCACCCTCTCTTTTTCCTTTCTCCTTCTCCCCTATCATTCCCCTTCCCCCCCATCCTTCTCATACCATTCAAGTGCCTTCTCTTTTTTTTCTCCTTTTTTTCCCTCTAAATAACGGTGTAAATATTTGTTTACCAAAAACTGACGACGCCTCCTAAAATCTCTGATGTTTATCTAGATTAAGTCTGGTTACTTTCAACTTGTTTTTAGATTTACTATTATCCTGTTGCTTAAATATCGGTCAGAGGAGGAGCAGTGAGATTAGCAAACGTGAAAACATAGTTCTTTATTATTACTAGTGAATAACCGTTGTTTTACTTAAGGCATACCTAAACATGTTCTTTGTCAGTATGTTTACGCAGTATACAAAGAGTTTTTCGGACGATTGAGCTCCTTGTGTTGTTAACATGACGTTTCTGCCGATCCAAGCGACGACGTACTATCTATATATCTGTACGATTTATGATGGTGGTAATCAGAATTCTTTTCCAATGGTAGCAAGGCCAAAATGTTATGTTTAGGTGATATGTTTTCTTTCCCAATTAGGCCTGGATTTACATACTTCGTACATGTCAAGTTTTGGAAGCGGCATCAAGTTGAACTCTTCACTTCTTTGACTCATACACTCGGCCAATATGTTGATGTTCGCTGCCACTTAGATTTTTCCAATAACGTTCCCTGTCTATAATCCGGAATTCTTCACAGAGAGGATAGTGTTCGCCTCTCTCTCTCCAGATATGACCAACCATCCTAGATCTTTTAATTTCACCTTTGATTATGACGTTACTTATGTCCATCGAGTTTGACTTTGAGAAGTCTGCCTGTTTCACCTCTATAAATATTTCTGCGTTTACAAGAAATAATGTAAATATGGTTATTGGTCAGGTTCTTCTCGCGTGGCGGACTCTCTTCAGTGAGCAAATTTTGGGGGATGTGAGAACTACCTAAGTGATCTGTATGTTTAGTCTCATACGGATTCTTTTCATATTTTCTGCGGACCCCTCACAAAAAGAATGTGGATCGATGGAACAAAAGGGGGACCTGTAGTATTGCAATGCTAATTGAGCTGCCCCCTTGTACTGGTAAGGATGTTACATTGAAGCAATATGATCACAAGGTATGAAAGCATACATACATCCATTTTGCCCTCTTCCTACTAACACCTACCAGGAGAACAGGTGTCATGCTGAGGTCATGGCTCCAGTGATGCTACCCAATATGTTATGCCATAGATAAGTACGCATTGGTGTACTATGTTAATGCAATACGCTTACACACAACCAGTATGTAAGACAAATAGCACCAATAAAGCATATATATATATATATATATATATATATATATATATATATATATATATATATATATATATATATATATATATATATATATATATACATATATATACATATATATAAACCACTTTATATCACTATATCGGGAACCCCCAAGATATTACAGTATCGTTTATTGTGTTTTTAGCATTCCCTTACCACTCTCCTTCTTGGAGATGACTTTGAGGTGTTTGGCCTTTTTCGTATAATCAAAACACCTTGCTTATGACGCAAACAACAAGAAGAAATTAAACTGACCGAAAAACTCTTTGAATGTTAATGACCCAACTCTTCTCAAAACTATAGACAGTGGGTTTTCTCAGCAATTTTAAAGGTCAACACGACGTATTGTTTATTACAATTCATTCATTCATTTTGTATCAATCATGAAACAAGTAAAAAGCTTAGACGTTCACTGATTTGCCTCAGGTTTTATTGTCATTAGATTGCATGAAGTGTGTTCAGGTCATAATGCCAAATGGATGAAAATCTAATATGCATTCTTTCCATGGCTACGGCGTTGATTATTGAATTCGATATTCAGTGAGATGTAATTGAATTTACTGTGGACGATACCCTTTCGTAAAAAGGTTTCCAATGTTTTCAGAATAAAATAAAATAAAATTTTCTCGAATGAATTCAGTAATCAACGAGTGAAAACCAGACGTTTTATCAAATCGATCAGAGATTTGGACATAAAAGAACTGAAGAGTTACCCCCCACCTTTGCAAGAATTGTCGACCTGAGACGGTGTAACGAACAGACCTGCTGCTCATCATGGCCTAATACTCCCCCATAGTTCGCTGATCATATGATTAAATAAATTATATCAAGTATGACGGATGGACACGTTGCAAATTAGGATAAAGTTATAATTGTTCACACTACGGTAGCTCTCACCGAGATTCAAGTGACAGCAAGGACCTCCATTACTTTTGAACAATGATTTCGAAACTTTGAAAACTCAAAGAACCGTTATGTAAAGGGAATGTTCTGTCAGACTCCTGTTCCAGAATCACTTTTTTCGAAATGTCCCCAGTCTGCGTGCCTTTTTTTTGTATTGCCGTAATCGGAAGAATTTAACTTCTTTATTAGATTTCTGATTGATCTATCTTTTGACCAAGCGTTTTGTGACGATTACGAACTCTCCAATGCAGATGGAAACCATTTTCACCTTCAAACTCCAGACTTTCTTGAATTCTCTGTTATGGACCATACATACATAGACCCACCTTATCACAATGAATGATCCACTCGACCAACCAGTCGAGTGATCTACCAATGTTTTAATTCTTTATTCGTATGTGTGTCTGCGTGATTCTCAGTGTGTTCCTGGCCACATTTCTGTGTCTACAACCATGAAAATTTGCACCATCCAAAAACGATATTTGTTTTTTTCAGAAAAGTGCTTTGAACCAACAATGCCCAAATCTTGTGCTAGAATCTTTTTTAGATAATGTTAGATAAAATAACTTTTTTTTTTTCAGATAATTCTTTAGATAATTATTTTTGGTACACTCACGATGATTCATTTATGCAAGATAGAGATATCTCGCTTTACATCCTCAGTCTGCAACTTGCTGGAACATCTACTTGGCCCGTTTACCAGACAGAAAAGTATCCAGACATTTGAAATATCTTGAGAACTGATTGCATAGCCTCCATGTAGAGGGATGTTTTATACTTTGAGGGGGTTAGGCTACTGTAGCCCAATCGTAGATATTATACACTGAGTTATAGGTTCGAATCTTATGAAGCACAGTTTCTTTGAAATTCAGTTAATTGAAAACGGATTATAACATTTTTAATTTAGTAAGTTTAGTTTATGTCAAAGTAATACCATACGTTGTGTCAAAAGACGATCATTAATCTCTTCTTTTCTGATTGATCGAATCATGAAAAAATAAGATTACAAATCATGATTTTGGTAAATGTGCATTCAAGTTGAGAATTTCAATTTGTAGATAAGTACGGCATCAACAATTAACTGAACAAGCTGATATACAGTACTGGCTGCAGGGCCTCACTGCACTCTAACTATTCCGACTGAAAATAATTAGTGCAACTTTAACAATGTATGCACAATTAATGAAAAATTATAAAAAATATCCATCTGTTGGTATAGATGTATTTATTCATCCGAATGAAATAAACCCGTATATACCTATATGATACAATGTCGTTAATATCTAAAACTTGTGAATTTAGGTCACTCAATGAGATAGCTTCCTGGTGGCAACCTGCCGACCGTGAGTTCAAATCACGGTAGGGAAATGTGGGTTTTACATATCAGTTTACACCCCTCATTTTGATAGGGTTGTTATGGCTGTTGTTATGAAAGGAAAACTAAGTCAATTCCAGACTTTGTACTAGAATTTGACAACAGCTCTGTTCTTGCACCCAGATATGTTTCGCCCACTGAATCCTTATCATAATAAAAAAAAACAGCAGTTCCAGTATTCATCAACCAAACCAGACACCCTAAGTTTCTTCAGCTTTTAAGGTGGTCCAGCTGGCTGGCCATGTATGTATGAATCATGCATAAATACAGCAGCAAGGGGGGGTTCAATTTTCAATGCTGATTTAAGCTAAATTGATCCCTTATTCTGTGCCCGCCTATTTTTTCAAAATCAAGGCGATTTTATTGATCACTGAACAAAGAAGCGAATGAAACAAATCAATCATTGATCACCCCCTTTTTCAAATTCTTAATCGATCGTCCAAAAACAAATGCTGCCAAAAGACATCCCCGCGTGACAGTTTCTATTTAGCGACTAACCAGACCTAATTAAAATCTATTTTTTGAGAGTGTTTCATTAATCTCTCCAGGCGAAAATATAAATTCCATGTATAATAAGTTTAATTCAATAACAATAGTGCAGCAATGATGTTATTATAAATCTTGTAATTTGGTAATAACTGATGTGTCTCTACGAGTACCACTAATTGTATATTAAAGAAGTATCCAAGATACACGCATTGTAACATAATCAACGCAGTATATTGACGTAGGCAGCATATAATTTAGCCACATTAGTATCAAGGCGAATAGTATCTACAAGCTTGGCTGCACCAGGGTCAAGCTTCTGTGCCTCATTGACATTTAAAAGGTAAACAAAATAGGATTAATTTCTCCGTATGATATCATTTCAAAACTACTTGTCCTATTTCGGGTCTTTTATTTATAGTTGCGAAAAATGGGGTTTTTATTGAGCCTTAAAGAGATAAAGAAACCACTTCAACTACACCAAAATGCAGATATATATTTTACCAAAAGCATTACAGCCTGAAATACACGCGCACGCGCGCGCACACACACACACACACACACATTTATTTGTACAATACAAATCAGGAATACAATATGATATAATATAATACAATATCCAATATGTGATTGGAAGATTTCATAAAGTGGTCGATACATTCAACATTGAAAATTACGATTTAGTGTAGAGCTTATCCGCTTTAGCATCAAGGAGAAAATTATTTATTAACATTGAATGCACCCAGGTTAAAGTCCCTAACCTCACTAAGATTTAATATATACATACGAAGAAATGGATACATGTGGTCCGACAGAATGATTATAAATTGCATTATATCATATGAATACTCATTTGAGATGATCTCCCGTCATTGTACAGCTAATGTATCACTCGCCCTAGACAAAATTAATAGAATAAACAATTAAAGAAAAAAAAGGACAGTTGCAGGAGATAACAGATAGAATGAGAAAAAATGAGATGAGAATTCAGTATGGAAGCAGTTATTTGGGTCTTGATATTACCAGCAACTCTCTAGCTCAATGGTAAGAGTGTTGCTACGTTAAAGCAACTACACTATCGATGACAGGTTCATTATCTTTAATAGTTTATTCAATTCACGTTGTCTTGGGCGAGAAATAGATCAACCGCGAAATGACCAGAGATCATCACGAATAAGTTTTTATATTATATAACTCAATTTATAATCATATATATATATATATATATATATATATATATATATATATATATATATATATATATATAGTTCTGTAAATATCCTTTTTGCTCTATTTTCTAATCTTAAAATTTGAAATATAGATCCATTTAACCATAAATACAGCAACCCCTGAAAACATAATATATATATATATATATATATATGTGTGTGTGTGTGTGTGTGTGTGTGTGTGTGTGTGTGTGTTCGTGCGTGCATGCGTGCCATTCTCCCTTTCTGTGAATCATCTAATCGAGATCCAATTATATTCGTGTGTTTTTTTGTCGCAGGTAATAACTAGTTAAAATACAAAATTGGGAACGGTAAGAACTGTAAAAAATGCGAGATGTGAAAGTAAAATCGCCAAGAAAGTTAGAAAAATTGCCAAAGAAAGTCGAATACAGACGGGGAAACCTGGATACTATACGCACGATAGTAATGTCGGGGAAGCGGCCATTAAAACCATTGTGTTATTCGGCGACGTCATGTTTTGATGACTCTGCATAGTGACGGGAAAACATAAAACCCACGTTAATGTTGTGTTGCTTTTGTCGAAATGGTCTCTCTACAATAATAAAATTACTTTCATCGCAAAGCGGGGCGGAGAAACGAAACCAAGAAGGTTGAAATAGGCGACAAAAGATGACTATGTAGTTTAGGTAATTGTTTTTTTTTTCTATTTATGAAACAACGATTTAAAGATATTACACTGTTTTCTTGAATAGTTCTTTTGTTATTGTATGCTTACTGAGATTTTACACGGATCGTGTGCTTAATAAGCTAATTGACACCGTTAGATGTAACCATATCCGATTTTTACTCGTCAGACCACAGAAAATGGCCTCAATTTTCGACAGTCAAATCTGTAATTTCATTGGAAAAGATATGAGATTTCTGAGTTAAACACAACCTACAAATAGTTTCTCCACGGGTATACGGCGCCCCCACACAGTTTTTTTTGCGACCATTGTCTTTGAGGGTGAGATTAAATGGCAGTTTTTCTAGCACAGCATTTTCATGACTTCAGAAATTATTTTGAAGTGGTCACCTGCTGAGGGGTGACAACGGGGAATTTACCCTTCCCTGGATCAACCCTTGTCACAGAGGGCGGAGAGATTTGCAAATTCGAACCTTATACAGGTTAGGCATCAATGGGTCACTATGAACAGGGAAAACTCACGAAGAGCCACGGCTTACAGATTCTCTAGTCCTTTACCAGACAACCAACATCCAGATATAATTTGCACCTTCTCTTGCCTCTCCTAGGGAAAGTATCAATTGACGCCTATGATCACATGTTGATACGATGTTCATCTTCAGTCAAATCATTCACTAACATTCCCTGTTCGGCCTTAATATTCTGCATGGTACCTGTCACATCATCATCGTCATCATACTTTATCTTCCGTCGTTGGACATAGACCTTCCCAAGGATATGGCACACTTCTCTGTTATGGGCATCGTGGAGCCAGTATTTCCTGAATCTGTCAAGTTCATCTCTCCATCTTGTGTTCTGTTGGCCTCGGTTTCTTATGTGATCTCTGGGGATACATGTTGTAAGACGCGATGTCCATCGGTTGTCTTTCATTCTAGCAACATGGCCTGCCAATTGCCATTTGAGCTTTTTGATAGATTCTATGATGTCTCGGACATCATAACTCCCGTTTTCTTCCTGATATACTGTGCTGTCGTGATCTCTCCATATGAGATTGAGTATGATTCTCTCAAGCGTGCATTGTATGCTTCTCAGTTTGCAGGTCTGTCTCTCGATCAGGTTCTGTGTTCCAGCTCCATAAGTGACTATCGGGAGAATCCATTTGTGGTATATCCTTCTTTCTAGGATTATTTGGATCATTTTGTTTTTGAGGGTTGAGCTTGCTCTGCCGAAGGCTTGCCATCCTTGAGATAATATTCGTTTGATTTCTTCTTCTTTCGTGGGTTTCATAGGGATTCGTTTTCCCAGGTAAATGTTGTGGTTTACTTTTCCCAATTGCACATCTTCCATTTTTGCAGCTATGTTCTTATTCTTCATGCAGTTGTTGCACATGAATTCCGATATGCATTGACATAGATCTGCAGACAGAATTCTCATTCAAATCCAGCTCACAAGCGATTAATTGGAAGAGGATTATCAAGATTCAGTCTTTTAGAATCATCTCCATCCGTTGCAGTTTACAGCTCATTCCTCGCAAGTATTTTCACTTAAACTTACCAAATAATGTCGAAGAGTAATGCTCTGCGATAGCCAAACCGAGGCCCGCGAGCCACATGCGGCCCTTCGATAAGTTACGTGCAGCTCGTAGAGATTTGCTGACTGAGAATTTTTTCTTCTCACAGTTAATATCAAAGGTGAATGAAGAATTTGTCAAACTAATTATTTACTGGGTATGAACTGCAACCATACTGGTTATATTCTTTCTTGGTTTGTGAATCCCAGATTTTAAATTTTAATTTTGTTGCAAGAACTGTGTAAGGATTTGTTCTCCGGTGCTGATGCAAGGGATTGCGACCCTCAAATATCCGAAGTTCATCGTATCGCTCTTGCAACAAGCGAGTTGGTCCACTTCTGGTACGGGTAGCACCTATCAAACAGTGATTCACTCACTTATTGCAATTATAGGGCTCCCAGAAATGATTGTGCGTTTTGTAAGACATTTTATCACCTCTGACCACCGTTGTATATGACACACATGCGCAAGCAAACGCACGCATGGATATATACAGATGTATGATTTAAATACAACATAATTCGAATTTCAGTGTAAGCACTAGCTCCATTATATGTAGATTGCTTGCCTGACTAAATACGCCACTGAGAGACGGCAATTTTACCGAATTCGTCTGTATATGATTTATATTACCCCAAAGAAAACAGATATTCGTCTTTCGTATAAGAAGACTAAGACTCGACTACAAAGTCATTATCTCACAGACATTATTCAATAATGATACTTGAGGTATATTCTTACTAATACGATCCTCTCCCTCTTTCTATCTCTCTGTGTCTGTGTCTGTCCGTCTCTGTCTCTCTCTCTCTTTCTCTCTCTCCCTCCCCTCTCTCTCTCTCTCTCTCTCTCTCTCTCTCTCTCTCTCTCTCTATATATATATATATATATATATATATATATATATCGTCGTATTAGTTTTTGAATATATCCGGGGTATTTGTGCATATATGCATCATCAAGAAAGGGGAAAGTTTCATGTTGAGACTAGATTTGAATCGCTCAACAGCGTTTGTCCAGAATTGAGTTACTTGAAGAGATAGTAGTGTTAACAAAGACAAAAAAGTGTTATATTACAAAGAGAGATATAATGATAAGACAGAAAGAAAAAAGTTTTTACGCCACACTATGTCATATTCCTTCTGGGTTTTTTTTAATCTTGAGATAAAAAGTAGTTGTGAAACAAAGAGAGAGAGAGAGAGAGAGAGAGAGAGAGAGAGAGAGAGAGAGAGAGAGAGAGAGAGAATAAGGGAGGGAGAGAGAGAGTGAGGGAGGGAAAGAGAGAATAAAGCGGACTAAACAATATATATATATATATATACATATATATATATATATATATATATATATATATATACATATATATATATATATATATGTATATGCATATATATGTGTGTGTGTGTGTGTGTGTGTATATATATATATGTATATATATACATATATATATATATATATATATATATATATATATATATATATATATAAAATACATACATATATAAAATACTTTCCCTCCCCAACGAATTATATTGCATTTCTGACATTTTCCCTACTATTTTTGATGAAATCATTTGTTTTGGACGTTTCGACGGAAATTAGATTGAAAAATCAATCGCAAACAAATATTTTCTTAGTATTGCTAATTTTTTTTATCACAGAAACAAATGTTCACAAATGTTGCCAAATACTTTCAAAAATTGTGTACACAACTTTTCAGGTTTTGAATCAAGTCTACTATTTATTCTGTAGTATTACGAATATTGGTTTGGATAGAGTTTTTTATTTTGAATAATGTATCATGAACACTCCATATTTTCTTCAAAAAGTAATGTCTGATGCTGCTCGATGTAGATAAAGGCTACACATGCACGTGCAAAAATATATAATCTTATATCGTTCTTTGTAAAGGGATAGAAATTTAGAATTTGATGTGGAAGATCTATAAAACAAGTTATATGCTCTATGCATATGCAGTATTTAATTCAATATGTGTAGATATGTATATATTCATATGTACACACATACGCATATATATATATGTATACATATATGTATACACACACACACACGTATATATATACAAATATATATATATATGTGTGTGTGTATGTATGTATGTATATATGTATATTTCTTTATAAGCAAAATATAGTTTAACAATTATAACAAGAACCTTAAGGAAAATAATTTATTAGCATAAAAGGGCGTTAAGAATAAATGACGCAAAAAAGCCACTCCTCGGTCCATCAAAAGAAAGAGGGCCAAAGTTTCGATGTAAAGTGACAAACAATAAGCATTAGCAAAATTATATTGAAATAAAAGACAATACCATCTAAAGACCAATCTAAGTTATAGAAGCCAAAGATTCTGATGTATCCCCAAGAGAACTAAACAACGCCGCCAAAACGTAATATCATCACGTGCTCCCCTTAACAACATTGAACATCATATATTTATGTAAAAATTATTTGAATTGGATCCGACGAAATACGTATTGGAAAAAAAGTATTGAAAATTCTCTATTCAGTCGTTTTTCCTAATTGTCACTGTTATTTCTGCAACGTGACGGAGAACCCCCTAGACCAGGTGGTACTGTGGGCTACTGCTGGGATGCCCTCGGTGAGTGGTAATGATGCTGCTGCCCCAAAACCTGACCTCAGGCTCATCTGGTGAGGTCTTTGCTGGAGGCACAGCTGTTGCTTTTGCATCAGTACTTATATATATATATATATATATATATATATATATATATATATATATATATATATTCGTTCCTGAATAACCACACTTTTGACCCAAACATTCCTTCTTAACCAAACAGGATTTTATTATTTCTAATGGAACACAATCAAAACAGACATTATTTGGTATCCTTTATGATCAGACTATGCAGCATTGAAACTACTGAATATATATATATATATATATATATATATATATATATATATATATATATATATATATATATATATATATATATATTATGTACATTTTTTCATTGGCAACATATCCATACTTTTGGCAACCGAGTTTCAATGCTGTACGCTTCAGTCATAAATAATAGGTAACAATATATCTTTTGATTGTGTAATGTCTCACAAGAAATAATAAAATCCGGCTGTTTGGTTTAGAAGAGAATCAAGTTTCAATAAGGAGTAGTAAAGGTGTACTCTTTTATTGGCGATACTATACACACACACACACACACACACATATATATATATATATATATATATATATGCGAAGGTCGGTCAAAGAGCAATACCTGTTCTTCTAAGATAACAACAGGTTTTTAATAGAAGCACACGAAGCATACCAAAATGAACCTCCAAATCTAAGAAGTCCAAAGCAAGTCCTCAATACAGTTCATTTCATTCTTAATCTTTGTATTCCACCTTTGAATGAGGGCATGTGTACCAGCTTTGTTGAAGCTTCTTGGTAGTGAACTCAGGTCTCAGCTCCAGTCACTATCCTGTTTAGAAAGGTGCTATCCATTTAGGGCAGGAACTATCTGCTTTCTCATCGAGTGGGTCAGCATTCTGGGGACCTCCGTTGCACAGACCTTTGAGTAGCCAAAGGACTGCACTAAACTGCAGGTTCTGGAACCCTTCGCAGAGTTTTGCAATTGTGATTCTTCTGTCAGTTGTAATAAGAGCATCAGCCTGTTTGGCCTCATCGTCATTCACTGGCCTGTCACTGCGGGGCCTGTCACCATGTTCAGTTTTTCTTTTTTCGCAAGGATTGCCATTAACTCAACTGACCTACGTCCATCCTGTGCTTGTATCAAGTGCAGCCTTTCCATAACCTCTTGCGAATGTTTGTGATACTTTTTCCTTCCCAAGAAGTGAATTCTAAGCCCTTTTCTTTCTACGTGTATCCAGAGGGTAAACCATTTTGAGAGAGGATTATGTTTAGAAGGTAACTCCATTTTTCACTTGGACGTCTTGAAATTTCATGATTTACAGCTAAAAAAAAATCTTTGGGAATTCTGATTAATACTTTTAATAACGAATTTGAACTGACATTCTTTGATTGATCCTCGTGTAATCATCTGTATCATCTCATACTCTATGTCTCAGCCGTTGAAAATGATATTTTGGGTTGATTATGTTCATATAGGTATTATTAATCAGTTTCCTATATTGCTTATTTATTCAGCGATCAGGTTTTATTCTTTATACCTGATCTAACTTGCTTTCTTTATTGTCATCTAGCTTTAAGAGACTTGAGCCTCATTGTCTTCTTTCTTTTTTTAGAGACAGATACTTTCGAATACTTTAAAAATCTGCAGGAAATCAATGAAATTATCATGTTTGTTAGTTTTCTAAAACGATAAATTGACAGACTTTAAGAGAGAGACCAAGCATGACAGAGAATGTTTATTGGTTAAAAGTTGCTACCAATCATCATCATCATCATCATCATCTTGAAGTCTGTTTTTGGACATAAACCTTCCCTTATAATCCGCCTGTTCCCTTGCCCTCAATTGTCATGATGCCAATTCCTTCTGAACTTGTCTAAATCATCACACCATTCTATCATTTGCCGGCCATAATTTTTGGCATATGATCTCAGGGGAGCCACATTGTAAGGCCGTGCGTCTAGCGGTTGTCTGACATTTTTGCAACATGAACTTCCCGTTGCGATTTGAGCTTTTAAATGGCTTCTATGATATCTCTGACCCCATTTTGATTTCTTATATTTAGTGTTGTCTTTTGATCTCTCCATAGGATTTTAAGCACAATCTTCGCCTGTGCACGTTGCATAGATCTCAGTATGAGAACCAAACCATTGGTCAAATTCCATGTTTCAGATCTGTGCACGAGTGGATATTGGAAGGACGGATTGTTTATTTACATTTCCTTTTGGGAAAAAAAAGGGAATATTCTTGTTTTTGAAGGTCTAACTTGCTCTGCCGAAAGCTTGTCAACCTAAAGTGATTCTTTGTTTGATTCATTCCTTTGAGGATTCCATGGAGATTCATCATCCCGAGTAGATGTAGTGATCTCTTTTCTTTAGCTCTGTGCCTCTAATTCTGACCGTTGAGTCTTTATACTAGACGTAATTGAGGCACGTGGCATTTCTTTATTCAAGTTTTATGAGAAGACCATCAGTTTTGATTTTCTTTCTTTCTCTAGAATATCTGAGATTACTTGTGTATCAAATAGATCGATCGAAAAATCATATATACATTGGCTTGTCTCAGATAAACTTGAATTGTGATTTTATATGTAGATATGAAGAGACTTCCGATGGATAGACGGATGAGATCAGATTTTAGAAAATAACTAGATAGATAGATTAGAGCAGACTGAAATTGATAGATAGATAGATAGATAGATAGATAGATAGATGGATGGGTAGATAGATGGTTGAATTAGAATGGACAAACAGAGATAGATAATAACAGATCGAAATAGATAACAAATATATATATACATATCTTCAATCCGCACGAGTTGACCAATTAAGGAAATTTTTTGCTCTAAAGCAATCCCATAGCATAATTATATATAATCATAATTAGCATCTTTCAATCTTGGGATTGGGTTCTTCGGCAAACAACTTTCCTTTCTTTTCGCACCGCACGTATTGCTTGTTTGGATGTCTGAAATGTCCAAGTTCCATCTCATCAGACCACAGGACTTTATACCAAAATTCTTTACCTTTGCCTATGCATTTTAGACAAAGTTCAACGTAGATTTCCAATGCATTGGGCACAATAGAGGTTACCTCCCTTGGTCAATTGCTTTTCAGTGCAATATGTTCTTTACTGTACTCTGAATATCATTCACGCCGTATGATTACAGATTGTTAGTCACATCTCCCCGTGTTCTCCGTGGATCTTTACTGAAGTCCCTAAATATCTTGGATAAACTTTTTGAGGACGACTAACGTACAAAAAAATTTTCATGCCATCAGATATTTTTAATCATTTTTTGATACACTGGATGGCAACCCTTCGGATGAGCAAACCCAACCTTCAAAAACAAAACAATCCCCAAAATCTTAAAAAGAAGAGTATACAACCAATGCATCCTTCCGATAGTCACTTATGGAGCTGAAACATAGAACCTAACCAAGAGACAGACCCGCAGACTGAGAAGCATACAATGTGTGCATGAGAAGATCATGCTCAACCTTACATGGAGAGATAACAAGACAGCACATTATATCAGGAAGAAAACGAGGGTCAGAGACATAGAATGTATTAAGAAATTTAAATGGCGATGGGTCGGTCATGTTGCAAGAATAGCAGACAACTGATTGACATCACGACTCACAACATGGATCCCTGGAGATCACAGGTGAAACCAAGGTTGACAGAATACAAGATGGAGATGAACTAGACAAATTCAGAAAATACTGGCTCCGCGACGCCCATGATTGAGAAATGTGGTTGATCCCGGGAAAGGTCCGTGTCCAACGAGAGACGTTAAAAGACTGATGATGATGATGATGATCTATTTAGCGATTCTCAGATCCTTGTCATAGCTTTCTCCTGTCTTGTGCTTATTAGCAATTAGATTTCTCAAAAAGCGGACCTGAATTCCTTTGACTTCACTATAGTGGATCAAGTTTAAGACGATCACTGTATGGCTAATATGATGATTCGAAGCAAAGCTCAACGATGAAACATTGTATGTTGTCAAAATACGGATCAAGTTATACAAGTGCGTGGAAAAGTTCTATGAAGAAGGAAATAAATCATATTCAAATATTTAGCAAAATTATGACTCTCTATATCAACCGTATGGATTATTTTGTTCGTGTGTCTCTACTAGATATTGTTACTTACCTCATTCGAAAATGAACGCGTTCACTTCATACACTGTTTAATTCATAGATAATGTTGTATTTCAACTGTGATGTAATATTATCATGTAGAAAATGTATTATTAACCTTATCGGAGGCAACATTCAATTTTTGATACCGCATAGATACTTATTTCCCCCATCATAAGCACTGGAAATATATCTATTTTGCAATATGAGATCCTACATTCGTACATAGACACAAACAGATGGGACAGTAAGTGAGATGTGCGTATTTATCTGCTTGAAATCTAATAATCTGGCTGTATGACCTATTTGCAAGACACTCTTACGGACATATATATAGATATGGGTATCTTTGTCTAATATCCGTTAGATTGGTAAAAATTTCCCCAGCCTTACAGAGAATCCAATTTTCTTTGTAGTTTTCTAAGATCTTTATTGCTCATGCTTTTATGTATGAACAAAAAAAAAGAGACAAACTTTTTAAATCAATTTCTGCAAGAAATCTCTTATTCTGACAATTATAGGTGAAACATTCGACATGCCCCAATAAATCTATAGATTTCTTCGGCGAAAGAGTTGTGCACTATACGAATAAATTGCCTGAGTATATGAAGAATAAAAGTAGTATTGATAGCTTTAGAAATAGTATTGACAGATTTCGAGAAAATGGCATGAAGGATAGATTAATTGGTCTGTATTGGGAATTTTCCCGGGGAATATAAAAGAATGAAGTTATCAAGTATACAGTATGGCAAGTCGATGCATGATGAAGCAATATCAAAGTGGAATAAGATTTTTAAATGTTGACAAGACAATATATCATGATCAGATATACATAGAGGTATCATACTATCATTATCACGATCAGTCATTTATCGTCCGTCATTGGACATAGACTTTCCCCAGGATTTGCCATTCCTCTCCATCATGGGCATCGTAGAGCCAATATTTTCTGAACTTGTCTAGTTCGCCTGTTATCTTTTATCCAGCCGGCCTCAGTTTTGAATGTGATCTCTGGGTATCAATGTTGTGAGTTCATGTTGTCAGCCATCCTTGCTCCATGACCACTCCATTGCCATCTGAGCTCGGATTTTATGATGTTTCCGGCTCCCTAATATATTGTGCTGTGTTGTGATATCTCCATGTGAGATTGAGCATGATTCTCTAATGTACACGTTGCATACTTACAAGTTTGAGTGTTAGTCTTTAATTGGACCTACTTGTGGCTAGGCTTGTTGTGCCGAAGGTTTGCCATCCTAGAGTGATTCTTCGCTTGATTTCTCCTTTAAGGATTATATTGAAATTCGTAGTCACAGGTAGATGTAGTGGTATACTTTCTCCCGTTCTGCGTTTTCGATTTTTGAACGTTGTGTGTTTATTTCAGACGTGTCTGTCGCATATAACCTTTGTTTTGCTGAATTTCATGCGGAGGCCGACTTCCATGCTTTCTACGTTCAGTTCATTTAGCATCAGTGAGAAGTTGTTGAGGTTCTCTACAAAAAGAAACAATGACGTTTTAAAAGCAATGTTATACAACATTGCATTCATTATTTGTGAGCAGAGTACGATTCAGTATGGGATAGCTTCTCCTTTGTTTTTGTTCAAAAAGAATGAGCCGTTAGGTCAAGCGCCCTGGCAGTTATTTACAGTATGTTGTATCAATGTTGTCCTATTCAAATCAGACTGCTTCCCACAGCTAAGCAATTTTTCTAAATTTTCTCACTCATATGTTCTCTTTGGTGTTAGAATCTTTTGTCTGATTCAAAGGACTTGGCTCATTTTTTGTTCTGGAGCGCATATGTGTGAATATTGTTCTTCCATTGCCTTGTCTGACTTACTACACAGATGTTTTTCGGAACCCAACCATACAAAAAACATAACCAAGCCTTACACCTAGTTTCCAGTTCCCTACGAAGCAGTGGCCTCGTAAACCAATTCCCTAAACCTTTTTGATAATACCCCATTAAAATTCGTAACACTACGTAAGATGTCTTCATTGTATGAGTAACTATATTCCCAGGTGTTTACATACTCATATTTACATTTTACACTTACTCACATACATACATACATACATACATACATATGTCTGTGACTCTTTTAGAACGTAAAACTAAATATTTATCGATAACAAAACAAAAATGGCAATTTTACCTCACCACAAATAATAAAAGCCTAAAATAGAACATATTGTCAAACTCCCGACCTGGAGTTGACTTCATTTTCCTGCCGTAACAAGTTCAAAAACAGCGAGAACAATCCTCACCAAAATTAGGAATGTAAATCGATTTGTGAAATTCACATTCCCCGTACAGTGATTTGAATGCAAGACCAACAGATTGAGCCAGATTGACAAATCTTTGATATCAACAAAAACGTATCACGCAGATAGGTACGGGCCTATTTATTTCTAATAGATAAACACACACACACACACACACTCACACACACACACACACACACACATATATATATATATATATATATATATATATATATATATATATATATATATATATATATATCGTACATATGGTACAGATCAGGCTAGTAGTATAACATAATATAATAATATATTAATATTAATATAGATATTAATAATATCGCCAAATGAGGCCTGGAGAGGGCAGAAACATGAGCTAGTTTGTGTAGCGAATCCACATTCTACAATATATATATATATATATATATATATATATATATATATATATATATATATATATATATATATATATATATATATATATTTGTATACGTACAATACAGGAATATCAGTAATCATTTTCGGTTGGAATAGAAGTTAGAGCAGACTTTGACTCCTCTCTGCTATGTTTGTTTCTCTTTTCTACAAAAGTCTCTGAGCCTCTCTGCAAAAAAAGATCTTCCTTCCTTTTTGCATCTTCCTCGCAAAACAATCCATAATGCTAAAAATACATATCTGCAATCCATTTTTCCTTCTGATCGACTGAATCCCGCGCCTTTTGATCCTCGTTTCAAAAATGAAAAGAAGTGTTTTTTACGTATATTGATTTAATTCAGTCATCGTCTATACCAGTGCCACTGGTGAATGATTCATCCATGGGTGAATGGAGTATTACTTCATAGGTGAATGAAACTAGAACGAGGAATGAAGGATGAATGGTTTTACAGTAAGCCCTCGTTGTAACGAACTAATTGGGTGGAGGGAGGTTGACGCTAAAGCCAAGAGTTCGATACACCCGATGGTTGTTCCGCGTTCAATAAATAAGAAGTCGGCTTGGTAGTTTGCTGCGTTTAACAAACATCGATTGGTGAATCAAAACACAAATCGTTCTCCGTTCTTTTTTTTCGACATTGATGTAACTTACGTCTAGATTAGATTGAAATTCAAGAAGAAAAAAAATTCTAATACAACCATAATAATGTTTCAAATTGAAAACGGGGAGTCAAACCTATGGGAGAGCAGATACTTCACCTTGATCTTCGTATCGACTTACTTCTCCACAAGAATACGGTTTGGCTCAAATTTGTTTTGATTAGTGCTTCCAGTTATTGCTCCGGTCCCTGCAGCCAGTGTTGCGAAGTCGTCAGGGTAGACCCGACCAAGCAGTTTTAGTGAAATGGACTGGCTATGTTAAATCTATATTTTTCTATACTTCAAAAAAGCATTACCATCATGGGCGTCCCCTGGCAAGTTAGGGTGGGATCATTTGTCATCAATGTCAAGGGTTCTGGAAGTTTGAACATTATCGTTCAGAAATAGTGCAATGCAACTGAGACCCGACTTAATGTTCTCTTATGAAAAGACTGCATTGGTATTCACTGGAGCTGCCTTTATCGTGTCACTCTGGGGTCAGGTCATGTGTTTCCGTCAACGATCAAGGCCACCATCTGATATCTTGATCCCACAGAGGGTCGTACTTTTTACCCCTAAAATAGCGGATTGAACGCCTGTTTTGAAATAGGGTAACCACTGAAATATGTTCCAAATATACTATTTTGCACCCTTCCCGGAATCATATGCTTCTGCCTCATCCCGTCCCCTAGGAAGGTATGCCCTACTCTGATTGGCAGATGACTCCGATGATTACCATCAGAGTATTTTGTAAGCTTTTATTTGTTTTGTAATAGAAATAGAGCAGGATTTTGACCTTTTTTTACATTTAACTTTGAACACATAGTGTTCTTCTAGAATTTACTGTTACATAAACTTTGGGGAGAGACTCCATCATGTAAAATGAATATATATATACATATATATATATATATATATATATATATATATATATATATATATATATATATATATATATGTGTGTGTGTGTGTGTGTGTGTGTGTGTGTGTGTGTGTGTGTATGAAAGACAACAGGGAGCATAAGACGACATTAAAAAAAAATCTAGTAGCAGATGTATTAAAATCTATGGTAAAGATTCAAAGGTGAATGTCCTGAAATAGTTCGAGCTACCTTTACTCTTGTATCAACCCTGGAAGATAATAATATCTGAACCCCCATGATGCAAGTCTTTTCGAAAATAGCAATTTTTTGAAAGGTACCCAAAACCTGACAAAATAACCAATATCATTGAGATTTTCTACCATACATCCATACATCTCTAACACTATCCGATAGATCTGTAAGCACCACTTATTTTAAGCAACAGAAAAAGGAAGGAAGGCAGGGACGTGATTTTATCAATAGGTATGAAGTCTTTAAAAGGTATGACGTATTAAAAGATAATCTATCCCGATCAATATTTCTATCATCTGTTAATGATGTCATGATAAAAAAAAGAAGCTTAAGACACTATGCAATAACCATGTAGTGAGGATCGTTAAGGAATGATAATTATCTCCCTTGGTTACCACAGGAGCTCATTCTTAGAGTGAAGATATTGAGAATCTTTTTTAATGGCTTAGGATGATTTTATAGAAAGAAAATCGACTGAATTCACTACTTTTTGCTTAAAAACATAAAGAAAATATATTTGCTTTCTTCAAAATTGTTTTTATATTCTCGGTTCGGTCACATGTTCTTGCAGCAGCTCAGTTGCCACACTCCGTGGTCACTTCAATGACTTCTAACCTTAAAACTGGCTCCATAATCTACTGTTTTGCAGTTGGCTTTACGATAACGTTTTGATAATAAAGAAATGCAAAACTCGTTCGAGCAGAAGCTAACGAAAGATTGAACAATGAATAGGTTCATGACGATGTTTTGCCCACCTTACCTGCTTCGCCTATCAGCTCGGGCAAGACGACATGACACGTACGTTACAACACATCTATCATCAGCTTTTGTTGAATTACCACACCTGCAGAGAATGATCAACGTTTGATATTTATCTTATCATATGCTCCACTGATAGGACATCGATGGTTCAAACGATTTACAGGTGAGACATGAAGGTATTGCATTATTACTGGTAGTACATTCTGGGAATTTAATTTATTATATTGGTGTATCGTCGTATTAGTTGTTTGGTTTGACAGGATGGTTTAAGGTTGTCTCATACCATCGATAGGAGTTACCACCATGATATTCGAACTGAAATGTGGGTTTAATCTAATCTGAAAGTCGATTTATCCAATAGAGTTACAGTAGCTTAGAAAGTTTCATCATCTAAAATGTAGGGTGTTGTTTTCCTATCAAGTCACCCATTTTCCCTAAACATGCATACAGAAAGATAGATAGATAGATAGAGGAGGTGAAAGAAGCACAGAGAAAGAGAGAGTGTAAGCAAAAAGAGATAGACAAACAGAGACAAAGACAGAGGGAGAGGGAGAGAGAGAGAGAAAGAGTGGCAGATAGTTGGACAGAGAAAAAGAAAGGGGTAGAGAGAGAGAAAAAAGAGGCAAAGACAGACAGGCAGGGGAAAGTGGTGTCGTTGTGAGACAGACAGAGACAGTGATGATGAGAGGAGAAAATAACAGAAATTACATGACGGCGAGGAAATCAAAATCTGTCAGTTCGAATACCAGCAACAGAGAAAGGTTCAACGTGACTGAACGATCACCGGTAGAGAAATACAAAAAAATAGAATCGCAAAGCGGAGTTTGGGCCCAGGCTGAACCCATTTACGTTCACTTTATAAGAATACTCCGGAGGAAGGCAAGAATTCAATTCTCCTCACACTCTATTGTATCAGCAGATATCTTAACAAAATGTTTAGTTACAAGCATGTCATAATATTTGGCAGAGGGAAGAATGAATGACCTCTCTTCAATAACTAACGTAAATATCCAAACAGTAATAGTTAATAGCTGTTATCCCCATAGTCACCCTTGACAAGTTCCAATTATTCGATGAATATGCTATTTCCTAGTACTATGCTGAAGCAGCTACCCCATATATACATATATATATATATATATATATATATATATATATATATATATATATATCAGTAACTTTTAAGGTTGATACCTATGAAGCTCCTTGACCCCACCACCCCTCCTTCTACACTATCCCAAACATACCAAAAAATCCACCTCCACAACACTACCCCCTACCTCGACACACTCTGCCCTCCCCAAGACCAACTGCTGCTGCTTTACCAAAATCCCAATACCTGCTGGTCATTCTTACATTCAGCAGGGGGCCTCTAGTAGCCCTGACAACGAAGCTTACCCACAATGCATAGCCCCTGGCAGTGGACTCTGGTTCCACGTGGTACATTTTAATTCACACTCACACAACACACACCACTGATGATGGGAAGAATCCCGAAACATGTATGGACTATTGACATATAAGGATTAATAAACCTCACCACCAAAAACTTCACTCCTGAGTCTGTCTCACTCTCTAAAGTACACATTATTTATATATATATATATATATATATATATATATATATATATATACATATATATATATATATACATATATATATATATATATATATATATATATATATATATGTGTGTGTGTGTTTGTGTAAACACAGGCACAAATGATACAAAAGAATTATGCATAAATATTGTCAGACTAAAAGTTAATAGCAAGAACATTCCTCACCAAAATGACAAAAGCAAACCGATTTGTAAAATCCACATTCTCTTTCTGTGGTTCGATAGATGAATGAATTTATACAAAAATATATTTTTTCACATTTTTTATCTGTTACATGCTCTATACAAAAGTTGCAGTACTCATATCATATCAAATAATCATACTTAAAAAGACTGGCTGCCTCAGCGTCCTGCATTATCAATGGATTGACTTGTGCCTCCATTTTCTTTGTTACAGTCACAGCGATTCGAGCTGTTCAACTTTCTGGCCGCTTTCAGGTGTCATCCTGTGGATTTTGAACCAGATGTTTTATTCAATCAACGTCCAAGAAATTCAGAAAGGAATTATCTACAGACGGGTTACTTATAACGAACAGTGTGATTCTCTGTCCACAACAAATAGAATTTTCCATTAAACGGTAACACTTTTGCTGCTGAAAATATCTCCTTCCTATCATTTGAAACAGTAATACTTGGTTTCGATCACATATGCTCACCGTAGCTCTAATATAATAAGGACGGTGATCACAATGTAGAACATAACAGGAAACTTGCTCGCCAGACGTCACGTCAACTACAATAGACCCAAATCAACAATATATTGATGAAACTCTGCACTCTGCTCGTCAGGTTACATAAGACAGCAACTTTTCTCTCGTCTGTCTTTTCTTTTAACCTAAATAGATTGTTTACTTGGCTAATGTCTACCCGTGTTTTGTTGACCTCAGGCAGCTGAGGAAAGATAAAAACGTGCCGTGAGTCATGCAAGGTAGACGCTGATAAGAGCTGTGTCTTACTCGCTACCGGGTCATTATGTCAGCACTTGGAACATTTACATTTGCACGTAAGTCAAGAGGAATTACTTGTGCCGTTGACCTGATCAAAAGGGTACGGTCATTGCTCATCTGGCAAAATGACATTATGACATGTGATATACCGAACAGTGTTGCTGGGCATGGTTTGTTATTAATAGCTAAAACTATCATTACAAATGTTTAACGTCAGCTAGAACTTATATAATTTCTTGCTAACGTTATAGCTGAAATGTATCGCTCACTCTCACTATATCTAAGTATGTATCTATATACATGTATAAAGAAATGGATATAAGTGATCCGACAGAATGATTATAAATTCTTGCAGTAGACCCATTTTCTTTAATTGTTTATTCTATTTACATTGTTTAGGCTGAGTGGCTCATTAACTATGTAACGACAGGAAATCATTTCACATAAGTTTGAATATAACATAACCTAATTTATTATATAGAATGAAAAAGTGATCTTTTTTGATGAATTTAAAAGTTAATGAGACTGGCTCCTGCAGGTCGACTTAATTCCGATTGAAAATGACTAGTGCTAATTTTGTATTGTATATATATATATAAATATCAATGTATGTAAACAGCAAGACGGAGACAAGAGGAACAACATCCAAACTTGAAGCAGATGACGGTCGTGATATAAATGATGACGAAGAATACGGAAGAGTCTAAAAAAGTTTTTCTCGGTTTTTATCGTTTAATGAAAACGATAAATGTGAAATCTCGTTCAACGACTCTGTGCATCGTATTTATGGCGATGCTGTAGCGGATCTGTTTGAATCGAATGAACGGATGGAGAAATCTTCAGTTGAAAAGTTGCAGATTATACGAATCAATACCATTCAAACTTCTCGCCGAGTGACAAAGTCAGGGAGCAAAAGGATCTGGATAGTTGAACTTCAAGATCAAGAGAATGGTTATTATCCAGCTAATTCTAAAAGAACCGATAACCCAGCCCTTTTGTTACGTGGCCTTACTGAACATGCTTGAACAGACCCTCTCTTATAGTGTTGATCGGTTATGACACACCATTGGGTGAGTTTTATTTCTATGTGACCGTTCCATACACATTGACTGAACTCACGAGTTATTCTCGTTATGCGCTTGGGATATTAGCAAAATATCGCATCACTCAAGTCTGTTAGCCTACAACCCCTACAGTCAAGTTTCGGTTCCTTCGAACCTCCAACTTTTCAACAAGAGATTTCTGAGCATGGACAATATTAAGGGGAGCCAAGGCCGCTGACGGCAATCCAGACAGAGGACTTTGTAGAATGTTTTGAAGAATTGGAGGGATGTGTGCAAGGTTTCAAGGTGGTTCTTAGAAAAGGGACCAAGGCACCATCGCCATGGTTCTTTTCTTCTTTCATTACAATAAAATGGCCGGATCCTTTCCTGGTAGATGAAATGCTGGTAACCTTTCCGTGAACCTAAAACCTATTTGTGAAAACACAGGTGCAAAATCTGACACGTACTTGGTTATTCAATACGTGTTTATCAGTACTCTCTGTTTGATAGGAAACTCGATATTAGGCCACTTCTTCATTTTTAAAGAAATAAACAAGTAAAAAAATATAAAAGGAACACATCTTGATTATTTAACTAATGGTTGTATTCATTTGGGAAAGTCTCGAACATTCCCTTAAAATAAATACGAAAGTTACGTTCTTTGGTTGTCATTTTGAATAGAACTTAAACGGCTCTCATAAAAAAAGACCCCCGCAGACCCAACCTTGCATAATCAGGAATGGGCTTGATAATTTTTCTTCATGTTTTGTTAGATATAATCGTTGTCCACACAAGTGCACCTCGTAAAACATATCTATTATCCAAGTTTCTCTGTAACTATTTATTCACCGCCCCACGATGGGGGTATGTGACAGCAGGCCGAGTTTAACATATCCTGTCTGCATGATGAGTGTCACAAAGGCGTCAGGGTGACTCAGAACTCCCCCTTTTAATACGAGCGGGCGTGTTACCTTAGGGTGACAGGGCCTCCTTGAGACTGGGCATCAGGTAATCATCCAAATAAACCCAATCATCTTGAAATTGATGAACAGCTCAAAAAATCTTTTAAATTTTGGGAAAGGGACATAAAAAAGTGAGGAACATGGAACATTATTCATTTACACACCAGTTGCCTGGTGGTCACAGCTGGGGACTGAGTGACAGCAAGTTTCCCCCGGTCTCCAACCCTCCTCTCGACACTCTCACAGTTCACAGCAGTGCTGCAGTTTAATTTCACATCGGTCGACCAGTGGTTATCGCTGAAAGCTGAGTGACAGTAAGTCTCTTTGGGGGTTCAGCCCTCCTCCTATCTCTCCTTCACTTATCTCAGCAGAGCCATGGTTCTTACCTCCACTGCCATTTGCAGCATTTTGTGTTTTCTTTGTTTTCCCCTCCTCCTCTCTCTGTTAGGTCACAGCAGGGGTTATAGATCTCATATTTCTAGCACTTTCCTCTGTATTCATGTAGTCCCTAGCATTGCTGTGGTCTACACAGTTTCAATCCTGCCTTTTACCCCTGGTTTCACCAATCTCGCCTTTGGTACGGTTCCGAGAGGACCTTTTATTACTGGTCCTATTCTGACCTTCATGTTCCACACCCTCTTCAGTCCGTGGTATTTTTTCAGTTCTCACTCTCCTATTCACTCCGTGGTGTGCAGGCACGGCTTCATCTGCTATTTAGCAAGTTCTCCTTTTCTTGTCCACGATTTCCAGGTCTGGTCTTCTCGTTTGGATGGGTTGGTCAGTTTGGATGTCATAGTCCAAAAAAGTAACGCATGGTTTCCATTATCCAGGGCTGTCTCTTTTTTGTGCTGGTTCCACTTCTCCACATGGTTAAATCCTGTTCGTTTACTCAGTTTCCAGTGCATCACTGTTGCTACTCTATCGTGTCTGTGTTTATACTCCCTATTGGTTAGTTGACTACATTCACTAGTTATGTCGTTTACAGTCTCATCTCTTCCCTCACATAGGTGGCACTTGCTATTTGTCAGTGTTCCGTCAATTTTTGTTTTGATAGTGTCTGTCCAGATGCATTTGTATTGTGCAGCCATGATGAGCAATTCTGTTTTTCTTTCCAGGTTCCCTTTTCGTAGACATGTCCATGATCTCTTGACAGCTGCATCACGTTCATGTCTTATTAATTCTCCTTATAGTTTCGTCTGTTCCCATTTTCCCCTCGTTTGTTGTGCTGCTCCATTGTTTTTACTTTTTTGTTGTTTGTTGTACTGCTTTGGGCACTCTCTACGTCTTTACTGTTTCCTTGCATATACTTTTCTAGACCTGCTTTGGCCCTCTGGACACAGTCCTCTATGCTGATGAGTTCTCTCCCACCTTCTTTTCTCTTCACAGTCTATCCGTTTCATCTCTTGGGTGTAAGGCTTTGTGCATTGCCATGAGGTTCCTTGTTTGCTGGTCCATTGACGAGAGTTCTTGCTTTGTCCACCCCAGGAATGGTCCTGTGTATCCTACCATCGATACGGCCCACGTGTTCATTCTTCTTACAAGGGTCCTATTGTTTCTTTTGGTCTCTAATATTTTCCTCATCCTCCAAAGGTATCTTTTTCTTATTTTCTCTTTCATTTCTCCCTGCTTTATCGTGCCACATTCGAGAACTCCCAGATATTTGTATTGGTCTTGTGTGGTCGGTGCTCTTATTTTCCTGTTGTCTGGGAGTTCGATTCCTTCTGCCACTGCGACCTTTCCTTTGTGCATTACCATTATTGCACGTTTTAATATTGATATTATTATTACTACCATTATTATTATTATCATTACTAGTGCTACTACTCTATCAGACGGATGAACTGGAGGAACTAGGGGTAAAAGCAAGGATTGACTGTGCAGACCTCAGCACTGCTGGGGACTGCACGAATACTGAGGAAAGTGCTAGAAAAATGGGATTTACGATCCCAGCTGTTTGCAGTGGCCTAACAGAGGAGAAAAAAAAATTGAACTCATGCATAACACACATATGGTGATGGAAGTACGAACCACAGCACTGCTGGGATAGGGGAGGGAGATATTAGAGGAGGGTTGGAGACCTAAGGAAACTTACAGACACTCAGTGTTCAGTGATCACCACCTGGCAACCGGTGTGAAAATGTAACACTCCTGTGGACTGAGAGTGGGGAGGAGGGATGGAGACCTGAGGAGACTTGGTGTCACCCAGTCTCCAGCTGTGACCCCCAGGCAATCAGTGTGACAGGCAAGTGATATCATACTACTACAACTACTACTACTACTACTACTACTACTAATAATAATAATAATAATAATGATAATAATAATAACAACAACAACAACAACAATGATAAAGACTCGTATTTTCGAAGACCTTGGAACTGAAATCAGTAGAATGTTTCACCTTGGGACCAAAATGACACCAATTGCAGTTGGAGCTCTTGAAAAAGGGACCAGCGAATTTGTCGACGAGATACCTTGAAAGCTCATCATTCATGAAATACAGAAAATAACGCCTACCTTCAGTGCCCTCATCACTAGAAAGTTTTTGTCAATGTGAATGTATGTAATTACACCGAGCGTACATCACTCAATGTATTTTACAGAAATATGTTTATGGCGTTGTTTTATCGTCCGTATATGTAAAAGACCTGCCCCTTTTTTTCTCTTCTTGCTCAAACTGTCATAGATAAATAAGATTGCCAGCCTTTGTTTTCTGGTTGTGACCCGGCTCGTGACTTACATAAATCAGTGAAAACGACATCATCATCACCATCATCATCATTATTATTATTATTATTATTATTATTATTATTATTATTATTATTATTATTATTATTATTATTATTATTATTATTATTATTATTATTATTTGGAATCTCACACCAGTTGCCTGGTGGTAACCGCTGGAGTTTGAGTGACAGCAAGTCTCCTCAAGTCTCCAGCCCTCCTCTCCTACTACTCATAGGTCGCAGTAATTCTGCGATTTACAGTTTCACACCGGTTGCCCAGTGGTTATCGCTGAAGGCTGAGTGACAATAAGTCTCCTCAGGTCTTCAGCTAACGTCTCCTCTCTCTTTCGCATATCATGACAGAGCTACGATTCGTTGCAGTACTTATATCTCTAGCACCTTCCTCAGTACCCGTGCAGTTCCAAGTAGTGCTGTGGTCTGTACGGTCTCTATCCTCCCCCTAATCCCGATCTCCTCCAGTCTCTCCCTCAGCGTTTTGGGGACAGTTCCTAGTGCTCCCACTATTATTATTATTATTATTATTATTATTATTTGCAATCTCACATCAGTTGCCTGGTGGTAACCGCTGGAGTTTGAGTGACAGCAAGTCTCCTCAAGTCTCCAGCCCTTCTCTCCTTGTTATCATAGGACACAGTAATACTGCGGTTTACAGTTTCACACCGGTTGCCCAGTGGTCATTGCTGAAGGCTGAGTGACAATAAGTCTTCTCAGGTCTTCAGCCAACGTCTCATCTCTCTTTCGGCTATCATGCCAGTGCTGTGGTTTACGTTTCCGCTTTCATTTCCCTTCCTCTGTTAGGTCACTGTCAGCCGTCTTTATATTTAGTTCCTAGCTGTGCTGTGGTCTGTACAGTCTCAATACTTCCCTTTATCTCGATCTCCTCCATTCTCGCCCTCAGTGTCTTTGGGACTGTGTCTAGTGCGCCCACCATGACTGGCACTACCCTGGCTTTCATGTTCCACATCTTCAATTATTATTATTATTATTATTATTATTATTATTATTATTATTATTATTATTATTATTATTAACTTCAATAATGGTTATCATGATAATAACAATGATATCAATATTTACAATAGCATTATAATAACAATAAAAACAACAATAATAATACCAACAATCATAATGATGACGATAACAATAGAAAGGATTGTAAGAATATTGATAATCATAATAACGATTAATAATAATAATAATAATGATAATAATAAGAAGAAGAAGAAGAAAAAGAAGAAAAACAACAACAACAACAACAATAACAACAACAACAAGATCAAGAAGAAGAACGAGAAGAGCAGGAAGAATAGAAGCTGATAAAATCCTATTGAATTATTCTGAAAACTAAATTTCGAAGTTTGTTTTTTTTTTTTTTTTGTTCAATGGGTCATGAATGGACAGTCTGCACCGAAAGTAAAAATAGATTTTCCTTTCACTGAATCTGATCGAATCAGTATAACGTAATGAAATATGCATAGCATTTTGATCATAAAGACAGGATGGAACACTTAGCGAAATGAGTTTGGGGCCATTGCCACTTACGTTCATTTTACTTTTGCCGCAAAGTGGAATGAAGCCAAGATAAATATATGTTGGCATATCTGGAATCTTTATAGGCTTTACATAAATCTTAATTACTTCTGTTATCAAATATCCATTCTGGAATATAATGCAGTCAAAATCAGGATAAAAAGTGCATGCAGATGTGAGTTTCATCCGTAAACAACAGAAATATTTCTACTGGACTTTATGGAGGGATACGAGTATCAAGACATATGTCGTATGCCAGACACTGTGTGCATCGACTGCAGTTAGACTAAATAGAAAATGATTGTGTAATGAATTTCTTAAAGCAAATTAACAGGAATAAAAGTTATTTATGGTGCCTTCAAGGGACATGTCAATGATAGCAATGCCCGTATACGAGTTATGTGACTTCAGTACACGTTATGATTTCGTATCTTTGAACATGAAACGCCTATGATATAAAGCGACAAGCAACAATTTAACGAGCGACATTGCAGCCCAAGGCCCTTATCTGTGCCTCACAAAATCGAAATATTTTAAAGGTTTGTGGCTAAGGGTGTTGCAAGCTTTACTTGAGGTGGTCATATGGGATGCGATAAAGGGGGCTTATTTTCGTTCAACTGAAATTATCGTCGAAGAAGAAACCTCACCCCTTGTTCGAACACTTTTCGTATAGTTTTCTGTTATAATCATCATTCTTTCAGCGTCGGTCACTGGACATAGACTTTCCCCAAGATTCGCCAGATCTCTCAATCATTGCCATCGTAGAACCAGTTCTATCTGAATTTGTTTAGTTCGTCACGTCATCTTTCTTTCAGTTGGTCACAGTTTCACGTATGATCTATGGGGTTCCATACCGTAAGTTCTCAGTTTGAGGGTCAATCTTTTGTTTAGGTTCTCTGGTTCAGCTCCCGAAGGGACGAATGGGAGGATGCATCGATTGTTTACCCCTCTTTTTAGGACTAATTAGATTTTTGTGTTCTTGAAAGACGAGCCTGCTCAACCGAAAGCTTGCCAACGCGATTTTTTGCTACTAAAGCGTGATTTCTCAACAATTCACGCTTCAACTGACAAATGGTAATCAATTGATCAAAACATAAAGACTTATAACAATTACGATCATTAAGTCTTGTCTCTGAAAAAATATTCAGTTGCAATATAGAAACAAGTTTGTTTAATCCTTCAATAGAAATCTGTTATTGTTCAACGTCTTTTGGCAGTATGCCAGTTTAAAGTAATCCGTTAAAACAAAAAAAAAGTGGTGATCAATGAAATTTGCACTACAAAGATCCCCTGACCAGAATTCTCATGTGAGTAGGGTTTTTTTTCGGAGGGGGGGGGCAGAATTTTCAAAGTGGTCACAGTCCAACAAAAAGGAAAAGAGAAGTAGTCAATATATCGATACACCTTTTTTTCAATTTTTTAGTTGAACATCCCAACATGGAATGCTGCCAAAAGGTGTTGATCATATGGCGGTTTCTATTACACGACAAACCAGACCTCTTATGCAATATTATTGTTTTCAAATGTTTATCAGTTCGACATAATAATTTATCTGAACGCTTACATTCTAATTAACCATACAAAAGTATTATACAAATTATGTAAAGGAAAAGTTCCGAACACCCTGCGTGAGAACATCCTATAAAACTCTAACATGTTTTGAATTGAAAATTATCTAAAAGCACTTTCGATGGCACACATCTTGATTCTATCATCATCATCATCATCATCATCATCATCATCATCATCATCATCATCAATCCTCCAACGTCTGTCGTTGAACATGGACCTCCCTCGGGATTCGTTACACTTCTCTATCGTGGGCATTGCGGGCCCGGTATTTTTCTGAATTCGTCTTGCTCGTTTTTCCTTCTAATACTCTACCGGCCTCTGTTGTGCATGTGAACTCTGGGGATCCATGTCGTGAGTTGCAATGTCCATCGGTTGTTTGCCATTCTTGTAACATGGCCAGCCCACTGCCATTTGAGATTTTTAATGGATTCTGCGATGTCCCTGACTCATGTCTTCTTGCAGATATCCTGTGCTGTATTGTGGTCTCACCATTTGAGGCCCAGCATAATTCTTTCATGTTCACATTGAATCGTTCTGTGAAATAATCAAACATGAAATATACAATATATAAAAATATACAAAATCAGCATCACATGATAATATGGAATGTTCCAGAAGAATGGAATTTTTACAGGAAAATCTATATAAGACCCGTCGAAGGAACTCAATTCATGATTCGAACTAATAAGCACGTCATATGCAAATCATACACGTTAAACCATGACATACGTATGAGCTGATGAAGTGTCAAACAGAAACAAAAATGGCAGTGCCGGATTTGTCCGATACGATGGATTTAATATAATATGATACAATACAATATAATATAACTAGAATATGACTTTAAAAAATGATGGGGTGATATGTATCGGCAATAAGGAGTCTCAAGCTGTTTCATTGGGTAATTCATTTCTTTTAAAATTCAAGTATCTTGTTTTATGCTTCTTAAGTCTCAACTCAACTCCAGTGGTTTGACTTTCTGATCATACATAGGCTCGTAGGATTTTTTATGACGTATTCTATGACATAATTTTTACGTCATAATAAGAAGGTGATTTAACCAATGAGAAGCCAGGGTGCAGAAACTGACAGTAAATTTACACATGTGCTTATGGATGTTTGGATGTATTCTTTTTTAACCAAACAATCAATCAATGATTAATTAATTATCGCCTATCTATTCCTCGGTGAGAAAACTGAGCGGTTCAAGAAAAGAGATTATTAATTTTAAAACTGTGTTACTTGTTGTATTGTGATAGTTTCAAAGTTAAAAAGTGTTTGATTTTTTTTTTTTTTTTTTGTAAACATCGATTGTCATCTAACTTATAAATGAATTGAAAGAGAGTTCGGCTCTCGTGCAGTCAAACTTGTATCAATCATTTTTTTTTTAAATCAAAATGAAAGTAAATAGTAAGAAAAAAATGATTTACAATTAGTGATCCGATGAAAATTAACAATAGAACGAGTCTGGTTTGTTATTCAAAAGAAACCGTCATTTGACCAGTGGCTTTTCGTGGCGTGTCTAGTTAGTGATAATCAATTAAAATATTTGAAAAAAAAAAAAGATGATGAAATGATGAACAACTTTCCCACCTTTTGCCAGGTGGTTAACACTGATGAAGTCAAATTTAAAAAAAAAAAAAGAAAGAAAACATGCGAAACGCCTCCGGATACAAATTAAGGAACCGATTTATCATACACTTACATTGTAAATTGATATCCCACCCACTAAAAAATTCTTGGAGTGATTTAAAAAAAAACAAAAACAAAACGCTTTTATATACATAATAGGAGTAAATGATTTGAATTTTTGGCCCTCTTGCTCAATTGGAGAGGCATTCAAAGTAGACAACTTGCCTGAATCACTGGAATGACGATCTGTGTAACTTTTCTATAAAGAAGACAACAGGAAAATTAAGATAAAGATAAGTAGTAGTTGTAACAATAACAATAATTACAAATCTCAGAAAAAATACGTAACTTCCGCGTCTTTTATCAAAACTTCACTAAATTCACACTGTTGCAGAGAAGTTTTTTTTCAATAGACAACGTTTTCGATTACATGCGTATTGGAAAACTCCACTACCGTCACTACAGATGGTGTAAACCAGTGCAGTAACTTCTGATGTCCGCCTCCATTATCTTCCAACCGTACCAGACAGCACAGAATTTTTAGTTATATTTTTCAGATGCGCTTGCATCTATAGCAGCGATCAGTGTCACTGACTGACTATCTCACTGAAAGAGCGACATGGAAAACACTTCACATCATATCCGTGACACATTCACCTCCCGTGAATCTGATGTTGCTCGAATGACACTTTATCACTCTGCCATCAGAATATGGAATTCTATTTTACTCGTCAAAAGATAGGCGAGCGTCGATTGCACGAATGAAATGCCATTTTATTACAATCATCATCATCATCAGTCTTTTAGCGTCCGTTGTTGGACATAGACCTTCCCCAGGATTTGCCACACTTCTCTATCATGGGTGTCACGGAGCCAGTACTTCCTGAACTTGTCTAGCTCGTCTCTCCATCTAACATTTTGCCGGCCTCGGTTGCGCATGTGGTCTCGGGGAATCCATGTTGTGAGTCGTGATGTCCATCGATTAAAATAGACTTTATACGAGAAAGAAGTTGCCTTAAAAGGAAAGGACATTTAAAGGCATCATATTTGAAAGGGGTGGGCTTCCGAAAGAAAGAGCTTTCAAAGGTACTAACAATCGAACTAGTGTATCTATGGTAAGACTTCCAGGTTTGCTTCTTCCGATGTTTCTTGTAAATCGCAATCGATGGCAAAAGTTGTGACACACACAACAAGAAAGAATTAAACTGCCCTTTTTCGGGCTTCTTTGACCCTCGTTAAGAGGATCTATTCGTCCGTCCGTCGGTTAGATTTTTTTCTACAGCTGTTTTAAGTCAGATTTGCTTGATACTTGGTAGAAAAATACGTGGTCCTCGATGGAATGCACCTCATCCACAGAGGTTTTAGACCCAGGTTTATGTGATCTGGCAAAAATGGCGTTTAAACTTCATAGTTTAAAATCGATTGAAATCGATTTTCTCGGGTGTTTCAAATCAAATTTACTTGAAACTCGGAAGAAAGGTATTCATTCGTAAAATGCCTTTCATGAAAAATATTTTCCTCTAGGACAACTGATCTGGCATTAATGGCGTTTATGTTTTGAAAGAAATTTGCGTGGCGATTTCAAATTTGCTTGAAACTTGATAGAAAGGCATTTCTTGATAAGATGTTTCTCACCTAAATTGTCTTCTACTCCGAGTCACCTGTTCTGACTATTACAACGGTTACATTTTAAGGTGGACACTTCATTGAACTTTCGGTTCTTGTTTAACTGCAATATCATATGTACACCTTAAATATGTTTAACTTTATATAAATTCATCTGGTTAAAGTGAAAATTCCGTTAGAAAACGATAAATTTCGAAGTGAAAACGTTCAACTACTCCATAAAAATTACGTTGATTATAACGTAAAATTCCAATGTTTTGTAAAATTCTAAGAAAGGAAGACGATTCGATGAATAAATATCTCCCGAAGTTTCTATGACTCCAGACTTATATGCCTACTAGATCTTTCTTGGAAGTCTGCAGGGGACATATGTGTCGTGAAAAATATTTAAGAGAAAGAAATAGATGTCTAATGGGACAAATGTATCTCATCATGATTTAGGTTCTTCAATATAAGGAATATCTTTCTCTGATCATAAAATAAAAATTAACACGCACTTGGCTTTTTAAAAAAAAATAAACGCTTCAAATATTCCAGCATTTAGTCATTTATTAGGCTAATCTTGAAATAGTTAATCTAGTGTCCGACTACAGTCATTGGGAACCAATTAATTATCGAACTCAGTACGCTACCAATTGGTTTGAGAGACATGCTTGCTAACATTTACACTACAGGCAGAAATTTCATAACACATGCTGCAGGGTCAAGCTCCACTCCAAATTCTGTAGCGACTGAAGATGGTCATTGCAACTTTTGTAATGTATGTATAACAAAAAATCATGAAAAATATATATTTTGTGGTATGATTCTATGCATTTATAAGAATGAGATAAGTCCGTGTATATCTAGCAGATACAATTTTCATCAATATATGAGAATTATTAATTTAACTCAATCTTTGAGGCAGCCTCCTGGCAATCAGTTGATCGTGAGTTTGAATCATGGTAAGGAAATGTGGATTTTACGCATCAGTTTACACTTTTCATTTTGATGAGGGTTTCCGTTTTTGGCGTTTCAGTCGGAAAACATCGTCAACATCGGAATTGGTACAAGATTTCGGCAATTTTCAGTTTAGATAACTTAGAGCATTGATTCCTGTTCTGTTAGAGTGTCGAACGACTCCATTAGTCAATCAATGTCCAATGGCGGGAACTTCCGTCTGTACAGCTCTATGGAGAATGCAATGAAATTTACGTTTTATTGTGAATGATTGCGACTAGTTTTCATCTGTAAGTCAGGATTTCTATACTGCACTGGACAGCTTGCAATAGACAAGAACTTTTATCATGCAATGGATTATCTAGCAATGGGCAAAGGCTTTTATCTTGCTATCGATAAGTTCCAATTGATTATCTAGCAATGGACAAGAGCTTTTATCTTGTAATAGATCATCTTGAGATGGGCGAGGGCTTTGATCTTGCAATTGATGACTAACAATTGATGATTTTATGATGGGCACGGGCTTTTATCTTGCAATGAATTGCCTTCCGATGGACAAGGGCTTTTATCTTGCAATTGATACTGATAACTCGCAATGAAATACCTTGTGAGGGAGAAGAGCTTTCATTTTGCAATTGATTATCTTACGATGGACGAGGGCTTTTATCTTCCTATGGATAAGTTGCAACTGATTATCTTGCGATGGACAAGGGCTTTTATCTTGCTATGGATATGTTGCAACGGATTATCTGGCGATGGACAAAAGCTTCTATCTTGCAATGGATAATATTTTGTTGGACAAAGGCCTTTATCTTCCAATGGCCAACTTGCAAACGATTATCATGCAATCGACAAAGGATTCTATCTTGTAAGGGAGAAGTTGCAATGGATGCGCTGAATAAGTGTTTTTAATCTAACAATGATTAAATATTACACCATTTAACTCATCATGAAAAAGACCCTTCGTTGAAAACACTCCCATAATTACCAAAAAGGAATTCATTAAGAATATAGAATAAATATTTAGTTTAGGCAAACAATCAGAATAAGTAACCAGATAAAATGAATAAATAAATAAGTATATACAGCGAAAATCTGGAAATCCAAGATGTAGGAGGAATGCAAAAATTATAATAGAATAAAGTGGAACACTTTCCTTGCGGACATAACCAGTAAATTCAGATCCTTGACACAAAATGAAAGAGCCTGTGTCGACGACAAAGTTTTCTCGCGGCCATATTGACGGTTGCATCGAAAAGTGGAAATGAATTCGACGATTCTTGAAACTGGATAGAAACTTTGAAAAATCAAAACAAAAACAAAAAAACGAAACAAAAATAAACTGGAAATATATAGAATGAAAAATCACAAATGTAAAATCAGAACTGTTGTTTTGATTTTTCCTAAAACAGTTTTCTGGGGTTTTTTTTTTGGATTTTTAAAATCTCGTTTCTATTTTTGTGCAAACCAGATTGTTGCTGAACCAGTGACGTATGCCCTTCAACGAAGACGTGTCGAACGATTTGAGAAAGTGCATCTGGACCCTTGAGACACGACACGTATATCTCCCAGGCAAAATTGGAATTTTTTAAAAAATTTACTGCTTGAGATTAAGAAAAAACAAAACAATATATGAACAGATAGATAGATAGATAGATAGATAGATAGATAGATAGATAGATAGATGGATGTGAACAGATGGAGAAATATCGATATATATATATATATATATATATATATATATATATATATATATATATATATATATATATATATATATATATATATTGCATGATACACGATGCAATATGTATATATAGTGGCTTTTTTTAAAATTATAGTATATTTTGCATAAATAAGAATCTACGTAGGTATTGTGGGAGACGTGCACACTCACACATATGTATTTATGGAAACCTAAATTTGTAAAGATTACTTCTGATATCGCATTATCTAACACATTATGCATAAACATAAGACAATCTATTCATTCATTTTCATACACAATCTTCCTGTCACCTACATCAAGATACACTTATGTGTTATAAACGCAAAACTATAATCTATCTATACATGTCAGTGACTTTCATGCCTATCTTTCTATCTATGTATCTATGTATCTATATATATGTATGTATCTATCTATCTATCTATCTATATATATATATATATATATATATATATATATATATATATATATATATATATATTAAGAACCATCAAATAAAACTGCCAAAGAAATTCACAAAATAGGTTTCCTCAGTTTCCCTAGTTTGCAGGCTATATACGTGTCGTGCGAATCATCATCATCAGCATGTCTTTTTTTGTCCGTTGTTGGGCATGGACCCTACCCAGGATCTGCCACATTTCTCTGTCACGGGCATTGCGGAGCCAGTATTTTCTAAACATGCCCAGTTCGTCTCTCCATCTTGTATTCTGTTGGCCTCGGTTCAGCATGTGATCGGTTGTCCGCAATTCTTGCAACATGGGCTGCCCATTGCCATTTAAGTTTTTTGATAGATTTTATGATGTCTCTGACTCTTGCTTTCTTCCTTATATACTGTGCTGTCTTGTGGTCTGTCCCTGTGAGGCCCGGCATTATTCTCCCATGTGCTCGTTGCATCCTTCTCAGTTTACAGGTCTGTCTCTTGATTAGGTCCCATGTTTCAGCTCCATAAGTGACTATCAGGATGATGCATTGGTTGTACACTTCTTTTTATGATCGTTGGGGTAATGTGGTTTTTTGGAAGTTGAGCTTGCTCTACCGAAGGGTCTAAAGATTTACTTCTTATTATTCAGAAACTTTCGAATTTACTCCTTATTATGTTTAGAAAAATATCAAATTGGTCCCTCATTTAGTATCTGGTAGTGTTTGTGCTTGTTTTTTCAAAAATTGTAATCACAGCCAAACTAAAGTTGAGAGGTCTTTAATCTATTGACAATCATTTTTTTTCGATATTTAAATTAGTCACCCTCAACACGGCATGCAACAAAGAGGCGTTCGTTACGTGACAGTTTCAGGGTGACTAACCAGATCTATCTATCTCAGCCTGTTCATATGTATATTCATCTTGATTCTAATCGATTTCAGTCTTTTAAATATCAATCTCATGCTCTTGCCTTATTTGAGCATCCGTTCTCTCGTGCTGTGTCGGCTATGTCATTTTTTCAATGCAATGGAATGTTTGCGTGATGAAACGGGTACGAACCTGCATCCAGGTCAGGTGTAATTGGTTTTTGGTAACCATTTTTCAATTTATGTCCTTAAATAGTTTAGATACAGGACGGTTACAATTTTCGAAACTGTCAGTGTATCCCTCTCACCCTATTTTGTATGTATGTATCTTTTGAATTAGCATCATCATCATCATCATCATCATCATCATCATCATCATCATCATCATCATCATCATCATCATCATCATCATCATCATCATCAGTCTTTTAACATCCGTCGTTGGACATAGACCTCCCCCAAGATTCCCCCACAATTCCCTATAATGGGCATCGCGGAGCCAGTATTTCCTGAATCTCTCAAGTTCATCTCTCCATCCTGTGTTCTGTCGGCTTCGGTTTCTTAAGTGATATATGGGGATCCATGTTGTGAGACGTGATGTCCATCGGTTGTCTTTCATTCTTGCATCATGACCAGCCCATTGCCATTTGAGCTCTTCAATAGTTTCTATGATGTCATGAACACCCATTTTCTTCCTTATATACTATGCTGTCTTTTGATCTCTCCGTGTAAGGTTAAGCATGATTCTCTTATGTGCACGTTGCATGGGATACAGATTCTTCTCTCTTTGAGTTTGCGTGTCTATGTGTATACTTATATGTGTGTCAACGTATTTATTTGACGCTCCTGGTCACATTTTTGGGCAGCAACCTTGAAAATTAGTACGAAATCACCACTAGGCACTTCCTAAAGTCGTTTTCTATCTTGTTCTTTCAAAAAAAGTGTTTTTGTGTCCCTATGGTCATTTTGGACCGACAATGTCCAAATTTTGCGCTGTTATTTTTTTTAGATAATCTTTAGTAGAAAATTTGATAATGCGAAAGGAAGAAAGAACTATTTTCATGATAATTTTTGGATTTTTCTTTCAGAAATTGAGTTTTCGTACATACGTGGCCTATGGTGATTAATTTATGCGAAGTAAGGGTATTTAATCTGATGATACATTTTAAAGATATAAAGTGGATTCGGCGAGTCAAGTTCGAACACATTTTGTTTCCAGTTTGCAGTGATACCCATGGGAAAGGCATGTAACCATTCCTTCCCAGCAACTGATGAAGTGAATGATGTGACTTCGGGTGTTTGTCTATTTTTACTTAGACAATTTTCATCTATCTATCTATCTATCTATCTATCTATCTATCTATCTATATATATATATATATATATATATATATATATATATATATATATATATATATATATATATATATATATATATATATCAATCTGTTCAGCTCTATTTAGCTAGCCCTCTAGAAACTTTAATCTATCTATCTATCTATCTATCTATCTATCTATCTATATATATATATATATATATCGGTTTATCTAAGTCTATTTCAAATATGGCTGATAAAAGATCAATTTTTTAAAAATAACTTTTATTCATCTACATATGTATATATTTATTCCGGCATGTTTCGCTCTATTTAGCTAGCCCTCCGTGTTTCTTTCCTTCTTTCTGTTCCATTTTTTTTTGCGTAATCATGATTCATGAACGTCATATAATGTAACTGCGTCTTTGAAAAATACCCTTTCACTCTTTTCAATCTAGCCTCTTTCATTCAACGACCTTCTCTCTTTCTATATTTTGTGCAAAGCCGAAAGAAAACAAAATAAACACCTGTATGCTATAAATATAGCGAGGCATATGACCAGCAGCTGTATGAAGGCACGTGACAGGTCACACGAGGGCTTTCAAAAACTGCGTCGTAAATACGGTGGACATATATAGATACGTAGAAAGAGTGTACAAATTGTTTGTTGCTGGACAAGGAATCTTATACTAGTTTTAACTTTATGAGATATGATTTTTAGTATATTACATGACATCATTCCTGGTTTTGATTCAACCATAAAGAGGATTTTCGTTTTTTCTCTATGTCCCTCTTGATGTTGCACCGAATCTGCAAAACCACCTAACGAGCGAAAATTCAACTGTTTTGTACGATAGATAAATAAGAACATAGTTTTAATCTAACTAAAACTTTACTTAATGAAAGCAACATTTATTTATTTTTGCAATCAAATGTTCAGGTATGCGAAGTGAGATTAAACCTTTTTTTACAAAAAATAGATAAATTTGTTGTTTTAATTGTTTTAGAAAATAATGAATTGATATATAGCTTTAATTCGAAGTTTATTTAAGTAAAGCAAGGATACAAAACACGTATTTTTTCACAAGTTCATGTAATTAAAGTGGAATCAAACCCTTTTTACAGAAAAATGTGTAAATATGTTATTTTAATTCATTTTAGCAAACAATCAATTGAAACTTAGTTTCAATTTTATCAAGAGTTTATTTGATAAAAACAAGGATACAAAAAAACTACTTTTTCCCATGAAAAAACATGCATCCATAGTTAAAAATCTCAGAAAATATCCGGTAATTAATCGATGAATTATTTCTGCATTAGAATGGAGAAACGTTGTCAGACCCGGACTCTATTGTGTAAACAAACTGATTAAATATCTCTCCCGGATATCCGGGGAAAACAAAAACATTAGATTTTGTCAGTAGTCAATATTTAACATTCTCGATGTTTTGAAGAATGATCCACAGTCAATAATCGAACAACCGTAGGGGCAAAAATTTAATTCATGTAAGAAAAATTCCATCGAAGAATAAATATGATCAGAATGAATTCTACTTATGACATCACTGGCGTTTTCCGATGAAAAAAACATCTAAAATTGTTTGGAAAAAAAATCAAGAATCTGGAGAATCTAGACGGTATTGATAAAACCGTCAGAATAAGTCTCCACAATGGTTTAAGAAAAAGAGCTTCCTTCAAAAGAAACGCTGGACAAACAAACACACATACGAATACGCACACACATATGAGAAAGGGTAGAACCTTTCGCCATCTTTGATTGCGATAGCTGTTAAATATGACAAGGTAGTCTTAACACATAATTGCAAATGTCTATTCTACTCATCCTAATAGTATTCTGCCAATAAAGACGCCAAAATGAGGTAAACAAGGAAGTAGGAAAGAAAAAAGGAAAAAGCAAAGAAAAACGAAACAATAATAAAACTTGCTCTTCTTGTCAATTGTGGTCACCTTAAGCAAAGCTTTTCAGCCAGTTTTCACATGAAAGACTTAGTAAGGCGGTAGTTATTTAAGTTTCTTAAAATAGCTTATTGATGATGTAATTGTAAAATTGGAAATATCAAAACATAACGTGTTCAAAATGAAGACTCAGATCGAATAGGAAAAATGTTAAAATGACGTACAAGAGCTAAAAACAGTAAAAATGAAGAGCAACAAGTGGATTCAAAAAAAAAAAAAAATACTTCAGTCCGGTAAGACATTTGTATAGTCAATAGAAAAGTGAGTAACGGCTCGAAATCGTCATAAATTACACGGATATTTGTGTGTGACGGCAGATCAATCCTTTCTGGTCAAATCAGAACCAGTTAGCGTCTCATCATTTAAGCAGCTTCAAACCTGAGATAAAGGACCGTGGGTGTTTAGGGAAACTACGTATTGCAAGATTCATCGTATTTGAGCAGCGTTGAATGATCTGCAGTGGAACATGTGTCCCTTACAACAAAGTCAAAATGCTGAGGATGAAATCACAACGATCAAAGCTAAAGAAAATGGGCCACTACATCTACTTTGGTCAAAGAATATCCATGAAATCCTCCAAAGAAAAAGGGTTTAGAAGAATAATTATTTTAGGTAAGTAAGCTTTTGGTAGAGCAAACCCAACCTTCAAGATAACGGAAATCCCATCATTTTTTTTTTTTCAAAGTTTACAAGCAATGTGTCCTCCCGGTTATCACCTATGGAGCTGAAACATGGAACCAAACCAAAAGATTGACCCTTAAACTGAGAACGGTACAACCTGCATAGGAAAGGATCATGATCAAAATCACGTGGAAAGATCACAAGATAGCACAGTATATTGGAGAAATTTCAGGAGTTTAAGATGTCAAAGAGTTAGTAATGTTGCAAGATTATCGGACAACTGCTGGAAATCACGATTCATGACGGATCCCCAGACATCATATGTCTCTTACAGAAAAAAAATATAATCAGATAAGTTGAGAAAGTATTGGTTCTGCGACGCCCACGAAAGAGAGTCAGGCGTATCTTGAAGGAGCCCAATGTCCAACATAGGACGCTAAAATGATTGATGATGATGATGATGATGATGACGGTGGTGAGTTTGATTGGACATCAAGTACCCAGGGATACCCAATCTTATTTTGCACTGCAGACAGGTTAAGTATCAACAATTTTTCTAGTGGACCGGTCAGCGAAAGTTGTAGGGCACGGAAATCCTGACTGGAATATTGCAAGTGGCTGATACAGTTAATTTCGTTTCGAAAAGGGTTTATCTATCGAATTTAATGATTACATACAAGGAAATTTGTTCTTATTTTACAAAGAAATATTAGTAGAGAATATGCTTCTCACGCGCTGGGAGCATAAGCTTTACAGTCCAATGCCGGTCCGGGGCCTGGTAGTTTGGGACCACTGCTTTGAGCTATCAACTTATTTAAACTGCGTCAAACCTTAATAGTACTTTCTCTTAGAAAACAAATATTACAAAAAGAAAAATAGATTTAAAAAAAGGAAAAACGATTTCTCTTAACGCATTGTCAACAATTGAAACAAATTAATGGATCAAGACAGATATAATAAAAACTAAAGCTGTAAACAATTGGAGTCTAGAGTTAATTTCATTTTTAAACCAGGACGAGAACAAGAACAATCCTCACCAAATTTAGGTGTGTAAGCTCTTCACTGACCGTGCTGTCGCTTTTAACCGATTGATATTCCCTTGCCATGATCAGGGATCACAATCATTTGACTGATGAGTATTACATGTCTATCCAAATCTATGTTAGAAATACACAAAGGTTTATTTAATTCTAATGAATAAATTCATTGATGGAATAAATATTTGAGATCCACAAACTTGTGATTAGTAAAGTAACTCGCACTCTTGACGTCTGAGCCGAACTGACAAGTCTCAAGTATCCGTGAATTTATTTAATACATATAAAACACAGACGTTGAAGTAATCATTTTCCGTCAGAATAAAAGCAGGAGGGGAGTTTGACCCTGCGGCAAGCGGGCTCGTTGTATTGTATAATCATCTGGTGAAGGTAGTACTGAATAACAAATGTCTTTGTGACATTAAAAAGTCGTTCATCTTGTGATTATATTTTAGACATTCATCACAGGAAATTTTTCACCGATTTGCATCCCTTACGGTCTAATGCTTCAAGTAAAATTAATTAGTTAATTAATTAATTAATTAAAATTAAAAAATTAAACAGCCGCAAACGATGGTTGATGGAGGAAAGGGTGAGCGTCTTGGGCAAACCAACATTCTTCAAAAACCACCCAAGGTGTAATAGCCGAAAAAAGTTATGATACCCGTTGTCAAATCTGATGGGGATTTGCATGCAGGTTTTTAGAAAAAAACAACATTTTTTTAAATTCATATATATATATATTCTTATTCATATTCTAGTGTATAGATATTCTCCCAATCACTACCAATACAAGTTTTTTGATATAGTTGGCCTCTCCCCACTTTTTCTCTCTCTATCCGTCCGTCTCTCTCCCCCATATACATATATATATATATATATATATATATATATATATATATATATATATATATATATATGTGTGTGTGTGTGTGTGTGTGTGTGTGTGTGTGTGTTAAAGAGAGAAGAATGGATGTAGATCCGACGGATTGTTTCGGAAAAGTTAACCGTGTGGAAAAAGAAAAAGACGAGAGATTAATTGGTATATTGAGCAACCGTAGCCATCAGACATGGCTAAAGATTTTATCCTTCTTTATATGTACGTGTGTTTATCTATTTATTAATTTTTCTGTTTATGTGTTTTCGCCCCTCCAGCATTCCTGGTCATACCGTTTTGTCAACGAACTTGAAAATTTTCACCAGTAATTTATTCTTATCATATTTGTTCATCAGTTGATTTTTTCGTGACCCGACTGTAAATATTGGTGCTACAGTTGTTCAGTTATTGACTTCAATGGCGTGTTTCCATAAAATGATGAGTTTGCTTCCCAACCTCCTTCCTTGTCAGAGCGTTGTTTGCTCACTTGGTAAGAACAGAGCAACGTATAGTCTGCTCCTTGATGGATATACGATGCTCATTCATTTATTCATGAAATCTGGTACCTTTTGACTTGTTATTGGGTTACACCGGTGCTGAGAAAAATATATTCTCTACTAAAATGTCTTTATAATTATCAAACACACACACATATATATATTACTTTAAATCCGATAGAATACTCATAAGGGCGTTAATTTTTAGTGAAAACACTTTTTAAACCAACGGCCACGTTTTTACACTGTGAAGATATACCAATCAGCCTAGGCAGCATAAACAGATAAACAATAAAGAAAATGATTGCTGCTGGGATCTAACCAGCTTGCAACCAAGAGGGTCATCTTAAGGCGATGTTGCTCAACTGACTGAGCTGGGCATCCAAAGGGTAATCAGAATTTCAGATAACTTGTACATACACGTACATGTCTTGCTATCTACAGCCCTCAACTGCGCTTTTCGTTATTCCCGCAACGTGAACAATTGAATTATTGAGAAATGGATGTTTACTCCAATAGAAAAAATATCTACAAGTAAAGTGTGTGAGTGTGTGTGTCTGTGTGATCAGGCGAGGTCTGTCAGTAAAGAAAAACTTTCAAAAGAGCGCACCAATGAGATTTTCTAACGTTAAGTTATGTAGTTGTTACCCTGGCTTTTTGTATATATAAAAAGGAGTGTTCATCAACATCGATCAGTTTTATAGCAACAGGTCCTTGAATAAACGTACGAGTAAAGCAATTGCCGCCCACCCCCAGGCGAACAATGAAGAGCAACGTATTTGTCCCACGCCTAAAGATATAAAAGTCGACAGAGACCAAATCTACACACAGGTGCATTTCGAGACACGAAGTCCAAAAATTGACCAAGGTTGCTTGATTGAAAAGCATTCAATTTTCACAAGAAATATTTATTCTTATACATAATTCTCTTTCTTCACAATACAACTTATTCAGTGACAATTACAAATCATGAAGGTAAAAATTCATACAATGACCATTCTGAATCAAAATGTAGCAAATAAGAAGTACTAAGCTACTAGATTTTGGGGCATCTGGAGTCCTGATAGTCTTGACCCTTACCCAGGTTACACGTTTTTGCAACGTTTCAGTAAGGTAGCATTTTGGTTGGGGAATATTTGACGTTATGGGTTCGTTACTCAACCGTTGCATTTGAGTATTTTCATGAACCCAAACAGGCCGCTCATCCCAGACATTATGACAATGTTATGACAACGTAACAAAGTACTGTAGCTGAAAATCCCGTACATTCTGGGTGATACATCAAAATACTTTCCACACTTGGGAAGACATAACATTTCTTTCAGTATTTCCTCAGTTGATAAGCATTAATTTATATAATGCATGTTCTGATATTTCCCTGAAAGTTTGGAGAAAACCTTGTCTGCTATACTGCAGGCTTTCCACAAAGAAACACCAATGTAACGTTACAAGGCGACTTTGTCTGCTTTGTTTCGGGAATATGTTTACAAAGAAACATATATGTAAGGTCAAAAGAAGACCATGGGTATTTAGCGAGATGTGTCAGTAGAAATACAGTAGGTTACTATCTATTTATGAAGTTTTAGCGAGCCCCCTCGGTAGGAGGATCGGTGAAGGGTATTTTCAAGTAAACCCATTCCCACCCAGCCACACCTCAGACATAGAGAAGTCCTCACCGACAGACACTAATCTCCTAGTCTACCTAAATATCTGAATACGATGACAGATTTAGAGATCAACTTTCTGAATGAGTTCAATCCTTGTATTACTCAGAGTCGACCACAAACTGACAAGTCAAGTCTTTGTCCAATCAAAGCCTCCAATTGTTGAATGGATTAGCGGTACAATAAATTACAGCCTGCTTCCTATCGACCCTTTCCAGGCAATGAATGGGACGATCGAACGAAAAGACGTTTTTATAATGGATGGCTTGTCAGCAAGCAATTGTTCTTCCGTCAGATACGGCTGATCTGATAGAGAAATCACAATACAGACAGCCCCTGATTATGTGCCGGTTTGATTCACGCCTATTTTCAAAGAACGATACTTATTGACGAATACGTTTACCTAGGACGCGTAATAAAGTTGGAGAAATACCATAAGAGCAGAATAGAGCGACGCGTAGCAATCGGCTGAAAATCATTTAGCATGAATGGAGACATTTTGAAGACTGCCTTGCCAGCTATGCCTTATGGATACAAACCATGGAAATGGACGAAACGAAAACTGAGAACAAAGCTTGAATCGGACAGAGATCCACGGAAAGGGCAATGCTTGGCACAGCTCTAAGAGATAAAAAAATGTCGACGCATTTTACTGGGAGGACTGATGTGAAAGATATTGTACAGGATATTAAGCAACAAAAATTGAAAAGCGGTAGGCACCTAGCAAGAAGAGATGTCAATAGATGGAGCCAAGATTTGTGCACGTAGGACAGTAAACGCTGTAGGAAAATACCTGACTCGAGATGGAGGGATGAGATTAAAACTTTTGTTGATAAGACATGACAATGGTTAGTGCAATCGCAGGCATCATTGAATGAGATGGAAAATACCGTAGTCCAGCAAGAATAATAGATAGTGATGGTTTGATAATTCCTTATTCTTTTTCAAGTAGCATTATGGTTATGTATGTATTTATGCATTTATTCTATGTGTTAAAATAACAAATGAATGCAGTTTAACATCATAAACTCGGATCTCAGAAACTGGGTAACATCAGAAAAATAATTATCAAGTTCGGATAATCCTGTTCAGTTCTGCTTATTTTTTCTCATTCATCTTTATAACGTGTGGCACATTCCTGTATTGGATTCTCTTTGAGGTGTTTACGTCTGTACGCAAGGGCCTCCAGTATTTTTGTATCCTCTCGAAATTCAGTCCAGACTCGTATTTTTGTATCATAGTGTGATTATAAATTGCGTTATATCGAACCAGCGACCGATAGGGTAGCCGCTGCAATACAGCGCTGCTCTCACCATTGAGCTAAACAGACACCGGTAATGCAACGACCCAAATAACTGTTTTAACTCCAAATTTTCATTTTGCTTATTTACGGTTTATATCTGCTCAATTTGTTTCTTTCGGCGCAACAATTATGTTATGAAGAGTAACGCCACGTTAAAGCGGCTACTTTTTCGGTCGCAGGTTCGTTTCCTGCAGCAGCCCCATTTTTTCAATTGTTAATTCTATTCACGTTGTTCAAGCCAAATAAATCATTCACCGTGTTACAATGGGAGAACATTTCAAATAAGAGTTTCTGTAAAATATAACGCAATTTATAAACATTCTGTAGGATCATGAATTCATTTATTTATAACATATCATAGTATATGAATAAAACCATTGATTAAAATTGATTAAAATTTTAACCGTGTTTATTTCAGAAATGTCAATTTTTGGCATGCAAAAGAAATCTTTCAAGTTTTGACAAAATAAAATGAGTATTTTGTTAATATAAGAGTACTCTAAAATTCTGTGCAATTAACATAACTTCATGGTATGAAAGAAC
>OY735216.1:51014621-51019621 GCA_963457665.1 Thysanoteuthis rhombus | reverse complement strand
GTGAGCACACTATTCCTTGTAGACGGCAAATATATAATCGTGTTTCTATTTACCTCAACAGAATAGCAAATGATTTGATTATCAAACAGAAATATATTTTTTCCTGACACCTTGTATGACTACGAATTCATGCAATTCTCAGGCAGCAAATTCAAACACTAAATTATCTACACACATGGCTCTGGTCGAAATCATTGCTGCTCTTACTATATCCATCAACAGCTAGAGGATGTATCATCTTGTTTCTATCTTGAGCATATATTTTCGCCTCCTAATTTCAGTTTTGCACGCCGTAAGTCAACTTTGAAGCAGCTTCTGCAATCCTACCATCATCACCATTTTAGGGTCCGTCGTTGGACGTAAAGTTTCCTCAAGATTCGCCATCATACGCATCGCAGATCGTCATGTAATCTCATATTTTGCAGTTCGAAGTTTAGCATATGATCTTGTAGGATCTGTCTCCTCGTGATGCCCATCATTCTTGTAATATGACCAGTCCTATATGAAATGACCACGCTATTTGAGTTTTCTATTGGTTTCTATGATATCCCTTGACTCCTCTTTGTTCCTATAATATAATGTGCTATCTTGTGATCTCTCCATGCGATATTGAGCATGATTCTCTCAGTTGCACATTGCATGGTTCTCAGTTTTAGGGTCAATTCTTTGCTGAGGTCGCATGTTTCAGATCTACAGGAAATCAAGCGAAGAATCACTCAAGTTTGGCAAGATTTTGATAAGGCGAGATCAATCTTCAAGAACAAGAAAATCCCATTAATCCTAAAAAGTCTTACTTTACTTCTAACTAACTTAGATCCACTTAGATACCGTAGAGAGCTTCTTGCATTAAACCATAAATAGATCTGAACAAAAAAAAATTATCTTCTAATCTGCACGGCAACCTTCACAGTCAATCCTTAACTTTCCCTATTCCCCCCTTTTCCGCTGTCTGCCACACCGGAAATTTGATTCCCAAGGAACGGTCAGTTCAATGAGAAAACCCTTTTTAACTTTCTAGGACCATATTACCATTTCCGGTCGCAGTGTTGTAACATAAATCATTGCAAGGAACCCATTCAATGGGTTCGAACCCATTAGCACACCCACTTTAGCTGGTGATCCATTCACTGCTAATGACGGAAGTTTCCGTTGTCGCAATCACGTGGTTATTCCAATTAAAGTTTGTCAAACTCCAGAACTGGAGTTGACTTTATTGCTCTATCATGATAAGAACAAGAAAAACAAGAATAATCCTCACCAAAATGAAAGGTGTAAACTGATACGTAAAATTCACATTCCTCTACTGTGATTTGAAAACCACGACCATCTGATTACCAGCAGGCTGTCTCACTGACTGAGCAAAAGTTGGTCTTAGATATTAGCGAAAATTTATCATTCAGATAAGCACAAGCTTATGTCATTCAAGTAAATGAATACATTTATACAAAAAATTGATGTATTGTATTTTATTTTATCTATTATACATACTATTAAGAAGTTGCAGTAATCATCTTCAGTCGGAATAAGAATTGGAGAAGAGTTTTTTCTTGGAACGACAAATTATTTCTGTTTTATTGTGATTGATGGTGACTTGGTCACATCTATTTGTAGGACTATTATTTTTGCAATTGATAACTAGCAAAGGTTTATCTAGCATGGGAAAAGGGTTTTCATCTTAATAACTCTTACTTTTCACTTCCTTCTGCAGTTAATGGGTTAAAATAAGATTTCAGATATCTGACCAGAGGTGGAGTCAAGATTTTCGGGAGGAAGGGATCCGCATAAAATAAACAAAAACAATATTCTTACAAATAATTACTGGAAAGGACAAAAATGAAAAAACAAACAAAAAAAAAAACAAAAAAAAACACAAGAGTAATATACAATCCACCATTTGTTTTTTACTTTTATTTGAGTCGTAACTTTTTATCGTTAGAATTGACCAAAAAATAAAGTAAAAAAAAAATCCAAGAAATTTATAACAGAACCGATAAATTCAAAAATTATAAAGAATAAGATTGAAGTTATCTTATTTAGAACACAGAATCACTTTTATTTCATTTATTTCAAAATTAATTTGTCACAATTTGGGATTTTTCGGTGCTTTTTTTTGTACAATTTCTTTATCTAAACATCAAATCTTTTTTAAAGTTGTATTTTTGTAATTTCATATTTATGAATAAATTTCACAAACCCATGGTTCCTTTGCATTAAAAATTTCCACTGCTGCGCGGAAGCTTCGTCAGTGAGGTGAAAGATGAAAATTTTCACCTTTCACCTCACTGAAGAAGCTTCTGCAGAATAGCGAAAAATTTGAGAACAAATTAGATAAAATGAAAGTGTGTTATATAATGATGGTTTTGTGAAGTTCATTCATGAATATAAAACAACCAGGATGCACTACACAGGATCTCAATAAATCATTGGCAGAAAAAGACCATTGGTCGCACTCAACATCTTTTTTTATTTGTGATTTGAATTATCGTCACGGGTGCACAGGCCCCTTTGACCCCTTTCACTGGATCTGCGCCTGCAAATGCCTTACTCTTAACTGAACGCAAATAACGGTCTCATAAAGGACGCGACCCTTCACGTGCGCGTACATTTCATGCTGCAATATTAGTCACATGGCAAAAGCTTAGACGACGATACCGTTTAGCTGTTGGAATAATTAGATCATGCACTAACCCTATTCGAGTAACAGTCTTCAAAATAAATGTGTAATTATCATCTTTTTGAAGTCTTTCTGCAATTTGTGTTTCAAGACAAAAGCCTTTATATTTAAGAGAGTTTAAGTACAAATTCTAAAGCAAAGGTTGTATCTTTTTCTAAATGCCCTGTATTTTTGTGAAATGGCCACAGAGTTAGTATAAGTTATCCTCACACTAGAATGTATCTCACAGTTCTTTTTCTATTGAGCAACACCGGATTGTACCACCTACGTATAGTGGGAGGTCGTATGTGAAACTACCAAGCAATTGCTCCAGAGAAATGGAGTAAGCACAATACATATATATATATATAAATGTGACTTACCAGAATTTACAATGATAGCAATCAATATCTCATATAGTCGGACAGCTGTCCAGAGGTGATGGTTAAGTGCATCAAAGTCTTTTCCTCTGAGAAACTATTACACAACAGTCACGCTTAGAGCGGAGAGAGAACTGATGAAAACGTTTGACTTTGAGGAGAACTACTTCAACGTATTGAATATGGCCATTGAAGACATATCCAAAGGACAGAAAAGTAAATTACAATCACCGTGATCCAGCTGTTATACTTAATTAAACACATCTGAACAAGAAACTATCGCCTAAAACAACCGATATTGCCCCCCCCCTCTCTCTCTCTTTCTTTACCCCCTCTCTCTCATACAAATTCACACACACTTACATATACAGGGTACTTTAAAAGAATGCAAATGTTACCTTGTATCTAAACTATTTCAAATCAAAAATTTTTTTTCAGCCACGCATGAAGAACAATACCGATAACACGTTTATTTGAACTTCACAGTAGACGTTGAAAGTGGTTCCCTTTAAACTGAGTGCTGATCCATACACGTTCCATCGCATAAACGTTCAATTACACAGGAAAACGTCATAGCTGACACAACACAATGAAATAGATGCTCGAATGAGGCTAATGCATTATGCAAATTCATTTCAACTGTTAAATACTCTTGTCTCTTTGTACAATTTTGCCACGTGACTTACCTTTATACAAGTCCACTCATGCACACACACAGCAACATTATTATATAGTGCGTACCAAATTATTATGCAAATACGTTTCCTTCCTAAATTGTGCTATAATGAAGAGATCTAAATGATCCTTTTAATTCATTTCACAACATCATACAATGCCAGGAACTGCTGGACTTAAAAATTCAGTTGGTGAAGAGTACTAGGTAATTTTCTGCAATTCTTCTATTTTTATCGTACCAAAGTCAGATAGTCAGTCTTTGCATGCACTCTGTGCAAGGGGTGTTGTAAAGGGCTGAAAATTATCCCGGGGGGGGGGCATGTTTTCTCCATTTTGTACACGCCTATGACCAACCAGCTCCTCTCCTTCTATTCCAGCCCAGAATGTAACTCCTCCGCCGCTCTGCTGACATTTTGGTCGTGTATGACATAGCCCTTCCTTTGCAACACAACCCTATCCACCCGGTCCACCAAGCTTAGCTCAGAAGCTCGGTATAAAAGAGCAACATTGAAGTCAGTTTCAAAATACTTTGGAATCCATTTCAGACATTTTTCCTTGTGTCTGAGCTTCAAATGCAAATGCATATTAGTTTTGACACATATTGCAATATGATGGGCGAAATCAGCTTCCAGTTTATTTGGACACGTTATCTCGATCAGTTCCCTCGAACATTGTTTTGCTGCTCGTTCTCTTTTCTCCCGGCAATATGCTTAATTCGAGATACTTCTTATTACCATGCACTGTAGGCGTCAGCATATTTAATCTCGGATACGTGTTAATAATTTCTACTATTTCTAGTTTAGTACTGTCATTTCCAAGCTATATGACAATAGAATTCTTCTCAATCATTTTTACAATCCACAATTTAATAACTTCCCAGGGCTTATAACTGGGTTTACGTAATAATTTGGCTCTTGCTGAATGCAAAGTTATAAGAAAAATGGCTACTTGTTTGTTCACTAGTGCACAAGAAGACTCCATTTTTGCTATGTTAACATGAGTTGGTGTTGCCTATATTTGTGTTGCATCATCCTTCTCTAATTATTGCGAAACTAAATTGACACTAATCGACAATAATGTAACGCTTTTGCATAATAATTTGGCACATATTGTATATGTTCTCTTATCTTAAAACATGACCACGGTTGCATGCACACACACACGTACACACACATACACACTCACATCCACACATACTTGAACCCATACACATATATTCTCTTACCTCGATACTCACGAACATGTACGTACTCTCCGAACTCAAAACACATGCATGCATACGCACACTCACA
>OY735216.1:50972121-51009621 GCA_963457665.1 Thysanoteuthis rhombus | reverse complement strand
TGTGATCGGATTGATCGACCACAGAACCTCTTACGTAATAACCCAAGTATGTCTAAAACTAACGAATCTTTTGATGACCAACATGAAGGACTAGAAAGTAAAATTAATTGCTAAGGGAAAATCCCTAGCAGAGGTGTCGGGGTATTGTTGCTATTTAATCTCCAGTGGAAGCTATCGGTTGTTACCAGTGTGAAAACTCAATGATGTGTAATTATTCCTGCAATTATTTGAAAACAGAGCATAATTGGTCAGTCAATGCCGCGCAGAAAGTAATTAACCTAAATATTAACCTGCTCATGATCATTTCTACCTATGACAAGACAAAATAATCCATCGTTGGATATATATATATATATATATATATATATATATATATATATATATATATATATATATATATATATATATGTATATATATGTATATATATATATATATATATATATATATATATATATATATATATATATATATATATATATATATATATATATATATATATATATCTTTTACTTATCTATGAGTTGATGACGTTCAATTTTTCCGGTGTCCATTTATCACGAAGAGTCGATTGTTTCAGCACTAGCAGCGAAGTTTCGAACCTTGGCAACTGCTCCAGAACCCGGATGCTGATTTTGAGGCAGTGAAGCAGACTTTCCATACTTTCTGAATACAAAGAAATCAGTTCTTCCATCTATTTGTTAAAGCTACGAACTCTACTGCATTGAAATATTACAGTAAGATTGTGAAATTACTGATTCTGTGAAACCTTTTGTAGTAATTACAAGGGTTACTTAGTTTTACCATCAGTGTAGTAATGTTTAACAAGCTTGTGATACAGACCATTACTACTGCAAGTATTTGATGATCCGTAGGTGCCCCACTACAATGGCGATGTGTCAAAGTAAGTTGAACTGTAGAGTTTATACACTGTAAATAATGAAGCAGAATATGTTTCATCATCATCATCATCATCATCATCATCATCATCATCATCATCATCAGTCTTTCAACGTCCGTCGTTGGACATAGACCTTCCCCAGAATGTGTTTGATGTTTGCTAAATGTTGCTGCGTGTGTTTGTAGAACTTTCCTGTGAGCTCACAGATACTGCACTTTGATCCGAGGTGGAGGGCAATGGATTGACTCTTTGACCCTGAGCCAAGCGTACACATACTCTAAACCTCGGCAAAAGTACTGATCCATACGTAAGTGATTCTGTGATTTGTTTACGGTTACTGTGCTAGCCTACAACAAGTTTTACAGTGTTAATTACTTTTGTCTCATAATATCTGTTTTTACACGAAATATTTTCAACAATGTCTTCATTTATTCATAAACCAAGATGCGAACAAAAAAAGCACGCGTCAATGTTAACTTCCGGATGGACTTAGAGTAACGTTGTTTTTTCATACTCTAAAAAATGTGAGCAGAATATTCCAATTTTGATTTTTCCATGTACACACAAAAATACACGAGATAATTAAAAAAATTAGATTAAAATAATGTTACAAAAACCAAGTTTATATTGAAACATTCGAGAATTTCCTGGAGACATTTTACAATTAACAGAGTTTATAGAAAGTAACTATACATTGTATTATGCATTTTTTTACATTTCCATGAAATCTCAATCAAATTGAAGACCATCAAAAGCATGATGTCTTCGAAATTTGGGGTCACTCGGGTTCCACTTCCCATATTCTGGCGATGACACTAACCTTAGAACTGGGATTCGAAATTGCAGCCTGACAAACGTTAAGTGAAGCGATTCCTTTTGGGCAACACCGAGTAAAGTTTATCCAACAGAATCAAGAATCCCTTATGAACCCGAAACAACAATCAGAGGTTTTTGTGCAAACATCCCACTTAAAATGCTTGCTGATATCGGGAATGCCTGTGTAAATCGCTGCTTTAGCTCAAGTGTTATGAAAATGTTGGCTCACATATTGAAGTCTATCAATGAAGTAATTCTGATTTGAACTTGGCTAAACTAGAATAAGAGAAATTCACAAACATGTTGGATTATGTGTGCCGATTTCTTTTCGTTAATTTTGAAAAAAAGTGTATTGTTACTCTTGAGACACGTTGTATAAACACAAGAAATACATTATTATGTAATTACCCGAAAATTATTTTTTTAAAAAAAAGAAAAGGTTTTTCAATGATTATCCGACACTTCCCAAGAGGATTAGGGCATCATGATGATTATGGCAAGACTAAACATACAAGAAAAAAATTTTGTGAAAAAAAAAAAAATTAAAAACATCTAGATTCTAGAGAATCTAGATAATATTAATAAACTCGTCAAAATGAAGCATCCCCAAGATTAAAAAAAACAAAACAAACTATTTGATCCAAAAACAAAAATAAAAAATTCAGGAGGAGTCTAGTGGAGTACTTATGCCAATTTTTGAGTTCGTAGACAAACTGGTATGACCAGGAGCGCTGGAATATGTAAACACACTAACACGTACATATGATAAGGGGTAAAACCCCTTTGCCACTCTTTTTGGCAACGGTGATTCAATAGATAGATAAATGTCATGGTCAGAAATATTCAAGCTTTTAGAATTCAATTTTTAGCTTTGAGACCAAAGAGTGCAAAATCTCGAAGGGGTTTGAGTCGCGAAAAAGGTCAAGAACCGCTGCACTAGATACAAGTGCATTCAGGAAATCTTGCTACGGATAGATGTTTAGATAGATTGATTGATCACGGGGTCAGAAATATTGAAGCTTAAGTATTCATGTATCAAAGTGACATATCAAAAGACCTCAATTTCAAACGTGCACATGTGACAGAGTCACCTTTAATAATAGATCAAAAGTCTCTACGCAAAGATACATGGAATACTGGACGTGAACAAGATCCGGGATCACCAATACTCATGACTTGAATTACATTTAAGAATTATGAGGTCTTTCGGCAAATCCCGCCTTTTAAACATCTGCAAGAAAGTAAATTTCAAATGCACTTATACACTTTTGGGCATTGAAATAAGTTCACGAAGTCTGATTAGAAATACCAGCCTTCATTTCATATCAGTGTTTCTTCTTTTCCATTCTGTTCTTCCTCACCAAATATTTATTTCCGGTTCGTCAAATTATCGTTGACGAGCTGAAGACCTGCCTATAGACTCCGGGGGGTTTCTCAGCTAGTTTCAGCCTCTATCAAAGGACCCATATTTGAATTATTCATTCATTGAATGATACTTTATTTCAAAATTAACACCACAAACTTCAGGATCATGTTTATTATTGATCTGGTGAATTTTACAAAAATATATGAATTATTGTAAGATATGTAGATAAAAAAAAAAGAAAGTTAATTATAGATAGATAAATAGATTGATAGAAATCAGATATTTCATATCGATAATCTGAAACAAAAAAACATCGCTCGGTTCAATATATGAACACGCCAAAATCAGCTGGACAGTATCCATATCTATTTAATTTGTGTTCTTTCTATACATAATACGGAATGTGTATCTGGTCTACCAACTTATTACCCAAAGCACTCGATATATATATATATATATATATATATATATATATATATATATATATATATATATATATATATATATGTATGTATATATATATATATATATATAAGGATTAATAAACCTTACCTCTAAACACCTCACTCCCAAGTCTGTCTCACTCTCTACAGTACACATTATGTATATATATATATATATATATATATATATATATATATATATATATATATATATATATATATTGATCAATCATGGGAGAATACGTTTATTACTAAATACCAATATAAACTTATCTACTTATCTACGTCTAAGGACATCTTCTGCTACAATGGATTAATCATGGAGGGATCAGTTTAGCACTTCATAACAATATAAAACAATTCGCACATAACTGATCCACCACTTCATGTAGAGAGGCTTTGAAAAGAGTCTAGAATTTGCTTTATAAAAGTTTTACCTGGTACCAACACAATTCTAGCGTTACCAAGGTACAAACCACGGTTTTTACGTATGGAAAAGTGAAGATTCTCTTTAAAATGAATTTTAGACTCTTTTTCAAAGCCACTGTATATGGAGAATGGAATCGATGAAGAGACAAACGATGTATTTATGTATATATATTATTGTGTCATCTACACACAACTGTTTCGATGTATTACATCCCTTCAGTGTGGTTATAGACTTTCCATTATCCCATCCAGTACCTCTGAGCTTCGGAACTGGACAGTTAGTCAGGCTGAATTTAAGCAATATATTTATTTATGCATAAATCCCCCTTCCACCAGAGTGCTCTATTCCTATGGAAGAGCATTGCATGAACTTACAATGGATGAGTTACCTCACTTAAAGAGTGATCAACCCTGGATGAAGGAGCATTAATTATTGTATCATCCACTGACAGCTGTTTCGATGTATTACATCTCTTCAGTGTGGCTATAAACTTTCCATTATCCCATCCAGTACCTCTGAGCTACGGAACTGGACATTCAGTAAGGCTGAATTTAAGCGATATATTTATTTACACAATCCCTATCCAAAAGAGTGCTTTATTCCTATAGAAGAGCATTGATATATATATATATATATATATATATATATATATATATATGTTTGTGTGTGGAGAGAAAGATGTAGTCAATTTAAGAAGTGATCACAGAATTGTGAGAAGTAAAATTCAAATTGGCACTAAGAAAAAAGGATGTTCTGCACCACCGAGGTGCAAAAAGAGCTCATCTAACCTTTCAAGCTCGAAATGAAAAAAAATAGAAATCAACTCACAGAACCTGAAGAGACCAATGACGATACTTTCAACAACGAGCTCTGTAACAAAATAACAAAGTCCCTGATTGAAGTTGCCAATATGTTTAAACTAAAGAACAAGCAAACCGCCAAGAAAAACTCTCAGAAGAAACCAGGACTCAAATGGGGAAGGCATAAATCTCAAACCAACGACAATAGCAATAGAAACGATCAAAGCAATGGAAATAAAACAAAACCATCCAGAAAAAAACAAACAAACAAACGAAAAATTCAGAGAAGCCAGCAGAAGATACATAACGGCAGTCAAAGAGAAAATTCTCGAAATTGTTACCCAAAGTAATAGATAAAGATATATTAATCGTAGGGGGAAACGTTTATCAATAAATACCGATAATAACTCATCTCCTTATCAATGTCCAGGGACATCTTACGCTAAAATGTATTAATCATGGAGAGATCAGTTTATCACTTCATAACAAGAAAAAATCGTTTGTCACTTCATTGATCCTTCATTCTATTTACAGTGGCTTCAAAAAGAGTCAAAAATCTACTTTAAACATACTAATCTTCACTTTTTTCATACAACTGTATTTAGACATATATTTGGTCTATGCATGCAAAAAATGAAATTTTAATCATGGGGGAATACGTTCATCTCTGAATACTGATGATAACTTACTACTTTATCAGTGTTCTTGGACATTCATTAATCAGAATTTTTTTGAAAATGGTAGAGGTTTCATAACTATCAACCAAATTCTCAAGACATATTAAAGGCAAATTACCAGCATGTTTCAGGATTGTGAAGATAATACAATGGATAGGAACCAAATTGCCGAATGCGCCAAACAAAAAAACGTACAAGACATCAACCACCAGATTATAGACTTCGCAGAAGTCACTCGATCGGATGTGACGCAAGACATAAAACAAACAAAAAAGGGGGTAAATACATCTAGATCAGGTGATATCACTATCAACCAACTCAACAAATTGGAAAAGTTGTTACTAGGAAACTAACCAAACTATTCAACGAATAATTAAGAGTAATGCCCCCCTAAATTGGAACTCTGCAATCATCATGCTACTACATAAGGAAAGGAACCCAAAATATCTAGGTAATTAGAGATCAATCAGCTTACTCAACTGAATTTGACCATGGTAATCACCAACTAATGAGCAAGACCAAAATCAACTAGAAGAACAGTTAGCTTCAGAAGGAGTTGAGCACTTGGAGAATCATCTGAAAGAGAAAGCAACCGAATAGAAAATGCAACTCACTATAGCGTTTGTTGAGTCAAAAAAGCCTTCTACTCAGAGAAAATTCACCAAGTCATAGAGGCAATTTTACAAAAAGGAGTAGACCCTGTATATGTCAGAGTTGTACTACATATTTATCGACCCAGAAGCTCTTTTATCAGGTTACATAAAGTCGTCCTGCTGGAAAAAAAAAAGAGCAAGACAAGGCCTGAATAACGAAAGTAACATCAGATTAGCTGACGACGCCCTATATGTTGAACAATCGTAGCCACCAATAGTGGCAAAAGGTTTTATTCATTTTCAATGGAGTGGGTTTGTATGTTTGTTTGCGTGATCTAGAGTTCCTGCCCATGTTTTTTCTCGACACTTGCCAATTGGCATCAATTATCCACAAGACACCTTCTAAATAGATTATCTGTACATTTTTGGGTAGTTACGGTTGTCCCGTCATTGACTGTGATAGCAAAGGTATACATATATATATATATATATATATATATATATATATATATATATATATATATATATATATATATATATATGGTAAGTTTAGAGTTTAAAGCTGTAAAATTTACCAGACAAAATATATATATATATATATATATATATATATATATATATATATATATATATATATATGATTTATTGTAAATCCAACATAGATGGCTTCTTATGGAACTCCCAGTACGTGTCGCCTTAGTAAGCAACTGACGGTTTTTGCCTCACAATAAGTTTTTAAAACTTCACAAACAATGGTCCAAGCTCTAAAGATCAGTGGTTGTACATGATTCATGTGATTCCAAAACGACTTGCTAACCTCCAACTCTTTGCCAAACATCACTTTTACATATGACTTGTATGTCCGATGTTTATGTGTAAAGTAAGATCCTTCCTACGGGTTATGGGCCTCTTATCTTCTCCTTCCGGACTGTGAATGGCACTTTGATCACTACAGAAACGAATCCCTCATCTATGAATTGATTCCTGGATTCTCATTGGTTGCTTTTATATCCGGCTTTCGACTTTATTTCGTTCTTTAGGGTCATTTGTCGCTTTTCTATCTCTTTTTTCCGCTTTATATATATACATATATATATATATATATATATATATATATATATATATATATATATATATATATATATAATATATATATATATATATATATATATATATTGTTTTTACTTTCGTCTTCTTGGACTTTGATTTTTTCTGATTCTCTTCCTTCTTGCTTTTTCCTTCCTCACAATATTGTTACCTTTTTTCCTATTTTTCGTGTGTATGTGTGTGTCTCTCTCTTTCTTCCCTTCAATGTTGTTCTTTTTTCCATTTTTCTTTCTGCGTTTCTTCTTCATTTTTCTTTTACTTTTTTCTTTCGTTTCTAATTTTTTTCTTCTTTTCTTCCTCCTTTCTTTTTGTTCTTTTCGTATATCTCTCTTGTTTAAACATTTATATCTTCATCTTTTTTCTTTCTTTCTGTCTTGTTTTCAAATTTCAATTTTTTCTCTTTTGTTTCTTCGAGCCATTTCTCTCTTTTATTCACTTTTAACTCCATTCTTCTTTCTTCTTGATTAATTCTTCTTTTTTCTCCTTTTCGCTTTTTAAAAATTTCTTCTTCATTCATTATTTTATCTTTTTTTTTCTTTCTTCTTTGACACTTTCTCGATGATCTCTTTATTTATTCATCTATTTCTATTTCTATCCTTCTTTTCTTCATATTTTTCCTTATTTCTTTCCTATTTCTTTTTTTGTCTCTCCTTATCCGTCCTTCCACTCTCATTCGACCATTTCCTTTTCTTCGTTTTCTTCATTCCTTTCCCTCTCAAGTTGTCCATTTTCTCATTCTACTTCTTGTTTCCTTTTTTTCCCCTTGAGATTTTTTTTCTTCCGTGCTGAGTTTTCCCATAAGTGTTTAAAATTTTTCTTCTTTTTTTTCCCTTCTCAGCTTTCCATCTTGCACCTCCCCTCTTACTCTTTTTTCTTTTCTTTTTTGTATTTCTTGTACTTTGTTGTTCTTATATTCATTTTTTTTCCAAATCTCACTTGCCTCCTTGACTTCTTCCCATATCTTTTTATGTTCTTTTCGTCCCTCCTTTTCTCTTCAATCATTTTCACTCTTTCTTTTTCTTTGTCAGATTCCCCCTCTCTTCCTCCCTCTCTTTCTCTCTTATTCGATTTCCCTCTGTCACTGTTCATATTTCCCCTTTTTCATTCCTCCTTTTATTTCCTTTGTATTAATAAGTCAAACTCACTTTCTTCTCATCTCCCATTTTTTTCAATTCTTTCCCTTTCTCTTTCTCTACCAGATTTTCACTCTCCTGCTCCATCTACCTCCTTTTCTTTCACTCTCTTTCCCTCTCGCTCATCCCATTTTCCTCCTCCCAAGCACAGTTGTCCCCTACTTTATTTCTCCTTATACTTCCCTCTCTTTTTGATCTCTCTCTCTCTTTCTTCCCAACCGTTTCCTTTCCTCTTCCTTTCCTTTCTTTTGTTCTACTCTCTCTCCCCCTCTCTCTTTCTTGCTCATCCCGCTTTCCTTTGGTTCAGCTCACTTACCCTCCACGTGTCATTTCCTTCATTTCTCTCTCTCTCTCTCTTTTCAATTCATTCTCTCTCACACTCTCACTCACACTCGCGCTCATAAACACACATTTGTCCCATCTAATCTCTATTTCTTCCTCTATTTCCTTTCCCCCCTCTCTCTGTCTCTCTGTCTCTCTGTCTCTGTCTCTCTCTCTCTCTCTCATCCGACTTTCCTTCAGTTCAGCTCACTCCTCCTCTATGTTTCCTGCTCCATTCCCTTCATACATGTCTCCTTGCCTCATCCTCTATTTCTCTCTTTTTCCCTGCACACATATAAACAGACATTCGTCTCATCTTCTCTCTATTTCTCCCTATATTTCCTTCCTCTTTTCAACCCTCTCTCACTCCCCCCCTCTCAATCTGCCTCTGTCACCTTTTCCATATCTTATCCTTCCTCTCTCCTCCACACTCACTTCAACTAATCTATCTTCCTACGTCCGACTCAATGCATTATCGTCAGAACAGATGACTAGTTTGATATGGGAACTCTGATCTCGCCATCCAATTTTGGTTTTCTTAAACAGATCTCGGAGGGTCAGATCTGTGACTTATTTCATTGAACAAATAGGTCTTTAGCCTTCGATTGGTCAGAGCCCGGAAAAAGCCGGCCAGCCATCCCTTTCACTCAAACTTGCATCGTTTCATGTAAAGCTGTCGATAGCCTGAATAAGGATTGATTTTACTTTGATTTTCGTCTTAACAAGAATATCGCTTACACATATCTACGGGCAGGGACCTCTTCATAGCCACTACATGTAAGCGTTGATTTGATCTCCTGTCTATGTACAAGTGGATGTATACAGGTTATCATAAGAGTAATGAAGTGAGAAATGATAGGAATTTCGAAAACAACTCAAATTAGATTAGTTTAGATTAAATGGAACACACCAAGAGTTTTGATTTTAATCAGAGCTAACAACTAAATTATAAGATCATCATAACTCGAGAAGACGGTATTTGATCCGAAAGGAAACAGAAGGAAAGGTTTGGCAACTCACTTGCTGGGCGTATACGTGGTTGGATGGATGAATAAATGCAGAAATAGTCAAGTTAATTCTACACACACACACACACACACACACACACACACACACACACACACACACACACATATATATATATATATATATATATATATATATATATATATATATGAATGTATGAATTGACTTTGCAGACTGAGATTATGCGAGGGTTTGAACGATTACACGATTCTTGGACAGCGGGCATGTACAATATGTTTCAAGCTGATCTACTACAAGCACAGAGCCCATAGGTTGGGGCTCTGACTGGAATTTTCCCCTCTAGGGAGATGCCTATGTTGGTGTTGGGGTCATGTCACTCCTCTACAGGAGTATTTTGATGGTATGTCTGGTCTGTTATACTGAAAAAATATAGATATATTTTTAGATAAATTTATGAAAGAATATGGGTTCAAGTTTAATCATTAGATATTACAAGGTGACAATCAAGGTCTCTACTGATCTCAAAATAATCAGCTGTTTTGGTGAAAGCACTTTCAAGCATTTCAGGCACGAATAACCTTGTCTCTGAGACCTGCTTAATGCATTTTACCTTCTAATACTTTCTTTTATTTGATTACAATTCATGCCTTTCATGTCGAAGGTGACAACGTTAATTCTTTCTTGCATATTCATTGTCGATAATAGGTTTGGAAAGAGAGGGGAAGTTTTGTAAATTACAACAAATCTATTCTAAGCAATCCTAATTTAAAGGAAACATACATTTTGTTCGGAATTAGGCATACAATAATGCCTATACGGACAGTGTTACCAATTTCAGTCTTGTTCTGGTAGGAACACTCTCTCGCACACACATGGAAACATACACACACACACATACACAGGCCATATATATATATATATATATATATATATATATATATATATATATATATATATATATATATATATATATATTCTAGAACGCTTTACAGCTTTAAACATTCAACAGAGTCACTTATTTCTTATATCTATTGATGTAATTCATGTCTTACATATACTTTGTGATCATGGTCTAATGTGTTATCTTTCTCTGATTGGATTCATCAGTCGTTTACCATGTAACTGTTTCGGGGATTTAGAAAAACAAACAAAGCAGTTATATTACCAGATCACCCCAGCAATGTTTATTAACCACCACTCCTCTTTTATTGATGAATATTTTATATATAGCTCATGTTATACATGTGACTGGTCCAATTCTAAGATTTCTGTTGATGACCGTTCACTGATCTAAGAGCGATCAACTGTTTAGCAGAATACATTTTTGGGTATTCCCGTCACGAAAAGCCTGGTTACTGAGATCTATTTTATTGAATTTTCTCGGAAGACTCTCTCTAACATGATTACAGTTCATGCCTATCATCGCGAAAATAACTAGAGAAAATGTTTTTTGGAGTATATTGTAGATAATAAGTCTGAAAACAGAAAGACTAATCCAAAAATAACCACAAATGGTATTTAAAGCAGTTTAAATGTAGAAAAAATTACAGGTCTTGTTGTGGAATCAATAGAAACTGTTATATAACCAACGTCTTTTTGCAGCATGCCTTTTTGGGGGTGATCAATAAAAACAATGAGAGGATCAAATAAATGATCTACTTCTTTCGCTTCTAGTTGGGTAGGGATTACTTAAAAAAAGTTAGAATTCTCAAAAAAGAAACGGATACAAACTAAGTGGTTGATTTAGCATAAACTTACATTGCAAAATCACCCCCTCTGCTAAAAAATATTGATGGCAGGTGGGTGGCGTTAAAAATGGCAAATCTTTATCGTAAACGTGAAGAATAAAGGATGAACTTTTCAGCCCTCCAAGCCCATTGGTAAAAATCTGTGTGCATGATTCACAAATACATACATAATCAGCCAGCCAGCCAGCCAGACTAACTTGAAAACTGAAGAAACCTATGTTGACAGTATTGGTTGACGGTTTTTAACACGCATTTGTTTAAATTTGTGCATACAATAATGGAATGTTTGACCCCTATTTCACCAAAATATATGGTCAGTTTAGGACAGAGATGAAAATAAGGGGATATACCTATTCCTACTTCTCTATTCCTAAGTTTTTTAAAGATTTTTTTTTAAACATCTACTAGTGGAAACATCACCATATACCTTGTTCCCATAACTAATCCCGACTGTATATCCAATCCTCAAAGGCCATTTCTATCACGGCTTTAGGGACACCCAGGATACTATGAGATGCTAGTCAACAGATGTCTTGTATATATGGTCTTAACTACGTATATATGTAAGTAAATATTCGCTCGATGCAGTCTGGCACAAGGTGGCAATAGTGGGGCGCTCATTGGGGATCAAGAAATGCATTGTGAAATCACCATGTTAATCATAACTAACTGGCCCAAGCAAAACGAAACTGTTTATGAAGATTCCTGTACAATGCTTCGTTCGTCTTCACATGGTTATTTATTAGACATTTTTATGACGTCATAATAAAAGTTTACAGTTTTCAATCGAAGTCGTGACGTTTTTTTCGAGCTCATCCGAAAGTTTATGGCTCTCGATCGATACAGTCTCTTATGACGTCATGAAAAATGGCTGATCATCATCATCATCATCATCAGTCTTTTAACGCCCGTCGTTGAACATAGACCTTCCCCATGATTCGCCACAATTCTCTATCACGGGCATCGCAGAGCCAGTATTTCCTGAATCTGTCAAGTTCATCTCTCCATCTTGTGTTCTGTCGGCCTCGGTTTTTCATGAGATCTCTGGAGATCCATGTTGTGAGACAGTTGTCCTTCATTCTTGCAACATGGCCTGGCCATTGCCATTTGAGTTTTTCAAATAGTTTCTATGATGTCACGGACACCCGTTTTCTTCCTTATATACTGTGCTTTCTTGTGACCGCTTTATGTGAGGTTGAACATGCTTCTCTCATGCGCACGTTGCATACTGCTCAGTTTGCAGGTGTGTCTCTTGGTTAGGTTCCATGTTTCAGCTCCATAAGTGACTATCGGGAGGATGCATTAGTTGTATACTCTTCTTTTTAGGATTATTGGGATAATTTGGTTTTTGGAAGTTGAGCTTGCTCTGCCTAAGGCTTGCCATCCCAAAGTGATTCTTTGCCTAATTTCCTCCTTTTTTGAGGGTTTCATGGAAATTCGTTTTGTACGATTAAAAAAAATTGCTGATTATAGTTCAGAGTAATTGTTCTTGAGGGTATCCCGAATACATAAATGCAGCCTGCTTCTTGGGTGAAACGGTTCGTATTTCCCACCAGTGCTAGTGACCAGTCTTTAATCAGAGGGGAAAAACCAGTATCTCAAATGCTGATGTTCTAGGCTGGTAGATACTCTCCATTTTGAAGCCTGGCGTAATACAATCTTCCCACCCCGTTTCCTGTTTTTGGTACTGCATCTCGATAATCTGAGCAAATATCCATTTATATAGATAAATGCTATGCCGAGGATTGAACCTATTACTGTGATTATCTTCGAGATAAAATCGTTTTGCGCTATACCAGTTCCTTTCAAACAGATGAATAATTCGCTCGAGGATGAATGAAACTGTGCGAGTAAATAACATTGTTTACGGAGATATTTATGTTTTTCTATCTTTGATCCAGAAAAAATAAACATCATCTCAAATAAACTAATTCTTAGACTAGTTTACTCATCTTATTGTATTTGACAATTGAAGAAAATGCGCGTAATTTTTTAAGGAAACAGCATTTTTTCAACCGATGCAATGAAAAAGTAAATAGCTTTAGAACTGTCCTGAGTACGTTCCACGTTGTTGGCAGGTTAATACTTATGTACCGGACTAAGATAGCCCCCCCCCCCCCACCTGTTCAAAACTTCCTGAGCCAGCGTGGCAGGGTGAGACCCGGTTATAATTTATGTTTTTTGTTCACGATACAGAATGATTTATCAATAAAACGATACACTAGGTAGTGAGTAAATGATCATAAACATTTGGGACTTTAGTCGCGTGAGAATAAAATTGTTGAGGCAATCAATTAAAACATTGGAAAAACTGGGGATCAATAAATTTTGAGCTACACTGATCTTCTAGCAGCATTCACATTTGTTTTTTTTCTTGTTTTTTTTTAGAATTTACTAAGTGATCTCAGTCCAACAAAAGGCAAAAGAAGAAGTCTATTTGGTGCGATCAATTAGAAAATTGCAGATAGGGGTGAAATAAATAAGTCACTCTTTGTGACTTTTGATAATAGTGATCACTAAGAATAGAGTCAAAATTTTCAAAAGGAAAAGCGTGAAGGGACCATTTTAGCATGCACTTACATTGCAAATTGAGTCCCGACTGAAAACCTACGGTCGTCAAAAAACTGTTTCTCTAAACATAATAAAGAGCAAATGTTTAATTTTTCAACCCTCTAACTCCGTAGGTGCGACCTGTGCGTGCAATATATAGCCAGACTCGTTTAAAAACTGAAAAAAGCTATCTTAAATGTTTTAGTGAAAGTTTCCGTTGTCAGTTACTAATATTCTAAAAAGCAAAATGGGCGGGTCATGTTGCAAGAATGGCATATAACCAATGGATATCACAACTCACAACCTGGATCCCCAAAGACCACGATCCAAACCGAGGTCGGCAGAATACAAGATGAAGATGCGAACTACACAAGTTCCAAAAGTATTGGCTCTGCGGCGCCCATGATAGACAGGCGTGGCAAATCTTGAGGAAGGTCTATGTCCACCAACGGATGATGATGATGATGATGATGATGATGATGATATATATATATATATATATATATATATATATATATATATATACATATATATATATATATATATAACAGTTATCAGCACTGAAATCAGAATTTGTAGCCTAAATTGTATCAGAGCAATTTATGTGAACATCGCCCCAAATCCTTCAGGGAGGTCAGAGATTCACTTTTACCTCACTGTAGATGATCTACTGAGAAGTAGGTGAGGAAGTGAGTTTTAAGGCGAGCCACTCAACTTATAACTTATAATCACATTCAACCTTGACATGGTTCAGACCTAGTTACAGAGTCATACAGAGATAAAAGTGCACGATAGGGTAGCTGCTTCAACACAGAGTTGATATGACCATTGAGATAAACAGCCCCGTTTTATTTAATTGTTTATTTTATCCATTGTCATTGGCTAGGTGACACATTAACCGTGTAATGACGGGGGATCATTTCCAGTAAGAGATTTTATATAATATAACATTTTTTATGATCATATGTATATAGTGTTTGAAAGTCGGACCATTTGTTTCATATCGATTTGCATCGATAAAATGTTTAACATTCTGAAGTTTCAAGCAAATCAATATTTGCGAACATTCCGAATCGATATCTAAGATATTCCCCCCTCTCTCCATTCCCCTATCTTGTAGTCTACCTGCCACTCTCTCTCTCTCTATATATATATATATACATATATATATATATATATATTATTGTGTCATTCACAGACAGCTGTTTCGATGTATTACATCTCTTCAAAGTGGACTCTATCCCATCCAGTACCGCGAGTCCGAATTGAACCCTCAGAACGGACCCGGAGATATCCTACCTCTGGACTACGGAACTGGGTGGTCAATAAGGCTGAATTTAAGCCATACATTCATTTTTACGCAGAAACTCCTCATCCACCAGAGTGATCTATTCCTATGGAAGAGCATTGCATAAGCTTAAAATGGATGAGTCTCCTCACTTAAAGAGTGCTCAACCCTGATATATATATATATATATATATATATATATATATATATATATATATATATATATATATATATATATATATATATATTCAGGGTTGAGCACTCTTCAATTGAGGAGACCCTGCTATACGCGATTTCAATTAGCATAACTTCAGTTACCACGCTTTGGAAGACTGTAACTATTTTCATGTTTGTAATTGTAACCGTGAGATCTTCCAAGGAATTCATGGAAAACCTGTGTTCAGTCACCAAGAACGCAAGGCATGTCAGTGAAATACATACGATGCATGGGTGTGAAACTTAAAAACTAGCAAAATCACTTAAAAACAAACGTGGAGTCACAGAAAGACTAATGGAAAAAGCGATGCTAGGAAGATATTTAAGATGATGCCAACTCATTATTTGGCTGTATCAAAAGGAAAAACAGCAATCGCAGTAGGAGAAGACCAAACTGAAGATTGACATGGACATTATTACTGCTACAACATTAATTTAGTCACAGTTAGCTTAGAAGCAGCTTGAAAATGCCTTTTTCAAGCAGAGGACCTGACATAGACAATGATGATGATAGATGATGAAAGTGGTGATTGCGATGATGATGATGATGATGATGATGAACCAATTCAAATTCCTTATTAATCAAAATCTATATCTTTCATGTTATTTATATTTGCATTTGCCTCTTTAATGTCTAAAGAACTCCCAAAGAGGTAAAAGAAGCTTCAAAGTGACCCTTCCATTACGAGAATAAAGCCTAGCCTGTGCCAATATTTAGTTACAGCAAAAATTATTGATATTCCTAGTTGCTATTTTTTCAAGGGATGAACCCTTATTGTTAAAGTCTATTGATTGCTTTAAATATATTCATTTTGATAATGTCCAGTTGTTTTCGATCAAGTATGAAAAACACAACGCTCATAATCAGTCCTCTAATTAGAATATCCTTAATATCAGTTAATTGTTATACAATAGTTTGCATAGTTCTCCAAATGATCTCTTTTAGTTATTCCTGTTTTATCATCATCACCATCATCATCATCATCATCATCATTATTATTATTATTATTATTATTATTATTATTATTATTATTATTACACGATCTGTTCTTATACTTTTTCTGATGGGAAATCGCCTGATAGTAAGGATAGCTCCAGGATTTTGAGTAGTTGAGTATCCAAGGGAATTTTTTTTTTTAACCCCATATTTATGGTCAAAATAAGGGAGTAATTGTGATCCGTCATTTTCTACTCACATTTGAGTCGTAGCATTTTAGTACAAGAATCAAAAGAGGATTAAATCAAAAAACAAAATGAAACAATCGAAGTAATTCACCACAAACGAATGAATAAGAAAACCATTAAGAATGAGACAGAAAAAATCTTACTTATATCTAATATAAGTAAGAAAATAAATTTGATTTTTGTTTTCTAAAGGTTAATTTATGATTACTTGAAAACATTTGTTCGTTTTGTTTTCTTTCGTCCATTTGAAGAAAAAAAATCTTTATCTAAATATCAAACGAAATCAATTTCGTTTCCTCTAACGTCATCTTGTTTTATTTGAGCAGTTAAGTGTTTGGAACATTTGAGTTTGAGGTTTGTCTTAGATTTCTCCACTCGGTGTTGTTATGCACGTCAAGTCACGTTCAAGTTGATCTCTGACTTGGTAATTTGATAAAGGACACTCCCAAGGCTCCAATTTCGATGTCACATTCAGATGAAATCAATTGATCTTCTCATCGAATATCTTGTGACCATAATAAAAAAAAAAATGTTACATACTCACATTCAGGTATACACTTACTTCATGAGCACCTGGCATGTTCGAACTTACGTGGTCGCCTATCATAGCTTTACAGCAGGGGAACCCAAACTTAGTGAATACCTGCACACCCAAAAACTTTTAGCACCCACAGTGATGTAACTGAAAGCGTTTCGAGAAAATTTCAACGAAAAATAGGCGCCCAATCCAGAGCACAGACGATTTAGCACTCAATTCAGAGCACGGGCGATTCAGCGCTTAATTTCAGAGCACGGACGATTCAGTGTTTAATTCAGAACACAAACAATTCAGTGCTTAATTCAGAACACGGACAACTCAACAATAAGAATAAACAAAACTTAACTGGGTGCTAAATCAATTTATTTAGGTACAAAAATTGAAATGAATTTTTGAGTTGAATTATTTTGGAAAACTAATTCACTAAGGTAATACTTTGCAGGTATTCCAGTTTGTTGATGTGATTTCATTAGATGCATCATCCTTCTCCCGAATATTTGAAAATGTCTGCTTCATTGCAGATACTGCTGGCTGCGGCATCAGGCTGTGCTCCGTGGCAATTTTCGATAAACTTCCATCAACGCGGATTCGACTTCAGCATCTGTCTTGACTACAGTGCAAAGACGTTTCCCCATTTTTCAAGTCTTGATCTAAACAATATCAAAACTCATCCAATAAGATGTGCCTTCGCTCGTTCTCTGATGAAATGAAGTCCATTTGGCTAATTTGTCTACTTTTGAACAAGGTTGCCAATTTAGATGTGATTTTTCGATTTTTCGATTCTGGAAGTTTCTCTCAAATTCGGAAAATTAAAAAAAAATGAAACATTTCAGTCAGAGAAATCTGAACTCACCAATCTGGAAAAAAACCTCATCTTAAATGCCAACCCTGCCTTTTAATTAATAAAAAGCTAGGAAAGTCTGAATTTCCAAAAAAACAAAAAAACAAAAAACAAAACAAACTAACAAAAAAAAAACAAGCATAAATGCTGGCACAAAACGGGGGATCAATTTATCATGAAATTATACTGCAAATTGAACCTCTGCCTACAATCCTATTCAGGGGGGATTTTCAAAGAACAAAATAAAAGTTGTATACAAAATAAGGAGTAAATGTTGGAAATTCCAGCCCTTTAGCACGGCCTGTACGCGTGATACATACATACGTAACCAGCTAGCCAGCCGGACTAACTTGAAACTGAAGAAACCTATTTTAATACTTTTGGTACACACACACACACACACACACACACATATATATATATATATATATATATATATATATATATATATATATATATATATATATGCACTTAATTGTCTTTACGCAGAACTGTCATACGATGGATTGTTGGCACTGATTTGTCTTACTCGCAAATGTCGAGTTATTTCGTCTGTGGCTCTGAACTGGCAACTTGTTGGGATGAGTTATCATTAACTGTCAGTGATCAGGACTTAATGAGACCGTCACTGACAGTATAAGGCTTACACATGGATAATCAATCAAATGATTTATGGTTTCGTAATAGTATACATATATATAGAGAAAGACTTCATTGTTCTGTTATTATCCAAGATCTCCTTACTGTCTAATCATTTTGGATCCGTCGCTATGATAATAATATTCACTTTTAATAATAATTAGCATAATTATTAATCTTATCAAAATAATAATAAAAATTATAGAATGTTGATGACGACAACCTTGATTCGTCCACAGCAACATTATCGAATCGTGCAAGTCATGCTCTTGTAAATTATTTTTTTTTTAACCCTTCATTCCGCTATTCATCTGTAGCTACCCCCTAAAGAAAACATCGACAATAACGAAATTTACATTTCAAAATATCCTATAATTAATTTAGCCGCGGGATTTTGGCATGTTTGAAAAACAAAGAGGTTCATGACTTGAATTTCAAAACGATATATCTTTTTTCTTCTCTCTCACTATTCATTTCTGTTGGACAAAACTAAAAAGAAAAAAAAAGGATAATGTAATGGAATCAGTAATCTGAGAAACACGTAGGGACGCTTAACGCACCCACACGTATTGAAACGAGAGTAATTTTAGGGGCGAGTTATTGGATGCTTCAGTGCTCGCAGACCACTGCTTGAGAAACCTTGAGTAATTAACGACGGATCCTGCTGTTAGTTCAGAACTATACTGATTCATACTGGGAAGTTGATAAATAATTTTTCCTCGAAATAAACTACTCATGAAGGCCTATATTTTTTTATCTTATATGTATCTGGTTGTTCGGAAAATAAGGCCATATTTATTAGTGAAGGAAAAATAGAATCTCATTCATATATGACAAATTTTAAATTTATTTATCACGGATCTGTGCATCATTATTAGAAATTAGTTTACCCGTGCCATAAAATATAATGACATTTGAGAAATATATAAATGTATATATATATGTTGTATTTCATATATGTAAGTAATAGAAATTTGCATTGCAGCGAGCTTGAAAAATAGTGCCCTGTTGACCAAAAGCGTGTTTATATTATTTCTACTTTCATATAATTCATTAAGTTCAGCATCTTATCACGTCATTAGAAAATGAATGGAATTCCGTTTCACTTCGTCGGTTGCGCCCCTCAGCATGATAGAAGACATTCAGACATTGCTAATTATCACATGTGTGGATGAAGTTCATGCGAAGACCGTCTTCCTTGTTTTCTTTATTCAGCAAGTCTAGCGTAATTTGGAGATCGAAGAATAAGAGATCAAGCGAAGAATCACGCTAGGTTGGCAAGCTTTCGATGAAGCAAGCTCAACCGCCCCAAACGAGAAAATCCCATTACTTGGATCTAAAAAAAGAGTCTACAACCACTGCATCCTCCCGATAGTCACTTATGGAGCGGAAACATGGAGCCTAACCAAAAGATTGGCCCTCAAATTGAGAACCTGCGCTGGAGATAATCACGGTCAGCATCATATGGAGAGATCACAAGACAGCCCATAATATCAGAAACCAATCGAGAGTCAGAGATAACAGAGAATCCATTAGAAAAACCCTAAGGGTAACGGGCTGATCATGTTGCAAGAATGTCAGACAACCGCTGGACATCAGGACTCAAACATGGATCCCCAGGAATCGTATTCGAAACGGTGGATTTGGCAAAAAACAAGATGGCGTGACGAAGTAGACAAGATCAGAAAGTATTGAGCTCGCGGCGCCCACGATACAGAGGTCTGGTAAATCTGTGGAAAAGTCAATGTCCTAAGACGGACGCTAACAGACTGCTACTACTAATGATGTTGATATGTGAGGATGATAGACCCCTACTGTAAAAACTAATTTTCTGTATCTTGTACTGAAAGATTCCGGACTCTAGAAGTAAATTTAAAGATTTTGTCCTGGAGAAATTTTAGTAAATTGATAAAATTCAAATCTTCAGACACTAAATCGGTCTACTAAAAAAGAGAAAAAAACCGAGGCAAAATATAAGATAATATTAAGGTGAGAAAATTTGATATTTGCGCGAGATTTTTTATGGGACGCTGTCAAAAGACGAAGATTTAGCGTCTTTCTCTCTTTTTGCTCATTCAAATTCTTGTCACAGGTTTTGTACTCCTAAACCAAAAACCCAGAAACTAAAATGTTCCAAAATTTGTAACAAATGAAGAATTTGACTTCACAGTAAAAAATGACACACGAAGCCAATTTTCAAGCGTTAAACTCATTCTGATTACAGTAAAAGCTTGGTTGTCTTTGTGTAAAACTATATTTAAATCTCAACAAATGAAAGACGATCCAATTAAAATAAATCATTGTCACCGCCACTTTATTTTTTGCTGATTCTATCATCGGTACAAATAGATTGTTGAAAATATCAAACTGCTGAAGATACCCTCATGAATAAGAGTGGTAACATTAGAAGGAAAGACTGGACAATGGTACGAAGAGAATATTGAAAATATCAAACCACTAAAGATACACTTATGATTAAGAGTGATAAGAACAACTGGAGAGAAGTGCAAGTGTATTCCAATATCCAAAAAAATCCCAGATCGGAAACACTTTTGGTCTCTAACATTTCGGATTAGAAGTCCTCAACCCATAACTAAAACTCTCTGTGATAACCATAACTCAAGCTAAGACCTCTTAGTAGACGAAGCGTAATATATCCCATCGAGTATTTCAAAAGACATAACAGGTTCGAATTTTGATTTCGTTTAATCACTGGTCACCTTTTCGATCTAACGGGCCCCATGAAACATTTTCCATCCTTACTCAGGCCTCACATTCACAAAAAATGTCAATTGTATTACTGCAAGAGTACTTATATTTAAAACAAATAATGAAATACAATTATTATATAATTGATTTGAGGAATCAAACCAACAGTACTTTTACAATATAAAGATATAAAGATTATAAAAGAGTCACCATCGCAGTCTATAATTGAACAAACCCAGCGTCAAAATATGAAGACTGTCAGAAAATGGATATGGTCAAAAGAAATTATATTTATAACTTTACTAGTGTTTTCCACTGGAAGAATATCTTTAATAGAGTAAAAAAAAAACATCTAAAAACATGTAGATTCTGGTGAATCTTGATTGTACTGATAAACACGACAGAAGAAGGTCCCAAAAAAGTCAAAAAGGCTTTTTTTCGCAAAAAATTAAAAAAGAATAATTTTGGGAAGGACCTATCGGATTACTAATGACATTCCCCCCGCAGACAAAACAGTATGGTCAGCAGGGCTGAACAAACAAACACAAAGACAACCACACAAGTGCATTAACCAACACATAACATACAAACACTTGCTGATGTGAAAAAAAAAAGGATAGAGCCCTTTGATGGCTACGGTTGTTCAATACGTAAATGTTTAGATTGTTGCCGTGGGACAAATCTGATGCGCAGGCCTATGGTGGTCCATATGTGATTTAGATGTCGACATATTTTTGTTTTCGTCCAGTATCCTGGACTCTTTTTACAAGGTATAGAACAATTACTTAAGCCATGCCCTTTCTCCATTCATTGATAATAATGACGATTGCATCATTTTTTAATCATTAAAATGTAGTATTGTCAGTTATTCTTAATTTTTCAACGAGTTCTTCTTCAATTTTGATTTCTGTTGCTTTTTATTGGAAATCCCTGACTGACATTCTCCGACCATTAGTTGACAAAGTGGATCAGAAATAAGATTTTTTTAAATATTACAATAATTAAACAAACGTAACGTTGAATTCATGTCAAAGAAATATTCAATCGAAGAATAAATATTGTCAAAATAAATTGTATTCATGACATCATCTGCGTTTTCCAACGGAAGACATTCAAAATTGAGTAAAAAAAAATCTAAAAATATCTAGATTTGATAGAATCTTGATGCTATTACTAAACTCATCAAAATAAACCCCTTAAAAGGTCATTTTTTTTTTCGAAAATAATTTTTTACAAAGATAGTACCGGAGTACTGATGCGAATCTTCAAGTCTGTAGACAAAACGGTATGGCCAGGAATGCTGGAAAGCAAACAAACACACAAACAGATAAACAAACTCATAAACACACGTACATATAGAAAAGATAGAACCCTTTGATACGGTAGTTTAACTAACAATACTAGTAACGTATATTAATATAAATAGCGATGTATCATACGGTCAGAGAAGATAAGTGGTGTTTATATGATAAGATCTGAGGTTAATTCTTTTTTTTTAAATCTCTGTTGCTAACTGATGACCGTGCAATACGAATTACGATAAAAACATCGGGAACTGAGATGATGGAGAGACTAATAAAAAAAAATAACTGACAATACTTCATCTATTTATACTTATACATCAGGTCACCCCTAGAAAAACGCTTGTTATTTGGTAGACTACAGTTGCCGAAAAAACGTAGTTTTGCCTTGCTAGGATCTCAGGAATTCCATTGCTAGATAAAGTATTACCGTTAAGTTAACAATCAGTAAATTACTACGAACACAATTGGAAACCTTTTAGGTTATATCTTAGCGACTATAGTTCACTAAATCCTTAACCTTTGGGGGTGGAGGAGGGGTCATCTGGTACATAGTACTACTAAGGTATGCTGGGATGCCCGTTGCCTCATTTCCATGGGCTGGGGGGGGCGTAGAAAACTGTCGAGCCCTATCGATCCTATTAGTTTATTAACAGAATTAAAACCACGAAAAGCAAAAGCGGATAACAAAAAATAAAGAAAATAACAATTAGACTAAAGCTGATGCCTAATAAAGATTCAGTGTGGATGATAAGCCTCTGTTCTGTCTCTGCAGGAAATATATGAATGCCTGATCGAAGAGAGTGGAGATCTTTGGGTGTCCAGTTGTCAAAGACCTTCTTGGCCTTGTAGGTGAAGTTATCCAGAGGGAAGCTGGGTTGATTCATGTGGCATCAGTTACCTCAAACAACCTTGTCCTTCTCTTGGTTGTCCTTTTCCTAGACTGGTTGCCTTCCCAAGGTTGGAGAGACCAATCTGCCATATCATTTCACCCATAGCTAAGGAGAAAAGGTCATTAGTGCGAAGTGGAAATAAAAATCCCCGATCGGAGTTAGTACTAAAGTCGCCGATTTCATCGTCTAAACCGTCGCCAATCGTAAACAAGGCGTCGACTTATGTGCAGATTATATTCTGGTAGAATGGACGCCATCTGACCTCGACGTGAGTCGATTACGATAGGATGAAGTAATATATACACTTTGCACAACATATGATACCACGACACATATTTACCTACTGTTCTATATTGTAAGTACACCTTCCTATCCTTTCCGAAGAGAAAAGAACAAATGTCATCCATTAAGTTTTCTCTCTATGTTCTAAGCTCAAACCAGCGAGGCATCTGCTCTTTCCACTCCGCCTTCTCACCTTCCGAAAGGAACATGGTGTGTAGACTGTGTTGTCTTTAGCAAGACAAAAATAACATGACGGGGATTTTCGTCATTCGTAGTTCAAAACATTGAACTGCAATCACAGAGATTTCCACCATCTGCTGTTAATGGGTTTCAATCTTTTGTATCTTTGGTTGGTCGTAAGTCCGTCTGGCGTAAGTCGAGTCATGATTGCACTAAATGTTGAACTCAACGCATTGTCATTACGGATACTACAATTCCGAACTCTGCAAACAATTGTCAGCGACATTAATGTTATTTCTACCTTCCCCCGTCGTCCTTGTTCCACCTCAAGTCATTTCGTAATTTTTGATTGAGAGAAGAAAAGAGAAGGGAAATTAAAATGTGTTGAATTAAGAAGGAAAAAAGCAACACCAGCGAAAAAAAAAAAAAAGAAAAAAAAGTTGGCTGAAATAAAATATTATAATTTAGTGTAATTCAAATTAGGGTAGAAAATTGAAACGGTGGAGGGATGAAAATTTTATTAGAAAAAAAAAAAAACGGCTTGTATAAAAATTAAACAAATAAAGTCAACGAAACATAGCGGCCCCCCCAAAATATTCTTGTTCCAGTTTTTTATTGTTCTGCATGAAAACTCATCATGCCTGTCAGCATCAGGAAACTAAGGAGAAAAAAGGAGTCGACGGAGTTGAATAACAGGAAGCAAGCAATTAGGAAAGGAAACACGATAAGTAGCAAAAATATTACTATACTATCTCACCTATGTGGTTAAGAAAAAATGACGGCAATAATCAAATAATTTTGTAATTGCACTATACTTGTAAAATATTTTTAAAAAATTATGTTGCTTTGCATTTTCTTGTTTACCTTCAACGTTTCCTGGATATTAAACTGAGCTATAAGTAAAACTAAGGAACGACAATAATCAATCAAATTTAACGGAGCATTAAATTCTTTATCTACCAAATTCCGTCACCAGATGTCACTGATCAAGAGAGCGTGACGGAAAATAAATAAATAAACAAATACACATGGCATACTTTTTAGTTCGATTAATATCATTTCAACGCTATGGAACACTCTGAGAGCGAATACTTTTTCAACACCAATGTCACTGAAAGCTGAATGAAAATCAGTACATATATAGCTACGAAGAAAGGGTGGACTCTTTAAAAGATTCCAGGCTACACCCTAGAAATCGATTCTCCCTTAGTCGACTGATTTCCATTACAGGAGATCTCAATTGATTCATTGTTAACCGAAGATATATTTTGACGAACAGACCGATAGACAGATAGACAGAGATGGACGAACTGGCAGACCAACAAAAGTGAATGCATATACCTCTTCCAATTCTCAATACCCTTCCTAACACTACTAGTTCTCAAACGTAAAAGAACTCCCTGCCATTCCCTGTCACATGTCTCATTAATGTTTGAGAACTAGTTGTACAAAAGATGTTCACCATCATCATCATCATCATCATCATCATCATCATTGATTATAAGTCTTTTAACGTCCGACGTTGGACATAGACCTTCCGCAGGATTCACCACATTTCCTTATCATGGGCGTCGTAGAGTCAGTATTTTCTGAATTTTCAAGTTCATCTCTCCATCATGTATTCTGTTGGCCCCGGGTCCGCATGTGGTCACAGGGGATTCATGTTGTGAGTCGTGATGTCCATCGGTCCAGCAATATAACCAGCCTGTTACCGTTTTCTGATGGATTCTATGATGTCTCGGATCTCTGTTTTCTTTCTGATATATTGTGCTGTCTTGTGATCTCTCCATGTGAGATTGAGCATGATTCTCTCATGCGCACATTCCATGCTTCTCAGTTTGTGGGTTTGTTTCTTGGTTAGGTTCCATGCTAAAGATGTGGCAAGAATTTATTTTGCATCAAAATATTTCATTAACATGTGGCAGTGATGGAAGGGATAAAAAACTGACAAAAAAAAAGAATAAGGTGACAAATTTATAGAAAGAAGAAAGTTAAAGTTGATGAACAAAAAGAAGAAAAAGTTGTAAAATATTCATAAATATAGTGATAGAGTCATCCACGGACAGGTGTGTCGTTGTATTACACGTCTTCAGTGTGGCTATAGACTATCCAATATACCATCTGACACCACAAGGTGGGATCGAAACCTTTGCTTCAGATCCTAGGGTTAGCATTTTACCCATGCCCCATACTCAACTGGACAGTCAGTAAGACTGAATTTAAGTGATATATTTACTCATGATATATTAACTAAAAGCATAATGATATACTGCTATAATGAAGTGGAAGTTACTATGTTCCGATTTTTCATACTTCGGACTATTCTTTATTCACTTCTTGATGAATAGAAATATCTGTCAACCGGAAAATATATCGTCAATCATCAATATCTCCAAAACTTATAAATGAATTCCAATGGAATTTTTCAAGCGATTAGGCAATGGGCGATGGAAGAAAAGATAACGTTTTTCTGAGGATCAAGGGATCCTCCCTGCTCTGCATTGTAGCTGAATCAACACTATACAATATCTCCAAAAGTTCTCAGTGAATTTCTGTATTTCATGGAAAATTTGGTAATGGGTTAATGGAGTAATAATAATTTTGAACGTATTCAGGTAATCTCACATTTATCCCCTTTCTCAGCAATACAAAACCTGTCTTCATTCAGATTTTAATCAGAATGACGTTGCCAGAGGTTTGCAGAAGCAAGTCCGCCTCTGATGTTTTACAGAGAGAAAGGCTCCGATATCAATATTTACAATGCTTAGCAGAACAGCACTAGGCCAAACGTCACTGATGGGGGTAGGCGTGACAAAAGACAAATAAATGTGCATTGCATATTTTTATAGTTCGACTAACATTATTCCAACAAAAGAAAGCACTCGGAGAGCGAATGCATCTGAAACACTAACGTCACTAAGAACTGAATGAAAATCGGGTCATATACAGCTACGAAGAATACGAAAATGTGAAAAATCCTGACTTTTGAATACGGTCGAATACCAACCACAGTGAATATTTCACTAAACGACGAAACTGATCATTATTGATAATTTTCCCAGGTGACTATTCTACCTCCAACGAAATATTTTCATCGCAACTTTCCCTTTTGAGTAAGTGAAAAAAACACAAAAAACAAACAAACAGCTCGTATCACGACGAAGAAAAAGCCTACGGAGTGACTCGAGCTCAAGTCTCTCTATGCCTGAGGGATACTAGGTATCCGTCCAACTCCAAATTAAAAGAAACATTTTAATGAATATTTACAATACTTGAGTTATCTACTAAAATATAAACAGGCTAAGCAGACGTTTGTAAAATCAGCGATACTCCAGTTGTTTCCAAGGAAGAACTTGAAGGTGAATAATGATGGTGATGATATACTTAAAAATAATTGATCTTTTTTTTCTTCTCTCCTCTTTTTCACCTGTCATTCTGTATATTCCTCCTCTCTTTTTGACTTCAACTGAACGCTTACCTGGGCCTTTTATTACATCCTCTACCACGTCGCCATCTTGATAATACTCTAATGAAATGATAAACACTACTCAAATTCAGTGCCCTTGGCTTGTCGGTAAACACTGAAATAGAATTTTTAGAAAAATAATAAAATAAACAGAAAAAGAAGGTGGAAGGAGAACTACAAAATAAAATTATTCAGAAAACATGAATTTCAAAATATAGCAGAATGACTTTAATAAACAAAATCACATGAAATATATTCATTTATTCTAAAACTTCTAACAATTCATTTTATATCTGCGCAAAAAGAAAACACAAGTATCTTGAGGCTTAAAGCATATATTTAAATCGGAGAGCAAATTTTACTCGAATCAAGACTTGGATCCTGCTAGCAAATAAATACGTTCAAATACCTTCCTGGTTCAAAAACCTGTAAATATATTGATTTCAAGTCGAATAAAATAAGGAAACAAAGTTAACTCTGAATGATACAAGCCTCGTTAGACTCTCACCGTTTTTCTCTCTTTTCTAAATTAAAATAAACGTTGTGAATAATTCAGTTCCTGCTCTACAAATAAAACCCGTGGAAAATATATCCCGTTACAAACTAAAGAAAAAACAACAACCAGAAAGTGCATACTTATGCCAACAGCATTTAGAGTAAAAACTGAATGAAAATCAGTACGGATAGTAACGATGTAAAAGAGGTATCTTTTTAAAATCCTGGATCCACCCTAAAATTCAATCAATACTTACTCACCCCATGGCTTAACCTTCCGCAAAATGTCATTGGAATCCCTTGAGAGGGTAAACAGACAGAAAGATAGGACTGACAAATATGAGAAAGTAACGTACATCGCTTCAAACTTCATCAACAGAGTCCATTTATGTCCCATCAAGGTTCGGATCCTGTTGACAGATAAATACAACAGATTAGCTTTCTAAAAACTTGTAAATATATTTACTGAAATGAGAATATCAAACAAAAAAAGCAGGGAAATAAAGTTTATTCTCATTTGATTTAACATGACTTCTTCGATTATCACCGTCTTATTTTTCCTTTTATGAAACCGTTGTAGATAGTTTAGTTCATTTTCTACGAGTAAAATTCGTGGAATATATATATCCCAATACAAAACAAGGCAATAACTAATCAAACGCTTATGTGAAGACTTTAATCTTGACTATGCAAACAAAAATATGGTTTATTACGTCCGTAGATATTTATTCGCCACCCAACAGCGATGGTATGTCACTCAAGGTGGAGCTCGAAGAGAGGGTCGAACACGCATACATTTGGACAAGGACAAAAATTACTCCGGCCCTGCGAACAATGTCATGTAAGCGTCAGTGTAATGGTCCCGTTTTAGTGCAATTGGGAGGTGCAGTCGCAGGGGCAGCTGAAATCATCCCCGCCCCCAACAACCCCAAAACTGTGCATAATTCTTATGATAGTATCACGATGCTTAAACATTCGCATTTTGGAATATCAATATAGTGGCTTATCTGTAAGACATTTTTTCCGAGATATACCCCTGAGAGAGTTCTAGATTAATTCATGCATTGCCTATTTCTATATGGAACGAATTATTTGAGATCTGAATTCTATCTGCTAGCCCTTGGTATTTTACGTATAGCAATAAACTTGTGGCCACGAGAATAAAATTATGAGCTCCATTATATATCAGGCTTGAAAATTAACATGAAAAGATAAATGGTTATGTTGTGCACGATTATCTCCTGTGTTTGTTTGCGTGGTTCTCTATTATAAAGATGTATGGATAAATGTTTTGCGTACAGCAGTGCATCAACGTTAACGAAAATAATTTGAGAGCTTCACCGATAATCATGCTTGAAAATAATCATAAAAAAACATTTACGGGTATAATTCATATGAGGAAGAAAACGGGTGTCCGTGACATCATGAAAACTATTTAAAAAAACTCAGATGGCAATGGGCAGGCTATTTTGCTAGAATGAAAGACAACTGATGGACAGCCCGTCTCATAACATGGATCTCCAGAGATCACATAAGAAATCGAGGCCGACAGAACACAAGATGGAGAGATGAACGAGACAAATTCTGGAAATACTGGCTCTGCAACGCCCATGAGAGAGAATTTTGGCAAATCCTGGGGAAGGTCTATGTCAAAAGAGTGATGATAATGATGATGACAATATTCCACAATCTTCCATATCTTTGGCACGACCTAGGCCCTTTTCCAGCAATCCACTCTGTTTTCAGTTTGGTCTCTGTCCTTCTGAAACAGCAACATCCATTATGTGAGATATTATCCTCTCTCTTTCTGTTTATGATGACAAAGTACTAAGTAGGAGGGAGGGCAAGCAACGTAAGGTTTGTCAGGAAGGAGAAGTTCAGTGCACAAGTCATCTCGGCTAGTAGGTCAGGTTACAAAACCCATCTATTCTTGTTGTCCAGACTAGAAGTGTGTAAATCTTGTAAACCTTAATAAAAAATATAGAGTAATTTTATTATGTCTTCATTTGGTTAGGCTGTTCTTTCTTATTGAATATCGAAAAAAGTGTCAGAAATAGTGAGAAAAATTGCCAACTAAGTTGTGCCGATCGGAAAGAGAGAATTCGCGGTGGTGTTGATGGTGTAGATGATATTATCATCATCATCATCATCTTCAATATCATCATCATCATCATCATCATTATTATTATTATTATTATTATTATTATTATTATTATTGAGATTTCACATCAGTTGCCTGTTGGTCATTGCTGGAGATTGAGGGACAGTAAGTCCCCTCAAATCTCGAGCTCTCCTCTTCGCTCTCTCGCAGTCCACAGTTTCACACCAGTTACCCTGTGGTTATCGCTGAAGGCTAGGTGGTAGACTCTTCAGGTGTCCAGCCCTCTTCTCATATCGTCCTCATTTATTACAACAGTGCTGGGGTTTGTACCATCTCCACCATGCCCTTTCCCTGGCTGTTAAGCCATTGCTAAGAGCCGTGGATCGCAGACCTCTTATTTCCAGTAATCTCCCCAGTATTCGTGCAGTCGCCAGTAGTACTGTGGCCTGTACAGTTTCAATCCTCCCTCTTATCCACAGTTCCTCTAATCTCGTTTCAAGGATCTTTGGTACAGCTCCAAGTGCACCTACTATTACTGGTACTACTCTGACTTTCATATTCCACGCGTTGTTCAATTCTCTCACCTGGTATTCCCATTGTTTTTCATTCCCCATCGTGTTTACTCTGTGATATGCATGCACAGTTACATCTATTATTTGGCATGTTTCTCTTCAAGTGCCTACAATTACTAGGTCTGATCTTCTCGCTTGGATGAAGTGGTCTGCTTGGATGTCAAAGTCCCAGAGTAACTCATAGCTCTGTATTTTCCATTTCCAGTTTGTGTTGATTCCATTTGTCCGCATGGTTGAATCCCATTCGTTTGCTCAGTTCCCAGTGGATCACTGTTGCTACCCAGTCATGTCTTTTTTTTAAACTCTTTCTGGTACTATAACAACAGCAGCAATAATAATAATAATAATAATAATAATAATAATAATAATAATAATAATAATAATAATAATAATGAAAACCAGGGTGGTACCGGTCATAGTGGGAGCACTAGGAACTGTCCCCAAAACGCTGAGGGAGAGACTGGAGGAGATCGGGATTAGGGGGAGGATAGAGACCGTACAGACCACAGCACTGCTGGGAACTGCACGGATACTGAGGAAGGTGCTAGAGATATAAGGACTGCAACGAATCGTAGCTCTGTCATGATATGCGAAAGAGAGAGGAGACGTTAGCTGAAGACCTGAGGAGACTTATTGTCACTCAGCCTTCAGCGATAACCACTGGGCAACCGGTGTGAAACTGTAAATCGCAGAATTACTGCGACCTATGAGTACTAGGAGAGGAGGGCTGGAGACTTGAGGAGACTTGCTGTCACTCAAACTCCAGCGGTTACCACCAGGCAACTGGTGTGAGATTCCAAATAATAATAATGAAATAATAATGAAATAATAATAATCTTGGCTGTGCTAAAGACGAACTCCCTTGTTCCGTGAAAATCCAAAATATAAACAAAACAGAGTTCATTTCTCTGTATGATATTCGTCCAAAACTACGTGTCCTATTTCAACTACATAATCAGCAGTTCCTGTTACAAAACGAGTCAATTTGACTTGAAAGAAGGTATTCTGTTATCAGTCCTTGCATATGTAACTCTCATTCGTGCATGACATCAGTAGGTTTGGGGATGGCCATGGACATTGTTGTGACAAACGGAAATGAAGTCAAACCTCCACAATTCTAGGATTTTGACGATAGGAAACTTAGCGGTGGCAAGAATAAAAAAAGAGACCTGTCAGGGAGAGGGGCTCTGTATCCCCATTACTATTTGTACTAACCATGATACCACTCAACAGAATCCTGAAAAACAGCAAAGGATACCAAAACAAAAGGAAGGGTCAACCATCTCATGCACATGGACGACATAAAGCTATTTGCAAAGAGCAGGGAAAATCTGGAAATGTTGTTCAACGAAGCGAAAGAATACGATCTTGATATTGGTATTGAGTTTTGAATTGAGAAATGTGCGCTAATAGTTACGTAAAAGGGGATGCTTTCAGTGGCCGAAGGAATCGGATTACCGGACGACAAAAGAATCAGAGTATTAACCACAAAGGACAGATAAAAAAATACCTAGGAGTCCCCGAATGTGACTCGATAAAAACAGGAAGAAATGAAAGAGAACATAAAAAAAGGAATACCTTTGAAAAGATGAGAAAATATTAGAAACCAAGGTAAATAGAAGGAATTTGATAAAAGGAATGATCACATAGGCTATATCGGTAGGAAGATACACTGACCAGTTTTTTGGATATACGAAGGGCTTGAATCCATGGAGGCTTATGACAATGCACTGGGCTCCACACCCTAGAGATGACACAGATATACCGTGAAGACGAAAGGACGTGGCAATCGACTTATCTGCAAAAAAGTGTCCATAAGGCCAGAACGGGATAAGAAAAGTATGTGCAAGCAAGCAAGATATTATGCAAAACTCCTGGGGCAGTGCAACAAAAAAATAAAGTAGCAAACGTAGGATTTGCAAAGTCAACAACAAGGATAGAAAAACGGGAACTGGGAAAAGAACCACACTGGGAATTCAAAAAACGAATACAAAATATCGCAGACGAGAAATCATGGGTATCGCCACGCAAAGTAAATCTGAAGACAGGAACGGAACCGCCCATCAAAAGCAAATGCATCGGGACAAACTTTGTCAGGGCAAAGAAAATCAGAACCCGAACAAACAGCAAATGCTGCCTTCGTGAAGAAAAGGATGAGACTGTAAACCACGTAACCAGAGAATGTAGTCAACAATCCAAGAAGGAGTTAGATAGCAGACACGATAGGTTAGCAACAGTGATACACTGGGAACCAAGCAAATGAATGGGTTTAGACAAAGCAGTCATACGGCACTAGCATGAACTGGGAAAAGTCCTGGAAAGAAAAAGCCACAAATAACTCTGATATTCAATCCAACCAATCGAAGTGAGAAGACTGCGCTTGGTAGCTATGGACAAGGGACAGAAAAATAATAGACCTGGCTCAGCCTGCGGATCACAGAGTGAATATAAAACCTTGTGAAAGCGGGAAATACCAGGGTTGGCAAGGGGACTGAAGAGGGTGTGGAACATGAAAGTCACCGTAGTGCCAATAATAGTAGGTGCACTTGGCACCATGTCAAATACACTGAAAACGAGATTGGAGGAACTGGGAATGAGAGGAAGGGTGGAGACGAATACTGAAGATCTATAACCACCAGTCTGACAGCTAGAATGGAAATGTTACAAACCAAAGCGCTGCTGTGCTATGTGAGGACGATGAATGGAAGACGTCAGACCCGAGGAGACTAACCCTCACTCAGCCTTCATCGACAGCTGCCAGGCAACTGGTGTGAATCTGCAAACAACAGCACTGCTGTAAACTGTGAGAATGTTGAGAGGAGGGTCGGAGACCTGAAGAGATTTGCTGTCACCCAGTCTTGGAGTATTGAATATACCACCGCCACCACTACCAACAACAACAGTGCTAGTATTGCTTTGTTTTTTTTTTTTTTTGTTGTCGTTGTCGTTGTTGTTGTTGTTGTTGTTGCTTGTATTTGCAATACGAAGCATAAATGACTGGGCAGTCTCACAACATCTTCGCAGTTGAGGATTATCAAGTTCTCGCTCAATTTCCAATCACGGATCAATTTGGAAAATTTTGAATAGAATTATTTGATTGATTACAAATAGTAATCTTTACTTGTCTCCAAAAGGTAATTATATCAAATTACAAAAGCATCCATGACTAATCATTTACTTTCTTCTCATTAGTAGGCAAGCGGCCCTAAAGGTTGCAACCAAAATAAATCTTAGTATCCGAATCGGCTAATGGTATCCCAATCTGGCATTCCTGTATGACCGGTATGTCGTCAATCATAGCAACTTATTAGCACTGATTTCCCCAATGCAACTTTCACTAATCTAATCAGTTCATTTTTCTAGTTTCGTCCTCGGATCTCATCTTTCTTTGCCGTTCGGAGAACCTTGCTTTTTGGACCGGCATCACATTACATCTCTCTTATTACAAACCCAGTTGCCAAATTAGCTATTTTGGAGGTAAATCTGGCTGATTTTTTTTCTAAAATTAGCCAATAAGATAACTCTACGATAGCCAAATATCTGCCCATATGACAAAAAAAAAATCGGCGAGTTTAATAGAACTAAACGTACAGATTTTTTTTTATAACTAATTTGTTCTGGAATCAAAATGTTGAATCATTTATTTGACGAATGCTTTTATCAAATGGGCTATTAACTTTGCTGGAAATAAGGAAGATTGGCCAATTTTGACCGTTTCTAAAGACAGCTTTAACTATAAATAACAAGCCCTACATGGCAACACTTGAGTTTTTCTCGAAGTGTATGGTGACTCGTACTTCTATAAACATGACTCAACATCGTACAGTTTGGTAAGAACGATAGTTTATGGGAAAGTTTCCCTTCTCTTCTCCGTGTTTAGTTCAGTTTGGGGACTGCATTTATGCTTGTTACGACAGAACGATCCACAGCAGGGGGCGGGGAGAGCAGCCAGTCGACTGACTCACTCAACAACTCTACAAAATTGAGCACATATTCATATTCCCGTTGCTATAAACAAGGCCACACTGGATTACGAATGGGATGTGAGATAATAAATAAATAAATACTATCCTTTCGTTGGCTACAGCAAAGCCCACATATCCAGGGTTGCCAAATTTACCATAGCTGATCAAATCTGGTATGTTAGAAAAGGTATCATTTTTATCAATAATTTGTTCTGGTGTCGTAGTATGTGGTTATTTAATTTGATAGGTGGGATTTAAATGAGTACAAATGAATATATAACATTTTTAGCAATACAGTTCGCTGAAATAATTAATCTAGTTGATTTTAGCCATTTTAAAGACAGTTTTTGCTATAAATAATAAACCATACAAGGCAGCAATAATTTACAGTTTTTATTCATCTTCTTGTTTTAGTTAGATTTAGAAGTTCATGTAGGTTTGCGATATGCGAAACCAAACTTAGAGGTGACAATCGCTCGAAGCTATGTTACTCATTCTACCCGCTATTTACCCATAGCTTGGGGAGTAGAAAAGATGGATTTATACTTTTTATTTTTTTAAAAATTTATTCCAAAGGGCATCAGTGCGAAATGAACACTGTATCGTCTCAGTCAGATTTTTTTAAAGTTCAACTCCCTGTCTTATACTGACAAAATGAGCGAAAATGTAGTCGAAATACCTACCCCCCTACCCACAAAAAATAAATAACGTGGATGGATAAAATAAAGGATGATTCCCTGGGAGCTACTTAAATGTATTTTTTTGTACTAGTTAAATCGTAAGCTGGAAGCGTATACAACTGATCACGTGTGCTAGTATGGCGTACGATACCAGGTTTTTCTGTATACGAGTAGATGCGGAGAGTGAGTATTTATCAATCGGTAACTTCTAGTATGTCTGAATACTGATTAAGTACTAACGCTCGGTGACATTATAGTTGAAAGACAGAGTATGGGCGAGTCATTTTTTTTTTGGTTGTCAAATTTTGGTTATAGAATTTGGTAGGTTTGATTTAATCAATTTGTTACGAAGGCTTATACGAATCATGTATAGACATAACTAAAAACTAATCCCCTTATCAAATGAGTCACATATGTTTCTTAATTACGTAGGAAACGTGTTCTAGTCGTGGCATGCGTAAAAATCCGGGTAGAGGCTATTTCTGATTGAAAAATTTGTTGAAGTTACAAGAAGAAACATCTGATGAAAACAACATACGCAAACAAAAACCAGACAAAGATTTGTTGAGGAAAAACGGGATGTTAGATAAGACAGGAGTAGAAACGTTGAAAGGAGTGTTCCAGAGATACTGTACTAAAAACTCTACTATTGTTCATACTTGGTCGTTCAGTCTTCCATCCCATGTGGACACTAGCCTCCTAATTACTTCATCTAGTCACCGGCTGGTTGCTGGTGAGGGTAAGATGTGGACGCTACCTGTGTCTTCATCCAACTATCTACTAAATTCCGATTTCCCTGCCACTGACGCCGATTCTCAGGGTGTCTGTGTTCGAAGAGTCAACCAATAGCAAGAGAAAGCTACTTCTAAACTGTACACTGGTTTGCTAGGCGAGTCAAAACTGGTTGTAAAGAAGTCTGCGATTGGCCAGCCGACCCTAAAACCAATTCCCACCCAAACTAACAGTTATCCTTTTTAGTTCGATGTGGCAACACATTTCACTACACAGAGCATGAGGTCATTATTGAAAATCAATTATGATCCCCTGGCTTTACTTAAAAATCCATGAAACGCATGAATACTTCAATAATACAAGGACACATACTACAGTGTATATATATATATATATATATATATATATATATATATATATATACTGGAGGTCGTTAACCGTTTGCTAAAATATTTACAGGTGTTTCTGTAAAGCTCTAGCAGTTCCTTCGTATTCTCTTCCCTTCTTGAAAACTTCATAGTACACTACTTCAAATATGTTAGTGATAAAATGCCCTTACGTTGGCCATGGCTACAGCCGTCCCTGCTTGGGATTCACATATAAGTTTCTCCTCGCCTTGGAGTGCTTCCAGTTTTTGTGGCAAATGAAAATAGACATTATCATTGATATAGTTTCGAATAATGGATATGATATATTTCCATCAGCAAAATTGTTACCTTTAAGTGCAAAACCAAACAGAAAAAGACGGACTGTTCATTATATAGATAGATATATTAATCCATTGTGGAGCGAGTTTCAGTGTTCTTATATCCCTCTTGTAAATATTCAGTCTGGCATAAAAGTGACTAATCTATTGAGAAACCAACGACTATTAATGACTTTCGAGAATTCCCTCTTAGCCAAAACACTCTGACAGGTCACTTGTATTAACATAACTATCATACTTGTACGCAACTAATTGGTTAATAATCTGCAATTTCCCAGACAACTGTACGAGGTGTTTCATACAGGGTAGAACCCTTAAGATAAAAGGGCAGAATTGGTGTGCACGGAAATGGTCATGGCAACACAATGCACCGAGACAGCAGTATTTAGCAATTGAAACAACTGCATCATGCATTAGCCACATTTGAGCATCCATTCTCATGTGTTGTGTCAACTATGTCATTTTCTAACGTGACAAGACTTTTATGCATTGAAATGGCTACGAACCTGACTGAGTGAGTGGCTGACTGACTGCTTAAGTGATTGACTGACAGATGACCGACAGGCTGACATATTGAAAAAATACCACCACTTCTCATTCCACCCACTCCTTATATATATCCGTCTGAAGTGCAATGGAGAGAACCAGCGCTTCTATGGTCTGACTTCCAAGCTTGCTTGAAATAGTTTAGATACAAATTGTCAAAAAGACGATTACATCCTTTTGAAACAAACTATATATGAACTCCTAAACGAAGAACCACACTGAAACCTAATTAATACTGCATCCACGAAATTATTATTTACTCTGTAGAGAGAGGTCAGTTCATTTAGCCCTAGCG
>OY735216.1:50937121-50967121 GCA_963457665.1 Thysanoteuthis rhombus | reverse complement strand
AGACAAGTCTGTGACACATGACTAAATTGGAGGGAATAGTTCAAACAAGGAAGTAACTGAATAAATGTTAGGAATTTTGATTTCTGGGATGGGAAGTTTTTTTCACCTTTTTAGTCTGGGAATAGTTTTTACGAAAAAGAATTTTGGTAATTTCCATTACAGCAAATCATGTTCGGAATAACTCTATGTAGAAAAACAATTCCACATACAAAATACACTCTGGCTCTGGTTCATCTTTTTGAAGTACATACATACATACATACATACATACATATATATATATATATATATATATATATATATATATATATATATATATATATATATGTATATATATATATATATATATATATATATATATATATATATCGGGGATATATAAATCGGGGATTTATATAGTGGGGATAGAGCTTACATAAATAGATGGTGCAATCATCAGATGGTCAAATGATTGCATCACCGACATGAAACACAGAGTTACTACAAATTCTATTTACAAACAGACACAGACACAGACAGACAGACAGACACACACACACACACATATATATATGTATATACATATGTGTGTGTGTGTGTATTTAACTATATAACTTGGACTGTTCGTATCTATCTTACGAAATTATAGCAAGTATTCCCAATACAATAGGTCAAAAGTACATTAACACAGCGGACCCTTTTTGAGTAATGAATTTTAAAAGTTTACTACCGATATCTTATTGAATGGGAAAATAATTAGAGAATGTTCGTTCCAAGGACAAAATATAAATAAATAACTTCATATTATAGTGACAGTTCCACTTATACCTGATAGATGCAGTAAACCGATTCGCATGATCTGATTTCAAGCATGAAAATAATTTATAAAGGGAATATCTTAAAATTGTCTCTATTCATTCTAATAGTTCAAAGTACTCAGAGCTGTTTTGAGGATTGTAGAGTCTCTGTACTAGAAATGTTGGAGGACCATTTTTCTAAGCCATTGACAGCGTAAGTGTGCTTTCTATAGTTCCATGTATAAATTTTGTGCCGAGGCCCAAACGTTTCCAGTACCGAATTTTAGCACAATTCGACAATGTATTAGTCATTTTCTTGGGGAAGGAAACAAAAAACTATTTAATTCTTTTCATTAATTTTTTCAAGTTTGCGAACTAACATTTTGTTGAAGACATCTGAGTGTTTTTTTTAGAAAAACATTTCAAAAACATCAGTGGTTTGAGATGAAAACAACAAAAGTTTTGTTAGCAAACTATAAAAATTAACAATAAAATAAATAGACGGAGCTTATCTGTCATTTTCAACAATTTTTGTTCAGATGAAGGATTGCAGCCAAGTTATACTCTTCATATATATATATATATATATATATATATATATATATATATATATATATATATATATATGTCATCCACAGACAGCTGTTTCATTGTATTACAACTCTCCAGTGTGGCTATAGACAATCTATCATCCCATCCAGTACCACGAAGCAGGATTGAAACCTTTGCCTCAGTCCCGGGCCACGAAACTGGACGGTCAGAAAAGCTGAATATAAGCGATATATTCATTTATCTTAAATTTCCCATCCACCTGAGTGCTCCATCCCATGGAAGAGCGGATAGATAGATAGATAGATAGATAGATATGTATTTATGTATAAACTGACGTTATATTTGATTTTGCAATGTTTTCCTTAATACCAATTTTACACCATGTAAGCGGTGGGCTCCTCAACCCAGTCAACCAAACAAAGCATACACACAGCTATCAGCAACAAATCTGGGCTCCTATCTCTGAACGATCATCAACTCAAATAGCTCCCCATCTTATCACGGTGCTTCTTTCTTGATATGCTCTATGGTTACCTCTTCCCCTCAGCACTTCTCAATCTACTTACCTCGTTTCTAATTCCTCATTCCTGCCACTGATGCGTAACCAGGAAACCATCTTTTTATGGTCAGCCCATTACAGCATCGATTTTTATCTTATTTCATTGCAGCAGCCTTTATTGTGCTATCCGTCTTAGTATGTCCATAACCATCTAAGTATCTCAGTCTTGCCATGTCCACCTAGTAGAACATGCGGCGCACGCTCCACATACAGCAATTGGAATATATATATATATATATATATATATATATATATATATATATATATATATATATATATATATATATATATATATATATATATATCTCATTGGGTCATTCACAGACAGCTGTTTCGTTGTATTAAAACTCTTCAGACTATCCATTACCCCAGCCAGTACCTCGAAGTAGGGTCGAAACCTTCGAAACCCCTGTTCCAGTCAGTGTGGTTGAATTTAAGCAATATATTTTTTTATGCATATATTCCTCATCCACCAGAGTGCTCTATTCCTATGTTGGAAGATCTTTGAATAAGCTTACAATGAACGAGTTACCTCACTTGGAGAGTGCACAACCCTGAATAGGGGAGCATTATATATATATATATATATATATATATATATATATATATATATATGTATGTATATATATGTGTGTGTGTGTGTGTGTGTGTGTGTGTGTGTGTGTGTGTGTGTGTGAGTGTGTGTGTTTATGTATACGGGGTATATATCGGAATGTGCATATAAAAAGCAAAAAGTGTTCTTTGGCTGAAAACTGAGGAAATGAGCCTTAACTGATCATTGTAACTGTGCAGTACCAATAATTCCCAAAGAAAAAGAAATTCAATTCAATTTTACATTTTAATTTTGAATGAAGAATGTATACATTTTATCAAAAATTTTCAGTTTTGTTTTGATATATGTATATATATTATATCATATATTCTTTCAAAATTCAAAACAGACTAGTCTTTCTTTTTTCTGAAAAAATATCAACAGGCAAGGTGTTATCGACCATTTGTCATAACTAATAATTCTTAATTGGACAATTTCATTCATCAATAATTTTCCCAGAGACTCCATGGTAACAAATGCTCGACTAATTAAGATGGTAAAGTATAAAAGCGACGTGGTAGACATTTGAGATAGAGTGGTACATCCAGCCATATGGTATATAATCATGTATATATGAATTTTTATAGTATGAAGGATATGAAACATTTTGAGCTCCGAGAGAAGGATGATTGTGAACCACTGATCTTTATTCTTCTTTTCATATCTATTCCTTTTCTAAACTTTTGGGTGCTCTATCTCAAGGCTTGGTAATATATCTTAATCGATATTAGTGGGAGACCAACCGTCAAACAATATAGACGATTTGAATTCTGATTGATGTGATTCGTTCAATTCGTCCTCAAACCCTTGGAAAAGAATTGAATCCACTTACCTTTGAGCTCTCTCCAATCGGTAGATATCTTAGTCTAATGTCTCGTCACTTACATGCCACGATAGGTAATAGGAAAGAGAATGTATGACGCGTTATGCAAACGATACCCCATGACCAACTTCCCTGCCTAAAAAGCTGTAACGAAATGTTGGCGTTTAGACAGAGCCCATGGGGAGGTGGATTCATACGTTTTCCAAGGGGATTACAGGGGACAAGCTCATACAGAATTCGCTGAACCTGTTTCTGGTGTTGAAAACCAGTATTCAAATCTGCACTCACTGATGGTAATGTATTGAATTGGGATTTCAACCCTTCGTGGTATGAAAAAGGAAAGAAATTCACCCCCTTTTGGGAATGCCTTGATTGACACGACCTAAATTGACCTGTAATGGTAACTACAAGCCAACACAAGCTACACTATGTTCATTCTGGGGTCAATGAATTACACATATTTGCAGTCCGTATGGCTATTCAAGATCCTCGAAGGCCACTACCTTCTATAATATATCTATACTGTTGCCAAGTTACCATTATAAACTAATTTATTGCCCTCAAGTTTTGAAAAAGCCAGAATAATTTTTTTTTAAATGCCAAAATTGCCCTGAGCTTAAATTGAGTTTCAGTGGTGACCAGGAGGCAGCAACACTTATGTTTTGTCTTGAGGGACACGTTACTACATATTTGATCTAATTTTCATGCTGTGGGATGCAGGCGTCTCCCTTAGATTAGAAAATGTCGAAATTTAGCTGACCTTAGATTGACCTTTAGATGTCACCTGAAGTCAATGCCCCTTTCTTGATTAATATGAAATGTATCATTAAACTATTTACTTCTCTAATCACACATCAAAATATTCCAAATCAGACGAAAACATTTTTTAAAAAGCCATAATATAAGGGAGATTAGAAAAATCTGGGATGGCAGACCACATCTAGAGTGAAAAGCGCGAGCGGTATCCTTTCCGGGAGGAATTCAGGGTTATAAACTGAGAATGTAATTGGAAACTGGAAAGAATCAAGGGAACAGAATACATCAACATGTTGACCAAATGTACGAGTAGAACAAGTGCGGAGTTCAAGTCGATGGGGATTCCGTTACTCCACCAGGACAAGGGAATGAAATGAAAACACCCGAATAGCGTAGAATTCGGTTGTTTATAAGCCTTGCTACCATTGGAGAAAAAAGAATCTGTTTAATCACTATCACATTTGGAGAGAACACCCGAAGAAAGCCGTAGGATGTATTGGTCGAGATGTGTTTACAACACAACCAACAAGATAACGACCCTTCTCCTAACTATATGTTTGTATATATGATTGTAACGTTTTGTTTCATCATGATAATATCCATTGTTGTAATAGATTTATGTAAAAAAAATTTTTAAATGCCCCCACTAATACATAGTTATCGGTCTTTTATGGTCGTTCGTTGGACATAAACCTTTCTTGAATGAGCGCAAAATGTTAGGGTGAAGTGATAGACCTATTACTTTTTAGCAGGGGTGAAAAATATGGATACTTGCCTTTCTCAAAAGCATAGTGCAGAGTTGACTGCCCCAGCCAGAGATTGAACTTGGCTCTCCGATTTCATTCTATGTGCCGTATAATGTTTGGCAACCTGGGCCTCTTTGCCCTTGTTTATTTTTCATTTGCACCGTGATGTTTATTTGTCTGGGATAAACAATTTGATCGAAGACTAAAAATATTCATAGGAAAATAAAATTTTTCCTAATTTCCTGGTGGAGAAATTTAGAGAGATGTGTGGAATGTCAGATGAGACGCCAGAAATGCTGGGTAATTTAGTGTATGAATTTGTTGAAATCCTCTCAATGTTTTGTATCTGCGTAAAGACACGTGCGCACGCACGCACATGCACACACACACACACACACACACACACATATATATATATATATATATATATATATATATATATATATATATATATATATATATATATATATATATATTAGGAAATGGATATATAATCCAACAGAATGATAAATTGCGTTATATCATATCTATATTCATATCTATTTGAAATGATCTCCTGTTGCTACACTAATGTATCATTTGACCAAGACAACATAAATAGAATGAAGAATATAGAATAAAATCAATTATGTATATATATATATATATATATATATATATATATATATATATATATATATATATATATATATATATATATACATATATATATATATATATATATATATATATATATGTATATATATATATATATATATTTGTGCAAACTCTGAAATACACATCTATCTATCTATCTATCCATCTCTCTCTCTCTATATATATATATATATATATATATGTGTGTGTACACATTCATACAAACACATCTTTCTTTCTATCTATATATCTCTCTATTTATCTATCTATCTATATATCTATCTATCTATCTATCTATCTGTGTACATATATATATATATATATATATACATATATATATATATATATATATATATATATATATATATATATATATATATATATATATATATATATATATATATTTGCGTCCCATCTGACATTCCACACATTTCTCTAGATTTCTCCACCAGGAAATAAGGATTTTTTAAGAATTTTCCATCAATATTTTTAGTTTTTGATCAGGTTGTTTATCCAAGACAAATAAACATCTTGGTGCAAATAAAATATAAACAGGGAAAAGATGTGCTGCCTGAGTTCAGTTGCGATTTAAAGCAACAAAATCTAAGATTGAGGTAAATAGTAGCAAAAAATCAATAATGGTAATCAAATTCATAATAGGGCTTTATAATAATACTTCATCTACTAGAATGTATAAGAATGAAAATGAATAGAAAAATCAATGGGAATTTTTTCTGTGGTACAAAAGAGGAAGTGGATAAAAAAAATCAAATTTGTTTTGTTTTTTTTTCGTTTTTTTTTTTCCAAATAAATCCTCAAGAAATCTATTTTACTGACCTTCCCATCAAAGGGACGACCCGTCAGAAAACGTTCTCTTTATTTGTTCATTTGCGACATTAAATGATCTAGGGTGTGAAACTTTACAATTCAAAATTGGATTATCCTTTTTCATATTGCACAAAATATGCCTTATTTGTCGATCGCTTTTGCAGACACTAAAATGATTTTGCTTTTTTTTTGTGCATCTATAGCTCAGAGCACACCTGTGATACAAAGCAGCATATGCCACTGATATATATATATATATATATATATATATATATATATATATATATATATGTGTGTGTGTGTGTGTATCAATGATATGAGTGCACCCTATATAAATATATATATACATATATATATATATATATATATATATATATATATATATATATATATATATATATATATATATATATATATATATCCGTGATATGAGTGCACTAACACACGCAGGCACTCATTGACACACAAACATATATATATATATATATAATATATATATATATATATATATATATATATATATATATAAATATATATATATATATATATATATACATATATGTGTGTGTGTGTGTGTGTGTGTGTGTGTGTGTGATATGAGTGCACTCACACACGCACATACCTATACACGCACACACACACACATATATATGTGCATTTTAGTATGCGCGTGTGTGTGTGTGTATTCATGCACATGTATTGCGATGGAACACCATCTGTTAATAAAAATCAATAAAGCTTTTAGTCAACCAAACTTTACATAGGTTGAGGAATAAAATAAATAGGTTCAGTCCGTGCACTGAGAATGTACTGAAGAGCTACATTATCCGATGCACTTGCTTGTGTATCAATAAGCAAGTACTCCAATTATTCGGGTATCACTTGTGTGATTTTGTTGATCTATATAGGAACTTTATGTAGCCAAACCGATGTGTTATAACCAAGCTTATCACTGAAATGTTCTCACCTAAAAAAAATGAGAAATAAAGGGAAAAAATAAATTTTGTGATTTGCACCTGAATGATAGTAGAGTGGGGCCTGCAATTGCACTCATCCCAATAATCATTATCTGATTTTTATATATCTATCTCTCTATCTATTATTCGATCTCTATCTATTTATCTATCTACGTAAGTGTATCTAAAAATCAGATGCTGTTCATTTTTACATGACCCTTAAGTAGCTGAAACGTAATGTATTGGAGTATCCCTAAAAAAAAAACTTTGATTTTTTTATCCCTTACTGGAGCCAATGGCATAATTTAGCCAGGAAAAGTAGCTGAGAATCTCATCGTAGGGCATGTTTTCAACCAGTGAAAAAAAAAAAAAATAATAATAAAAAAATTAGACGTAATTCGTTTTTGTTCACCAAATTATTCATTATCCACAAGCATGGTTCTCGGAGTCACTTTCATCATTTCTTTACGTGCAGAGGCGTCATGAAGTTGAATATAATTTCTCTACAGTCTACTTAAGTTAATTTTCAAATAACATGTCTTTTGTGTTCCCCCCTATGCAAATATTCGCATCAGATGATGAACCTTTTTCGAAGCTGGTCTATTCATGATATACGTTCATATCAATATGCATATTCCGATATCTTGGAGCTATCAATATCGCAATTTTATAGACAAATACTGACGCATATGAATTTCTTTATGTGTTTTGTTCACGCCGCCTAATTACACATACTTAAGCATGCGTAATGCTTCCGTTCTTTTGAGACCAAGAATTCTTTGTTTTCCGTAATCTATCAGCAACATGAAAATAACACAGTTATCAACTAATATGATTGGGGAAAAATTCAATTTCTTTCAAACACCACATTTAAGAACGCATTTCCTCCTCCGTTGTTTATTTAAGCGATGGGAGAAGACGAGAAAAACAGTACCGTTACTTCGATAAATAACATTTGCTGCGTTACTTCTACTACTACCACTACTATTATTATTATTATTATTATTATTATTATTATTAGTAGTAGTAGTAGTAGTAGTAGTAGTAGTAGTAGTAATTTCACACGTTTCCTGGTGGTTACCGCTGGATGTTGAGCGACAACAAGTCTCTTCAAGTCTCCAGCCCCACTCTCCACACTCTTAGTCCACAGCTGCACTGTGGTTAACTGTTTCACACCAGTTACCCAGTGGTCATTGCTAAAGGCTGAGTGCCAATAAGTCACCTCAGGTCTCCAGCTCTTCCCTCGTATCCTTACTATCGCTGCAGCGCTACGGTTTGTACCACCACCACCACCATACCCCTTTCTTAGCTGTTCGGCCATTGCTACCAGATGAGGGTCGTAAGTTTCAAATTCCTTGTCCTCTTCTCAGTAGTGCTGTGGTTTGTGTAGTTTCAATCCTTCTACACCCCCCCTGTTCCTCCAATTTCTTTTTCAGCGTCTTTGGTATGGTTTTGAGTGCACCTACTATTACTGGTACTACCTTGACTTCCACTTTCAGTTCCCTTGCTTCGCCCTGGCCTTTCCTTAGATTGTTGCTCTCTTTCCTATCTACTCTGTGATCTGCAGGCACAGCTGCATCTATTATTTGGTAGGTTCACATTCCATTGTCCACGATTACCACGTCCGATCGTCTCGCTTGGATGGGGTGGTAAGTTTGGATGTCAAAGTCCCAGAATAATTCTCCAGGGCCCTCTCGGGTTTGTGCTGGTTTCACTTTTCTGCATGGTTAAATCCCATTCGTTTACTCAGTTCCCAGTGAATCATTGTTGCTACTCTATCTTGTCTGTGCTTATATTCCTTCTTGGCTAGTTGATTACATTCACTAGTCAGGTGGTTTACGGTCTCATCCCCTTCTCCACTTTGGCAGCATTTGCGGTTTGTTTGGGTTCTGTCAATCCCCCACCACCACCTTCATATAATTTGTCTTGATGTATTTGTTATGGGCTACCATGATGAGCGATTCTGTTTCTCTCTTTAGGTTGCCATTGTATAGCCATGACAATGATCACTCGTCTGAGATTTTTTCATCTATCTTCTTAATTTTCCCGTATAGCTTTTTCTGTTCCCATTTTCTATCTTTGTTTTCTTGTCAGCTACTCCCTCGTTTGCTACTTTTTTTTTATTTTGCTGAACTGCTTTGGATGTTTTGCATGATACTTTCATTGCTTACTCGCCCATACATTTCTAAACCCGTTCTTAGACACAGTCTTCGATGATGATGAGTCATCTGCTGCTCTCTCTCCTCTTTACATATAGTCTATCAGTGTCATCTCCGGGGTGTAGAGCCTAGTGCATCGTCATAAGTTTCCTTTTCACCGACAATTGATTGGATGTCATTAGTCTACCCAAGAAATGGACCTGTGTATCTTACTACCGATACTACCCATGCGTTCGTTCCTGTTATCATATATCATATGTATAATCACCAAAGTGATTTTTATGTATAAGTTATGAAGATAATACTTTTCGTAAGGCATGAGTCTAACTTGTTAAAAGTATTTTTCTAATTTTCCTTGGATTTTTCCTGATATGTTTATCCATTCCTTTCTCGTTTGGTCCTAGAGCACATATTATCACCGAGATTGTTGTTGTCCTCAGCTGCCACACTATTTTTTTTCTCAATTTCCATTACAAAGCCATTCTAGCCTCTCAAAGTCTTTGACTGACACATTACGATCTGTTGGTACAACCATGTCTATCAATAGACCTGTGTTTTCTTTAAAGTCTTTAATAACGGTGCTGGGTCGATTAGCTTTTATTGTTTAAAACAGTGGCGTGGTCTATTTCTATAACTAGCTTTGGGTGGCGCTAATTCCAATTTTTTTTTATGTCTCTTGGTCATCATTTTAGATTTTCAAGTGTTCACTTTGCCCAATTCTATCATGTATAATAAATCAATATGCACACATTATAATAATAATAATAATAATTATTATTATTATTATTATTATTATTATTATTATGTTGTCATCGTTGTTGTTATTGTTATTATTGTTGTTGTTGTTGTTGTTGGTGGTGGTGGTGGTGGTGGTGTCGTCTTTGATTTCAGTTTATGTGAGTCACCGGCCGGGTCACAATCAGAGATCTAAGCCTGGCAACCTTATAAGTTGTGACAGTCTGGGCCTTACATAGAGAAAGAAATGGCGGGTATACAGTTTTTTCATATACAGACGACGCAGTACTTTCTCCAACATACTTCTCTTTATACATAAAGTGATGTATGCTGGGTGTAGTGCATACATTCATATTGACAAGAAATGTCTAATAATGTATGTAGCTATTTTCTGTATTTCATATATGCTGTGCTTTCCGGGTATGTTGTCGGAAAGTTCACTTGTCCATTTTTTTAATGATCCAACGGTTCCACAAACAATCAGTATTATGGTCCTAGGTTGCCACATTCAACTGATTTGTATTTCAAGGTTTTTGTATTTTTAATTTTTGATTTTTAATTTTTAAAGTTTCTCGAATACCTTGACAACAATGTTTTGTTTTTATCCGCTTGGACCGTCATATCTCTTGCTTCTAGGACGAGTTTAGGCCAGTGTTCGTACCAGTTCTTAGCATATGAGGCATTATAATGTTTGTCAGTGTAGATACTGCTGAATTTTACTGTGTCTCATCTTATATTATAGGACCTTGCACCCTGCTGCAATGTGATCAATTGTTACGATCTTTTCATCACATAGATGGTCAACATTTAGAGTCAGCACCATATCTTGGTATGTTAGCCTGGTTGTGAACCTGTATGGAACCCTCCGTTTCGGTCTTCAATCCCACACGTAGCAACCATTGGAGGGTTTTAGTCTAATCACCATCATTTCCATTGGCTTTGGAGTGGTTTCATCTTGCCGGCCCTCGTCTAGTGTTTTCCTCCCTTCCCGTTTGGCCTTGTCTTCAACTCTCTTGGCTGCTTTCGTTGGTGAGTCAGCCTCTGGTTTGCTTTTATTATTATTATTATTATTATTATTATTATTATTATTATTATTATTATTATTATTATTATTATTATTATTATTATTATTATTATTAATATTATTATCATTATTATTACTGATAATAATGATGATGATAATAACAATAATGATCACTACTATCACAAAAACTAAAGAACAAATTCTGCCCAAGCCTTAAAATGATAATAATAATGATAATAATAATAATAATAATAATAATAATAATAATAATAATAATAATAATAATAATAATAATAACAACAACAACAACAACAACAACAGCTATTGCTCTTATAATGCAATATGGTCTTCTAACCTAACTTCAATTCTTATTGAATTTTCATCTTCCTTCATAGAAGAACATATATCTATCGCACACACACACACACACACACGTGCACACATTCGAACAAGCACACACACACATAGACTTATAACTCTCCGTTGTTTATACCTTTATACATACTTATATAAGCGCAAAGATAATTTTTCCTATTTTTATTTTCACAACTTTCATGTTTAAGCGACGCAAGAATCATCACAGAACCATAATAAGTATTTCCTAATCTAATAATTCAAATACACGATCGATTTTGTATACGTTTTTTTTTCTTCTCGTCTTAGAATAGAGAAAAAAATGTCGGTAAATAGAAATATGTTAATTTGAAAAACAGATTTTTCATTTTGGGTGCAATATTTTATTTGTTTCTGCGCGATTTTCATTTGTTATTCCTTTTTTTTATTTCAATTTCATTCTCTGTGACCTTCCACTATGTAAGGGAGGTCGTGGCTTCAGGTTGGGAATATGTTGTCATAATGGAAACCAGGGCTGAGACTCGTTGGCGTTCACTACCAGTTTCCAAGAAAATGGGGGTAAAAATATACCCGAATGTCAGTTGTCAGGGTTTGCTAAAGCTGTAACGCGTCTGAAGCTCTAATCGGATCCCCTGTCCCTAAAAGATTCCATCTTCACTCCCTTCGCTCTTGAAGAGAAGGCCTGTATCAGGAGAGGAGGGGACTTTTTAATCCTTTTCTCCACTGGAAGTCCATAGATGGTGGGTTCAACATGTGAAATGAATAGGTAAAGTGGTACAATTTTGGATCAAAATTGCCCAGAAAATTAAAACATAATGTATTTCTATGATGCCCACGAACATCATTGGCAGCTATTCTTCAAGATGGCCACCGATTTAACCTCTCCAAGTTGTTTGTGGCCAGAAACCCATTGATAGTTTGGATGACATGATACATCATCGCAAAAGAGAATTCTATCAGCGTTTCAATTGATTGTACAGTCAATGTGTGTCTTTTGTACAAAATAAACTACATACAAAAGCAGGAAGGTAGGTATTCCAGCATACGCTGACTGAATTCTCTCACCAGTCTTAAAAAGAAAAGTATACAACTAATGCACTCTCCGTCAGTCACCTGTGGAGCAGAAACATGGAACCTAACCAAAAGATTAACCCCGAAAATGAGAACCATGCAACGTGTTCATGAAAGAATCGTCTTCAACCTCTTGTAGGGACATCTCAAGACAACACAATATATAAGGTGGAAAAACATAAGTCTGAGACATCATAGAATCCATGAGGAAGCTCGAATGGCAACCGGCTTGTCATGTTGCAAGAATGGCCGACAACCGAGGGACATCACGACTCACAACATGGATCCCTGAGATCACATGCTCAACCGAGGCCGACAGAATACAAGATGGAGAGAAGAACTAGACAAATGCAGAAAGTATTGGCTCTGCGACGCCAATGATAGAAAGGTGTGACGAATCCTAGAATCTTTGTTCAACGACAGATGATAAAAGACAAATGATGATGATGATGATGAGGATGATGACGTATAGAAAACCCAATGTTTATACTGTGGACATTATATTTCCAATTTAAACCCTAGTTTAAGTGAACTATAAATATTCAGTACCAATAGGGTGAGGAGATATTTATTATGAATAAATAATTGAATCATAACGATGGTATATTCATAATCATTTCCAGCTGGCTTGAGTAAACAATATAGATAAGATACATTATGGTAACCTTTTAAGGATAAACATTACTGCAAGGAAAAGGAAATATCTGTCTCCTGGGAAAAACAAGACCCCTAAAAAACAGAATCTTTAAAACAATAAACTTCATTTCCAAAAAATAGATGAAGAAACAAAAATTTATCAGATCTGGTCGGATTCGATAGAAACCGACCAATGTCTTTTGGCAGCATCATGGGTTGTGATTGGGGTGATCAATTAAAAATTGTTTAGAAGAGGGATCAATGAACGAATTATTTCTCTCGTCCATTAATTGCTGGTTACATTAATAAGAGTTTGATTTGAGTGATTAAAACAAAAAAAAAAAATAAGCATTAAGACTACGAGACACAAAGTAAGGGATTAGATCGGCTAAAACTTGAGTTGTTAATTGAACCCCCATGGTGGATGTGTGTGAAAAGAAAAAAAAGTTTTTTTTCTAGACATAATGGGTAAATCATCTCCCTTCCTGCTCAATTTTACGACCTGTGCACGCGACATATATATATATATGAGGGTTTCGGGAATTTAGAACAGCAGATTTGCCTATGGGAAAAGACGAAATTAAATGGGTGTGTCTTCGAGTTTGGGGTGGATGAGAGATTTGGAAGACAATGAAGGATGATTCATCCTTCTTGGCGGACTCTTAGGGTTTATAATGCATTCCGAATTAAGGAAGAATTAAATCAAACGTAGGCGTGATTAGATCCGACCAAAAGATGTTGGGAGGTCCCTCAAGATTAATTATGCGTCCAAATTTAGAAAACGTTTCGTCTGTATTGCGATATATGAACATGGCTGGCAGAAATCCAGAAGAAAATTCTTCATCGTTGACATCTCCAATGAAAGCCGACTGGTGAATGAGTGAGTCAGTCAGTTAGTCGGTTCTCCCTGGGATAGGTCGGTCCTAAGACCCACGACATGGGAAATGCAAAATTGGGCGTTGGTCCTGAGATGATTAGGGATCGAAAACTCTGGTGGAAGTGCAAAAAAAATTTGACACCCTCACTTAAAGAAGGGCGAAATCTCTTCCCACGAGAAAGCCTTTTCGCCCAGTCCTTTTTTTTAACGCGCTGTTAACCGGATAAAAGGAAAGCACCCCATGACTGAATATCTCTGCTAACTTCATTGTCTCTAAATGCTTTTTACAACTATTTGGTGACTAGGCAAGGAGGTGACTGTAAAAACTTCAGTCAATGAACTCAGTCAATGTCATTGGAATTCATCAAAACGTTTGGAGATAACATAAGTGAATACATGAATTGCATGGAATAAATCTCTCAATCAAAAAAAAAGTTCTTTGATCCGACCAAAAACTTTACTAATTCTCCCTCACACAATGACCCATCCAACCAGGAAATGTGATTGAAATCCATTTGGAGATTTCGATTGGACATTTATCTGCAATGCAGAGGATATAACTGTAAAATTTTATTTCAGCCCCCTAATCTCTCCTGTAGCCCATAGTCCAACCCCCAACAAAGTTTTATTTAAATTTATTGGGATCTTCTGGAGATATCGTTTGGAAAAACAGATAGAATGACGGACAGACGGAAAGACAGTCAGGAATTAATAAATATTCGTCTCCCAACTTCGCTGGCAGAGGTAAAATATAAGAGAACAGACGGATGGAGGTAGAGAAAGAAAGGTAGAAAACTCGCTGGGGATCTAGAGAGACAGGCAATAAGTGCCTTCATGCTGGCCAGAGCACTAGCCGTCCCTGTCCGGACTTCACATATCACAAGTTTCTCTCCTCGTCTCGTAGTTCCTCGAGGTTTTTTTCGACATGTGAAATAGACTTCATGGTGACAAGCCACCAAAGTGGCGTCACTTAATCATACACTATTTTACCCATAGCTGCAGGAGGGTGGGTGGAGGACTCATTTTTCTCTCCAGGGGGATTGTTTCTAGTTTCAGTCTCAGTCAGAGTTTGAACTTGCCCAGTCCATTTTTAGAACTGTTAATCGATCAGCCATTGGCAATTCCTTAAAGGGACAGGCAGAGATTGTATGAAATAGAAGATGGACGGACAAAAAAAAAGAGAACGAATTGAATAGGAGAAACGGACATTGTTTCAGGAGTGAAAAAATAAATGAACAGAGAGGCGAAGACAGTAAACAAAACGAAGAAAAAAGATTTAGACAAAGGAGAGACAGGGAGAAGCAGAAAGTTCAAGACGAAGAAAAGGGACCAGCCTATCCACCTCTCGTTTGTCTTCAGTGCATAGCCAGTGAACGAGTGTGTGTGTGTGCGTGAGAGAGAGAGAGAGAGAGAGAGAGAGAGAGAGAGAGAGAGAGAGAGGGGGAGATGGAATTAGGCCATTAGCGAAGAGGTCAAGAAATTGGGTGTCAAATTGGTCTCTAGTGAGATATGATAAGGACAATTCAAATGCTATTATTTACCGAGTCCGTTGAACGTATCGCTCGAGCACACATACGTCCCACCACCGTCTAAAAAGAATTTGTAGAGGTAATTGGTATAATAGCATAGAAGCGGAGGGGTTGCCAGTCCTACTCTGTTCTAGCTTGGAGGAATATACACGCCAACACCTTTCGTTTCTCATTAAAAATCAAACCTCGCTAAGAAAAAAAATGTCAGTGATTATTATGATTGCAAATAGTGTATGCATCAATTTGTCACCAATCCACAGCTGAAGACCAACCATCGAAGGAAAGATCGACCAATGAAAGACCAGAATCGCACCTCTTAAAAATCGCCCTGAGAATGTATGACCCAATCCGCGGGAAACCAATTCCAACTCTCGCTATGTTACTCAATCAAACAACCGAAGAGGTCTACTTATATAACGAACAGTGTGACCTTTTCTGTTTTTCTGTCCGTAACAATGGACTCTACCCGTCAAAAGTAACAATTTTCCCTAATCTCTGATAATCCCCTCTCCATTTCAGATAATGGACTCTCCCTCTGTAAAATGTTCAAATTGAGACCAAAAGGCAACTTCCAGAGAGATATATTGAATCATTTTGATTGGTCTTCAAATTCTTACTTTTTGAGCCCCACTTCTTTCCCATGAAAGGGACCAAAAATCCTTGTTCCCCTCCCCCTTTTTTTCCTCGCTGCCCTTTAAGAGGAGCATTAATATTTTGTCACAACTGTCAAACCACATCATCTCTATCTGCAGCAGCATTTTAACGTCGGTTGTTGAACATGGACCTTTTCCAACATTGGCCCATCCTCTCTATCATGGGCGTTGCAGAGCCAATACTTTCTTAACTTGTCTAGTTCGTCCAGCTATCTTATTTTTGCCGATCACAGCTTTGTGTTATGATATCTGGGGATCCACGTTGTGAGTCGGGATGTCCGGCAGATTGGATTGTTTTAACAAACATTTCTAAGGTAGATGCATTTACTAAATGCATTATTTCGTCCAGTATAACTGTCTGCACTCATTCTGTGTGTGTGTGTGTGTGTGTGTGTGTGTGTGTGTGTGTGTGCGTATATATATATATATATATATATATATATATATATATATATATATATATATTGTTTAAAGCTGTAATATATATATATATATATATATATATATATATATATATATATATATATAAATAGAGAGAGAGAGAGAGAGAGAGAGAGAGAGAGAGAGAGGAAGCTTTACGGCTTTAAACTATATACATATATCTCTGAAAACTTCTTTCAAAAACTTTGTCATTTCAGTTACTTATTTCAGGATGTCTCTCCATGTAATAAGTGTAATTTTCTCCTGAGTTTTTGCACACAAAATTTGATGTTTTGGTACCATGTTAGAATCTTTTCCTGTTAGGATCATCAGCTGTTCGTTACGTGACCGTTATATTAACATGACTTCCCTGCAGTGTTAACCAAACACCACCTTCCCTTCAGCTATGATACTAATATATAGTTTATGTCATACATGTTTTTTGTTATTTTATACATATCATCATAATGTTTTGTATATGGATATTATTTAATACTACACCACAGTAAGGCTTTTGAAACATAAAGCATTTTTACATAGATTTTTGTGTCACTTTCACCAGTATATATATGGCTGCTGCAGAAATAGAACGTGTTACCAACAGGGTAGCCGCTTCAACATCGTGTTGCTCTTTCCAATGAGCTAAACAGCTGTCGATAACTGCTTCCATTCCAAATTCTAATTTTATTCATTCATTGTCTATACTGCTCTATTTGTTTCTTTCAACGCAACAATTATATTTCAAAGAAATGGATGTGTAATCCACAAGGAATATTTGTAAATTACTTTGTATCATTTTGAAGTACGGAGAATGCATCATTTGGCCTTGACAACATAAATAGAATGAACAATTAAAGAAATCTGGGCTGTTGTAGGAATCGAACCTGCGACCGATAGAATAGCCGCTCCAACAGCCGTTGGTAATGCAATGTCCCAAATAACCGCTTTCTCTCCGAATTCCCATTTTTGTTCATTCATTGTCTCTATCTGTCCTATAGATTTTCTCTCTCTTCCAGTCTCTACCCCCTCTCTCTCCCCCCCCTCTCTCTCTCTCTCTCTCTCTCTCTCTCTCTATATATATATATATATATATATATATATATATATATATATATATGAAAAAGTTTCTTTCTAATCAAGATTATCCCATAGAACTTTAAATATAAATTTTGCCAAATAAGGTAATCGTACATTGAACTGGCCCCCAATTGTAATCACTACTTCCATGACTTATTGCTCCCGTTCCATGAAATGTTATTTCCATTCATAGAGAACGTTCGGAGATATCGTTTGAACGGACACAATCTTAGTGATATCATATAACTATGATCGAAGGAGAGTAAATATGCATGAATTGACCCTTTAAATCTAATCCCTTCTTTCGTAGCCTATTACCCACCTTCTCTTGACGTAAACAATTTGTTAGTTGTTTCCCCTTTCCTTTTGTAAAGACTTGATTTATGTAAAAGTGATACATGAATCACCCAAGCAACCAACTTCAATCTCATCGAAATCCATTAAGACTTCGTAGAGATACTGTGTGGTCAGTCGTGAGGGAAAAAAGTGGCCAATATCTCTCAATTAAAAAAAAGGATAAAGAAGAAATTCCCGGAATTAACCAATTCTTCATTACCCCATAGAACACCACTATACTAAATTTCATTGAAGTTCTTTGAATATTTTTGGAGATATATTGGGGACGGATAGATGTGAGGAAATAAACACACACACACATACACGGAAAGTTGCAACCAAATACATATACCTCTACAGCTTCTAATACGTATTTACCACCGATGCTAGAGGTGGGTTTTCGAGCCCAAGTAAAAGGCCTGGATTTTCAATGCTGATGTTTGAGGTAGTCAGCTCTTCTCACCAAGAAGGTGGACACAATCTTTCTACCCGTGTCAACTTTTTTGCCTTGAATAGCATTGAGCTAAATTTCGTGAATACTTTTTTTCTTAAAAACGAAATAACGTAACAGAATAAATGTAAATCAATTTATTTATCATTTTTTTTCCTATTCAGTAACAATGAACTCTTCCACCTAAAAGTAATTTTTTTCGCCGATAAAATATCAACTATTCACTATTCGACACAATGTACTTTCCACCGAAAGATGTTCAGTTTGTTTTCTAAAAAAAAAAAGACCTAATAGAAATTCAAATATATCCATAAATTTTTTCACCGGTACTAACTGAGCAAAAAATTTGAAAAAATGAAAAAAATTAATGGAAAAAAAAAAAACAGGTCTGATAAGTCACTCAATAGATACCGTCGAATGAGCTAGGTCTTTTGACAATATGCAGTCCCCGGGGTGATCAATTAAAAAATTGGTAAATAAGTCAAAATTAAAAGAAAAAAAAACGAACAAAAATAAAAGATCAATTTAGCATAAAATTTCATTGGAAATCGACTCCCCGCTAGAAACCTAATGAGTGGAGTTTGGGCAAGAAAAAAAAACAAAGCATTTTTTTTTTTTTCGAGACATAATAAGGAGTAAATGTTTAAACATCCGGCCCCATTCGAGCAGTCTGTACGCACGATAGATACACAAATTGCCAGCCAGACCAGACCAGCTCAAAAACTGAGTAAACCTATGTTGTCAGTTTTGGCGACAGTTTATGTTAACGGTTTCTTATGGCAAAGAGAGAAAAAAAAAAGTTTGAAGTGTTGAAATCGTTCAGCTGTTTAAGTGAGAACAGAAGAAAAAAACGTGTTAAAAAGCAACCGTCATTCAGTGCTTAGACATGTTGGCCAAGTACAAACGTTCTCTTGGCTTTGTTTCTATTCCTATTTTGTAATTCAATTTTTCAATCTTGTTTATAGCCACTCAAGCGGAATGTCTGGGAATCTACTCATATAATACGCCACCTAATGGACTATATTTTTCTGTCTGTCTTTGTCAAGGGAGACAACTATTAAATGCCGATTATAAAGTATTCTTCGTTTATACTATTTTTGTTTTGTTTGGTTTTTGTTTGTTTTTTTTTTTTTGCTGAGGCATAAAAAAAATCTGCGTTTATTCTAGTTGAGCATAATTAAGAAAATGCGGAGCAACATAATGTTTCTGATATTCTTTCAAGTACAGAACAATTAGAAAAATGATTTAAATACTGCCGTCATTTTTGAAGGCATGAATAAACTACTATATTATTATTACCATCATCAAACACAGTTCATATGGAACGTTTTCCTAGTGTCCCCCCACCAAGGAAAGGTATACAGACACACCGCTGTTTTTTTCCGGTACCTTTGATTCAGAAACTATGATGTGTCATCCACTCCACCAGACCAACTAAAATCATATAATGGAGACGCACCCCTGACTAATTATATTTCATACTTTAAAAGCCTTCCGTTCAATGCGCAGAAATGTAAACCTTTGTCTGTGTTTGATAGGGGCAATTTTTTTGTCTATTGTTTTTACTTCACTCACTATATCTATTTAAAAATAATCATACAGTGTGTTGGTTGCTCGGTACAAAAGAGGCTCTGAGATTGGGATCGTAAGACCACAAAGAGAGAGAGAGAGAGAGAGAGAGAGAGAGAGGATGGAGAAATAAGCAAGGAAGGGGTCTGAAAATGGGTAGATAATTGTTAAATCAGAACGGCTGAACTTGACCGTCAAAAAAAGTAAAATGAGGTGGAATTGAACTAACTAAAGGCACTAGTTTCTTTGGATATTATAGTTCTGCTGGTTTCAATTTCCTCGTAAGCCCTTAACAGAGCAATGGATATTTTACTTATAGTTTATAGTCACCCGAGCATAATGTCTAGCAATTTCATTATAGAGATGCCCCTCCGATTTTCTGGTACGCTTGATTCCAGAACCGAACCGGATTATCCATTTTGCCGGACTAGCAGAGGTCATGTAATAATGATTTGATGATACACTCCTGACTCACTAATAATGCACAATTCATATCTTTAAAGCCCTAGGAATGTCAGAAACTTAATTAAACGAATATCAAATATGAATGGTTGAATGCAATATATTAATATGAATTATTTTTAGATTATCAATATAAATTAGACAGTTAGAGCAATATTAATTAAAGGTATTCCTTGGGGTTTATCGCCAATATTAAGAAGTGTTATTCGTATTATACACTTGTTTGGAGCTGAGGTATCATGAACGAATTCAGCAAATTTGTGCACATAGTCAATGGCACCTTCGTGGTTAGCGGATTGGTTTTTCCGTAAAGTATCAAGTCATTTAATATTGATGTAGAAATAGGGACAATGGCGCAAAAATCCCATCAAACAACACCCCCTGGGTCCTCATACACTTATCACTGCGTCACTTTTGAAATCAGTCTGCAAAGTCATATTTCAGGATTGTCATCAGTCTCCCCGTCATGATCGCCTTGATTTTGTCAAAGGTCTGAAATCTGATTAGGAAAAGCCAGAAATCACAGATAGCTAAACCCGAACCGTAGAGTTATCGTCGGTCGGTGTAGACAGCTGACAGACCTGGGTTATGCGATGCTCTGCTGAGAAACCCTGCATGAGACGTATAGTATGACTCGCCCAGTCATTGTGATTGTGGCAGACACGTGATATATATGGCTGCCGAATGAGTAAACCTGCAAGAGCGTCTGTTCCTAGATGCATGGTAAGGCCCCCTCGTACTGGCTACCATGTTACACCAAAACTGCACAACCAGTTCTTGAGATGTTGAAAATGGCAGGATATTCTACTAACAGACTTCTTAGATAATCAGACGGATAAACATATTTTTAGATGGTCAGGTCATCTTTGCTTAGATGACTAGTTCAATTCTCTCTTCTTATCAGGGTGTGAAAGGGCATTTTAACGCAGTAAGGTCGCTGAAATCTACTTGCAGGGAGGCTCACATTATTGAAATAACGTGTGTTGAGGGAGTGCTGACAAGCTTATCCCAGGGACCACAATTAGTAACATACGAAGTGACATTACGCTGTTAATTAGGACGTAAGAACTCACATGGAAGACAGCAAAAAGAAGTAATGAGAATTGAAGATCTGAATTATCGTTTTAGGAATAAATAAATACTAGATGCAAGCAGTCTCATTCAGTTTATTTGTTGATTGGTTCGAAATTTCAGTTTAAAACAAACACATAATCTATGCTATTAACAAAATTATACAAAAAGCATTTGTTGAGCTCATTTGGTCAGAATTCTGGGTTACGAGGCACAAAATTAAAAGTCAAGTTTAGTGAATATAGACATTTAATAGACATGTACACGGTGCATTTTGACAGGATTTACATGCGCCTGAATGAGCTATTCGTATCGAAGAATTGGAGATTTTTTTTTTCATCAAAATAGACACACAAGAATCAATATCACTTTTTTTTCTCAACTTTCCGAAATAAAAGAGTAGAAATCGTACACTTTTCCAACTATTAATCACACTCACAGTTCAGTAGTAATCACAAACACATACATATATATAGAAAGAGGGAGAGGAAAAGAAATAAAATATCTGTGTTTATTCGTGTATGATATTGTATTATACGTTTCATATATATACACACATATATATATAGAAAGAGAGAGAGAGAGAGAAAGAGAGAGAGAGAGCGATACACACACAAACACACACACACACACACACATATATATATATATATATATATATATATATATATATATATATATATATATATATATGTAATATATGCAATCTTAGGTAGATAATAGAGATCTGTATTGATTTAATGTTATTTATCTAGTATTATAAACGGCCACAAATCGGAACACGTTTGGATTTTCAAACCTCTCCACGCGTAAACGTCTCCAGATATAGATTCTCGTTGACCAGTTAATTAAAAGGTTGAGAACTCTCAACTGCTATTTTGGCCTGATTTCAATCTTTCGATAACATTTCGTTAGAAGGGAAAAAAACGATTCTTTGTAATAAACATTCTGTATTGGCTACCAAGAATAGTATTAAAGCTAGAGAGCATTCAGTGAGCGCTTCACTTCCCCAACATCGCACACAAACTGAGAACCGTAATGCATTTAGTTACCTCCCTTAAATCAAAATTCAGCTTTTTTTCTCCGCTTTGTTTAAATCTAGCTTTACATCAGCAGTTCGTTTTCTTGCCTCTCTCCTTGTGGGATAATAAATATATTTCTCAATCCATAACTGAGATCCTCCCGAGTGTTCGATCAATTTTTTTCTATACGCCATCGTCTTTCTATAAAATTTCATAGAAATCCATCGAGTACTTTCGAATATACTGTGTGGACAGACAGACAGTCAGACACAAGTGTGTACATATACCTCCCCAAGCTTTGTTGGCAGAGGTAAATAAACAGCAATTATTACGATGTCCAGATGTATAAATAGGTAATTTTCCGGACACATTGTCAATTTTCTCTTTGAATAAAACATTGTAATTCTATCCTTTATCAATAAAAGATTTTTTTCTATTGGTTTGTTTTTATTCAAACGCTTTTTTTTATCGCTTTGAATCGATCAGACAAAGAAATGTCAAGAAACTTTTGATCCGACCTTTTATTGGGAAGCGATTGAATGTTTGCAAGGAGTCTTCAAACACAGTTTGTTCAAGTTGTTTTCAAACATATAATCGGCTTACTTATCGTGTTCTTTGGTCTGCAATTTTGTTTCTGGTCAGTGAATCATTAGTTCATAGAATTTTCTTTCTCTTTTTTGTTAATCAATATGTTTACTTCAGAGTATTCGGACAATCCCCCTGATGTACAGGTTAGAGATTGAACGGGATTCATTGATACTGATACGACCATTGAAGCAAAGCAAGGTCTAGCCTGGTCAGTGTCTAGGTGGGTGACTGTTGGAGAATACCAAGTACCGTAAGCGTCTTGAGGGGTATCGCCTGAAGCCAAACGTATTGAGCACTTCTTTTCTTTGGAAGCCAGCAAGGCGGAGAGTTGAACGTGGCCGGAACACTTTCTCCACACTGAGCGCCCAGCTACGATAGTTTAATGCTGCTAAGACTATCTATCAAGACGTAAAAAGTCATTTAAACCTACACAAATTAGAGTGAATAAACGTTGGTTAAACTGCAGATAGGGACACTTAAGCCAGTTGGCATTAGCCTACGATTTCTTGAGGTCATAATACCACTGGTTGGGGAAACAGGGGGACCCTTTAGCTCAGAAGGCTACCGTTTTAAAGAATAACCATTAAAGATTAACGCAGACGGAATGTTGATAAATAAAAACAGATAACAGAAACCAACTTACGTTCAAAATTTATTACATGTCTCTTTTTATTGGATTTCTGATAAACACTTCCACTTTGTGTGGTTTTAATGTGTTTTTTTTTCATTGAAGATACATTATTATGGTTTAAATCAATTGTCTCATTAATACATTTGTTCTAACGCACTGTATACTTAACGTTTTATAAATTCTTGTTTTTATTTTTTATTAATAAGTTATTTAATTCACCGTTTCATCTGGTCTGGGTCTATTATCAGCATTGCACGGGCTTGACACAAGCCGTGAATTCGGTTTCTCAGTTAAAACTCAGTGACTGAGGCCTTGTGTCGGATGTTGTTTGGTCTAGAGGACACTCTCCTCACTATTCTCTTGATCATTCTATCGTCGATCTATGGGTTGCGAGCTCCAATCTTTCCATCCTTTTTTTTTCCGTTTAAAAAGAAATTTGTTGTTTTATTACTTTCTTATAGGTATACAGAAAATCGTACTTCTATGCGTATTATTCATTGTTTGGAAATTATTTCACATCTTTGCTAATGCGTTGATCTGTGACTATCAACATCAGTGATTAAGATATGGAAACATTTTTGAGAACATAAATGCTAAACTTAAGAATCAGACCTGCAAATTGAGAAGCATGCAACGCATGCATTAGAGAATCATACCCAACCTTACATGGAGAAATCACAAGACAGCACAGCATATCAGGAAGAAAGCGGGAGTCGGAAACATCGTAAAAACTATTTTTAAAAAATTAGATAGCAATGGGCAGGCCATGCTGCAAGAATGACAGACAACCGATGGACATCACGTCTCACAACATGGATCCCCAGAGATCACATGCGAAACCGAGGCCGACGGAATACCAGATGGAGAGATGAACTGAACAAATTTTAGAAATGATAGAAAATTGTGGCGAATACTGGGGAAAGTTTATGTCCAACGATGAACGTTAAAAGGATGATGATGATGATGATGATGATGATGATGATGATGATGATGATATCAATCTGATTATTTTACATCTGTTTTTTTTTTTTTGTTTTTTTGTTTTTTTGCCAAAGAAGCCAGGCTGATGGCTCTTATTTTAACATGAAAGTTCAGATCTCCATAGGATTTCACAAATGAAAAAAAAATTTAAAAATTCGCTGCTTTATTATGATACAGTAATCTCGCAAATCCAAGTCAAGAAAAAAATGACAGATAGAAACAATTGATTTCTAGCTTTCAGGAGAAACCTGTACTAATGTAGGCTATCATTAGCTCACGAAACTTCGTCTGCTTTCAGAAAATCAAGATATTCTTGAGGAACCATGAGACATCAATCATTTCCTACAAACCGATACTGAATCTTTTTCTTTTCGTTAAAGTGTTTTGTTCTTGATGCATAATTAGTATCAGATCATGACATGAGTAATTATTGCTGACAGATAATATTGCATCTTATAATAGTAATCTTTTTTTTCACATAACCTTCGAAACGATCAACTGTGCGAACATGACGACTTTCCCAAAGCTATACTTGGTTTCAAAATGTGTGTATATTTCTTGAGAGAAATTTTAGTTCGTATTAATGAAGATTAGAAAAGCCTTGACATAGAATATAATGCATTAATACACAGACACACACACACAAATTAATTACCCGTACTCTAATGACTAGATTATTTTTAATCAATATTCCACTTCGATAATTACAATAAGTGACAAAAGGTAATTGAGGCTATCTCTCTACGAGGTGTAGACCCCGTAGAGTACTGACATATATACAGTTACGGCAGCTCTTTCGTCAGGCTACATAAAGACTCATAGTCCTTTCAGCTCAAAAAAGTGTTAAGACAAGACAAGGAGATACCAGCCCACCAAACACTCCACAGCCTGCCTCGAAATGATCTTCTGGAACCTAGATAAAGAAAATAAAGGAATCGTAATAGATGACGGACACCTGAGCAACCTCAGATTTGCAGACGACATCGTCCTTTTTGCTGAGAACCTCCACGACCTTCAACTAATGGTAGAAGAAATGATCTAAGAAAACAAGAAATTCGGTCTTTACTTAAACTTCAGCAAAACAAAGATCATGTGCAGCAAACATGTCGAAAATAAACACACAACAATCTAAACCGAAAACGCAAAACTGGAGAAAGTAAACCTCTACATCTAACTCGGACAACGATTCCCCATGAGATCCTCAAAAGAAGAAGAAATCAAGAATCACTCTGCGATAGCCAGCCTTCGACAGAGCAATCTCAACCTTCAAAAACAAAAAAATACCATTGTACCTGAAAAGAGGGGTATACAACTTATGCATCCCCCTGACAGACACCTATGGAGATGAACTGTGGATGCTAACCAAGGGACTGACCCTCAAACGGAGAACCATACAACGTGCACATGAAAAAATCATTCTCAACTTCAAGTGGAGAGATTACAAGATAGCACAATATATTATGGAAAAGCAAGAGTCAAAGACACCATACAATTTGTTAGAAAGCTCAAATGGTAATGGCAACTCAAGTGTTGCAAGAATAGCAGACGGCCGATGGACATCACGACTCACAACATAGATCCCCAGAGATCACATGTGTGACCAAGGCTGGCAGAATACAAGATTGAAAGACAAACTAGACAAGTTCAGAAAATATTGACTCCTCGAGGACCATGATAGAGAGATCAAGCGAATCCTGAGGAAGGTCAACAACAGACGAAAATAGACTGATGATGATGATGATGATGATGATGATGATGTTCTATTTTTACGCCTGGTCCACTTCTAAACACTGTTTACACAAAGAACAGCGTCGATTTTAGTTGAGATGCCATCCTTTACGGCCTGTATTTACGACTCTGTTAGCGTAAACCAGGGTTTCTCAATTTTTGTCCAATATCAACAGAAGTAAAATTGGATTTTTTCCTTACCGTCACAATGATCAATACGGTCAAATTGAGTTTTGATTGCCTTCATTTGATCCCGGTCAATTGATGTAGAAGACGATCTTTGCAGCAGCCACCTACTCTGTTTGGCATCAGATAAATTAATTTTAATCACGTAAATTCATCATCATCATCATCATCATCATCAACAACAACAACAACAACAACAATAGCAATAGTAGCCTTTTAGTGTCCGTCGCTGGACATACACCTTCCCCAAGATACACCAGACTATCCTCACATGAGGCGTCACGGAGCCTATCCTATCTGAACTTGTGTAGTCTGTCACGACATCTCATAATCTACCGGCTATCATTTTTGCATATGATGCGTTGGGATCCATATTGTGAGTCGTGATGTCCTGCGGTTGTCTGAAATTCTTGCAGTATGGTCAGCCCGCTGCTAGTTTTCTAATGGTTTTGTATCTCTGACTCCTGTCTCTCTCTCATGTACTGTGCTGTCTTGTGATCTCTTTATGTGATTTGCTCCTATGCATGTTGCATGCTCCTTAATTCGTGGATCAGTCTCTTGATTGGATTTCATGTTTCAGCTCCATAGGTGACCATCGGGAGGAGGCATTGGTTGTATACCAGTTGGTTAGCCACAACACGGATAGCATATGTTTATCTGAAAGTCTTGAGCACGAAGCAATTTTCTTTATTTTCCTTGACGAGAAAAAACTGCTTGCAAACAAATGCATCTCCGAAACTGGTCAGAATTTGCAAAAATGAGACAATGTGGGAGCATGAAGGAAACTGAAACAGAGAACTCTTTGTATTTCTACGTGGTAAATATTGAAGCTGCATCATATACATCTGAAATTTAGCATGTTCAAATGGTATGTGAGATCAGTGAGAAATGCAAGGTTGGATAGAAAAGAGAGATCACACGTATTTTATTCAGAAACCTCTTTTTTATTGATTGCCACAAACAAACCATTTTCATCCCTCAAAGGAAAAACCTTTTCTGAACATTTCTTCGACTGAATCACCTTACTTAAAAAAAAAGTTACATCAGCAAGCTCTCTATTTTCACTATCTATAGTCTATGTAAAACATACTGCCTGCGGTTGACGGGTCTTGTCAGCATGAAATTGACAGTCTTCACAATGTTTGTCCAACTGCAACCTTTTGCCATACAATGCCTCTTGGGTAACCAAGGTACATAGACACAGACTTTTCGACTTGTTTTCAAGAAAACCAACAAAACTCACCTTTTTAGAACACATTTCAGTCGTATCGTCGCTTGTCCCAGACATGAGTTTCAACAAATTCAATTCAAATTTGTTCTAACTCTCTAAATGAGCCCCACCCCGTCACTGTTCCTTTCATCATCAAGATTCACCGGACCCATCTATCGTGAACGTTGCGGAGCCAATACTTTATGAATTTATCTAGCTCGTCATGCCATCTTATATTTTGTCAGCTCTGGTTTCGGATGTGATCTCTGGGGATCCACGTTGTATGTCGTGAGGTCCAGGTCTTGTCTGACATTATTGTAACATGACCAGCCCACCGCTATTCGGATTTTCTTATGGATTCTATGGTATATCTGACTCCAGTATTTTTTTTCTTTTGATATACTGTGCTATCTTGAGATCTCCCCGTGTGAAGTTGAACTTTGCATGGTTTTCATTTTAAGTGCCAGTCTTTTTGGTCAGGTTCCGTGTTTCAGCTCCATTGGTCACTTTCGGGGCGATGCATTGGTTGTATACCCTTCTTTTCAGTACCTGCTGAACTTTCTTGTTCTTGAAGGTTTTAGTTGCCCTGCCGAAAGTTTGCCATCCGAATGCGATCCTTCGCTTTATTTATTCTTGTTTTGAGTTTTTCACAGAGATTTGATGTTCTAGGTAGACACAGTTGTTTGCTTTCTCCAGTTCTGTATCTCTGATTTCGATTGCCGTGTCTTTGTCGCCCATATATTCTTCATTGACATTGAAGCATTCGTCAGTTCTTTGAATAATAAAAAAATAAATAAAATAAAAACTCAGGTAACAGTATCCGTAAGGCTTATGCGCCTGTGCAATGGAATCTTTTTTTCAAAATCTCTTACATCTGTTGCCAGTTGCCGGTATGAATTGCTCACTAAATCAGTGATACGGTAAGCAATATCATTTGCTGACAACCTGATGCTCTCGAAAAGTTTCGCCTTTTTCTAAAGACAGTCTTTGGTAAAAGACAGACTTTTGTAAAATTAACTCCAATGAATGATCGTGACCTTTTCCGAATCATTTTGCTACGAGCAAAGCTTGCTTATACAGCATTCGCACTTGTTTTTGTTCTGGTTAGAGAAAGTTTCACTACTTCCAAAGGGCTGTCTCGATCTATTCGACCTTCTCTTCCTGGTTTTTTCCATTGAATATTTTATACTGTTCTCTTTTTGGTTATTTCATAAAGTCTCCGGATGTTATGCTCTTTTCGTATACCAACAATATGCAGGCGTGTAAAGCATTGAACCTTACCTTTTACCTCCTTTACAAAATACAATTTTTCCCCACTTGGAAAAAGTTCACCTTTTTTTACTCAGTTTCCCATTCCTTGCATTGGGGATATTTAAAAGTTATAGAATATTATGGAATAAATCGTTGAATGTAAAAAACACCCAAAAAACAACGCACACCACCAAAAAAGAAAAAAAAAACACAGACTGGGTAGGAGCATGATACAATTAATATTAGCTACTGATACTGCAGTAGTACGACCTGGATATCGTAATGTTTTGATTGCTGAGCTTATTTGAACATTTTTAGGGGCGGGGGGGGGCAATACTAGCATGCGATATCATCGAGTCCCTGTCTCAATGTCACAGTTTCTGGACGGATTCGACGACGAAGACCACAGGTTGAAGCCATTCAAATCTAACTATATAGCTATGTTTTCAATTTTCTCCAAACGCCTGATACACTTGCATCTTTATCTGAATTTATTAGTAGTATCAGTAGTAAAAATGATAGTAGTAGTAAGATTTTTTTTTAATTCTCCGGATGTAACATTGTTAATTAGGGGTTTTGTTGTATCAGTAATGTGTGAGAGTGAATTCATAAAACCACGATTCAAATATCGATTCTTGAAATTCCGTTGAAGACAGCATTATAATATATATATATATATATATATATATATATATATATATATATATATATATATATATATATATATATACATATATATATATATACATATATAT
>OY735216.1:50879621-50932121 GCA_963457665.1 Thysanoteuthis rhombus | reverse complement strand
ATTCAATTCAATATAATTTCTTGTTAATTTATCCTAGTAATTGATGGGATGGCATCTGTTTGAATAGCAACCTAGGGCCCCAAACCAACCTTAATCAAGCCTTTGCGCTCACACATAACTGAACAAATGTTCACTTACACAAGCACACTTGATAAATAACTATTTACTCTCAATACGAATACACTTTACGAATACACTTACACTGATAATTCACCAAGAGAAATTAGAGTTGGAGAATGTTGATTAATACTCCCTTAAATTAGTCAAGGATTGTTCTTGGTGTTGTCAAAGTCCCCATAGAAAATGAGGGTTGTAAACGATATGTGAAATCTACATTACCCTATCATGATTTGAATGAATGACCAATCAATCATCAGGAGGCTTTCTTATTGACTGAGCAAAATTTACGAGTCTTGGATTTTAGCAAGACATCATACAGAGATGCACAGTTTTTCCCCGATATATCTTTCTATCTTGCGATCTCTCCATTTGCAGTGGAGCACCTTTTTACTCACGCTCCCGTGAGAGGGAGATGTGACTCAAGGTTGAGTTTAGCATGGAATGGAGTACCCTCAAATATAACCTCAGCAGCTGCAACCCAAGTTGCAAAGGCGTCAGAACTAGCTCGACCTGTCCTCTTTAGTGCAATGGTACAGTGCCATCCTGAGGCAAACAGCTTCCCCGCAGCTGGGCTGAGGAATAGAGCAAAAACCCAAGGATGAGTCCAAAGGTTCCCCTTGCGCTTAGCAATGCGCAGCCTCAGTGTCCCCTCATTGGCTATGGCATGCACAAATTTATGAGCACTCCCACGGTGAGCAAAATGCAACACAAGGTCAAGTTTAATGTGAGAAGGAACGCCCCATGAAAAATAGCTCGAGCCGGCGCAACCGAGGTCGCGAAGGCGTTTGGGTGAGCCTCACCTGTCTTTCTAGGTGCAATGGGACAGCGCTGCCCCAAGGTGAACTGCTTCCCAGCAACTTGGCTTAGTAACAATGGGAGAACCTTAGGACGAGTCCACAGATTCCCAATGTGCTCAGCAACGCACAGCCTCAGTCTTCTCATTGGCTAAAGCTCTGCACCTGCGCACTTAGTCTTAGTGCTCACCCCGCCACTCAATCTCAGGCCACTTAGCTGTCAAGTGTCGGTACTGGCTCTTCGGTAAAGCCATGGAACAGATGCTACATTTTGATCCAAGCCAGAAGGCCAGAAAAAAGGCGGGATGATCATGATTCTTTCATGTGCACGTTGCATGGTTTTCAGTTTGAGCTTCTGCCTTTTGGTTAGGTTCCATGTTTTGGCTCCATAGGTGACCATTAGGAGGATGCATTGGTTGTACACCCCTCTTTTAAGACGAATGGGATTTTCTTGTTCTTGAAGCTTGAGATAGCTCTGCCGAAAGTTGGCCACCCTCGAGTAATTTTTTGCTTAAATTCTTCTTTTGAAGATTTCAAGGAGACTCATTTTCCTATGTAAATGTATTGGTCTACTTTCTCCAGCTATGCGTTTTTAATTTTGGTCGTTGTCTGTAAATTTCCGATATGATTGTTGCAGATGACTTTTGTTTTGCTGAAATTCATTTGAAGGTCGACTTCCTTGCTTTCTTCATTCAGTTTATCTAATATTTGTTGTTGCAAATGTTCTCAATAGAAGGGACATTGTCGTCTGTTAATCTGGGGTTGCTTAGATATTCGCCATTTATGTTAATTCCTTTATTCTCTTTATCTAGGTTTCTGAAAATTATCTTGAGGATGAGGTAAAGAGTTTGTATGAACTGTTATCACTTTGTCTCATCTATTTCGGGACCTACTTCTTCATGTAGCCTGATAAAGGGGCTGTTGTGACGGTATATATGCCGCAGTACTCTGTCGTATGCAGGGGGTACAATGTTAGCCTCCATGACCATGAGGATTTCCACCAAGCCGAAGTTGATAAATGCCACGAGAAGGATTTCGTATTCTGCTGCCTTTTTTTTAGCTGATTAATCGAATGGAAATGGTCCATGGTCGAGTAGCTTCTTCTAAAGCTAGCCTCCTCCCGTGGCTGGTTTTTATCTGGTGTTTTTGTGATCTAGTTGGTGATGATTTTTGTGAAAAGTTCGTAGCTGCAGTTGAGTAAACTTATCGGTCTGTAGTTGTTGAAGTAATTCGGGTTCCCCTTTTATATAAAAGCATTCTGATTGTCGTGGACCAATGTTCAAGTACTTCCCTTTGTCTTAGGCATGGAAGTGGAATAGAATAGGTAGTTTCTTAATAATGATATCAGCGGTTTTTTAAAAGGTCTATGATGATGCCATCTGGTCTAGCGGCCTTTCCTTCCTTTGTTCGGTCTGCTTTGCATCCACTGGGGTAACTTCGAGAAAATCCTCAAAGTGATTGCTTGCGTCTTGTGTAACCTGTTCACTAGTATTTTTTCTTTTTCCAGTATTTCCTTCATAATTCTCATTCACCAACTATCCTTCCTTGTCTTATTTGTGTTACTTTCTTCTCTCTTTCTTTCTTCCTTTTTTTTTTACACTTTCTTTTTTATTAATCTATTTCTATTCATTACCTTTTTTCTTCCTTTTCCACTCTATTCTTATTTCTCTCTATTTTCCTTTCTTTCTTTCGTTTTTCTTTGTTACTTATAGTGTTCATTGGTCTTCATTTAATTCTTCCCCCTTCTCCATAGATTAGCTTTCCTTCAGTTTTTTCTTTTTCTAATTTTAAAAAAAATTTCTTTTTCTATTACCTTTCTCTCTTTCTGTTGCCCCTTTTTTCTTTTTCCTTCTTTGTTCTTTACATTTTGTTCATTTTTAATTGTTTATTCTTGCTTTCATCTTCTTTTCCCATCCCTTTATTCATCACCTCTCTTTCTTTCTCCTTTTTATCTATCACCTTTCTTTCTTTTTTCTTTCTTGCTTCCTTTCTTCCTTCCTTTCTTTTTTTTTTGCATCCTGCTCTTTTTCTCTCTTTTTATTTTTCTTCGTTCTCTCTTTTTAAATTACGTTCTTTCTCTCTCTTCATTGCCTTTCTTTCTTCTTCAGTGCGTTTTCATTTCTCTATTCAATTTCTTCTTTTAATTACCTTTCTTCCTGTATTCAAATATTTCTTTTTTTTTTCTTTCGTTCGTTTGTTCTTTCTCCTTGTCCTTTTCTTTTCTTCCTCACAACGTGTTCATTTCCTATATCTAATTTCTTCTTTGTTTTCTTTTTTTTTCATTAACTTTTTCCTCTAACCCACACCTTCCTTTATTATTAATTTCTTCACCCCTTTCATTCCTCTTCTCACCACTCTCATAATTTTTCTGTACCGATCCATAAAAGCTGAGAATTTGTTGAAAGATTTATCGAAGTTGACCGAATTTACAGGTGACACACGTTACAATAAATTCCGATGACGTCATTCAACCAAATCTTGTCATCTGCATATCACACCCCAACCCTACCCCCTATCAGTCTATCTTGTCAACTCACCGATACTTTCCCACCTTTCAATGTCAAATGAGATTTTTTCTCACTAATTACATACTGGGACATTGCTCAAAGATCAGTTTACACTTTATTTGGTTTTCTTTTCAATTCAACCTTTTTTCTTCTTTTATTTCCACATTTAGTGCATGTTTCACATCGTCCCAATTCAGTTTTTCTTCTTCTTCTTCTTCTTCTTCTTCTTCTTCTTCTTCTTCTTCTTCTTCTTCTTATCCTCACTACTACGTTTGCTCCATCTTTTTCACTTTTTTTCTTTTCGTCTCTTTTCAGTCCTTTCCTTCCATTTCCCTCATTTCTACATTCACTTCTTCTTCTTCTCCTCCTTCTTCTTCTTCTTCTTCTTCTTCTTCTTCTTCTTCTTCTTCTTCTTCTTCTTCTTCTTCTTCTTCTTCACTTGTTTTGTCTCTTTTCCTCTCCTTTTACTTCCATACACGCTTTCAGTTCCTTTTGATTATTGAACCACCAAATGCAGCAAAAGGTTTTATTTTAATCCCTTTTTTATTTGCTTGTTTTCCAGTGTTTGTATGTTTCAATGCTTATGGCCAGACTTGAAAATTATGATCAATAATCCATCAAACGCATTCTAAAACTGTTTCTTCGGATTTTGGGGTGGAAGAGCTTTTCCACCCTGGGGGTAGGGGCTTATTCTAGCAGGTTCATTCTAGATTCTCAAGAATCAAGATTTTTCTTGAATGTTCTTCATTCTATATGTACATGAGTCGACTTGATTGTGTGTTTACGCTGCTGGTCATTATTTTGTCAACAGACTTGGGAAATTGACAACAGTACTCCAATAAAACCCTTCTAGAATTTGTTTTTGAAGTATGGGGGTAGCTTTTTTTTTATCGTTTTGGGGCCTTATTTTGACGAGTTTATTTTGTAGTCTATTTTGGATGTTTCCAGAGGAAAACGTCCGTGATGTCATGAATAAAAATTTACTCTGATCATATCTTTTCTTCAATGGCATTTTTTTTTCATGACTCCAAAATGTGACGCTATGGTTGTTCAGTTACTGACTGTTAGGATCTTTCTATTTTTCTTCTTTCAGTTTTTGTTTTCGTTTATTTCTACTCATTTTTTTTTCGTTTTTTCTTTCTTTGTGCCTTTTTTCTTTCCAGCTTTATTTCATTTCTTTCAAGAAGTTCTTTTTATTCGCTTTGTTTCGTCCCATCTCTTTATCTTTCTTTTTCTTTCAGCTCTGTATCTTTTTCTTTCCCTTGTTTTTCTTCCGGGTTTACTTCATATTTTTCACTTATTTTTCCCTCTCCTTTACCTCGTTTTCTTTCGATTACGTGGTTCACTTATTAATTTTTAGCTTCTTTTTCTCTAATCTTTTCTAGTTCTTCTTTCTTCTTCCATGTTTACTTTGTCTTTTTTTACTTTTATTTATTTTTTTTTTCTCCTTCGTCTGGTTCGGTTAACGTTCTTCCTTTTCTACGATTGCTTCTTCTTTTTCCTTTCGTTTTCGTCTTCCTTTCAGTTTTTCATTTTATTTCATTTTTTTCTTTCATTTTTCTTATACATTACCCCCTTCCTTTGCTTTTATTCTTCGTTTTTCCCTTTTTTTTTCATTCTCTGCGATTTTTGTATTTATCCGTCCCGCCTTTTCTCCGCCTTCATTTGGTTTCTTCTTTCTTCTTTCAAATCTTCTCCCTTCTTTTTGTCCCTTTTTTCATCCATTTTCGCCCTTTCAGTGATTACAATGTGAAGATTTCACTTATTCTTCCCTTTGTTTTCATTCTTTTCCCTCTTTCTGAATTCATTCCCCCATTTCTTCTCGTTCTCTTTTTTTCTTACAGTTTTACAATAGCCCCTTCTTTTAGCGATTTTATCTGTTTTGGCACCATTTCTCTTCCTTTTAAAACTTTCTTCGACCTATTATTGATCGGTTACCAGCGAATGACGGGTATATCCGCCGTAGCAGTTTTATAAATTTCCGTTTTATTGTGATTGATCGCAACTTAGTTCTGTCTATGGGTCACGGGTTCAATCTTACAGTGGATAACATGCAATAAATTATCTTCGAATGGATAGGGGGTTTTATCCTTGAAAGGATAATTATTACTCTTCACAACTTTCTGCGGTTTAGAGGCTAATTTTACTGTTTCAATCATAGGTTCATCCAGCCAACTGAAAGTTGTGCGTTACTGTGAAGAGCTTCCGTTAGTCAAAGTGGTGTTAAGCGAAGAAACAATTTCTCAGCGTTCCTGGATACCAAAATTGGTGATTATGATATCTTAGGCTGAGTCGCGGTAGGTTGGGGTGGTGGAAGGTTATACAAATTTTGGATGTGGGGAGGAGAGAGGGGGGTGATATAATACTCACCCAGACCTACTGTGATGGATAGGGTTGTTGCGTATATATATATATATATATATATATATATATATATATATATATATATATATATATATACGAAATGGATATTTAGTCCAACAGAATGATTATGAATTACGTTAAATCATATTGAAACACGGTTAATACTTGTCTCTTGGCCTTGACTCTTGGTTTTTTCCTAAATTGTTTATTTCATTTACGATGTCTAGGCTAAGTGATATATTAAGAGTGTAATGACGGAATATTATTCCAAATAAGAGTTTCAATATAATATAACGCAATTTGCATATATATTTATATATATTATATATATATATATATATATATATATATATATATATATATATATATAGAGAGAGAGAGAGAGAGAGAGAGAGAGAGAGAGAGAGAGGGAGAGAGAGAGAGAGAGAGAGAGAGAGAGAGCGGAAAGTAAGTATTCTGTTTTACATTATGGTTACGTTATAAAAAAGGTCCTATAAAAAGTTTCAAGAATTTTTCCCAAAAACTTTTTAATTTAATTTAATTTTAATTTAAGAATTCGTCTCTTTCATTTTTTATCCTTTGAAGGTTGGGTTTCCTTACTCTCCAAATCCCTTAGAGAATTATATACAGGCATGTATAATAAAAAAATATGTTCATAGGCGGAAATTAGGTTCCACTTTGGTATCATATTAGGAACCCCCGTGGAAAATCTTTTAAAAAATCTTCTTTTTTTTTGTTTCAAACCAACCCAACCCATGTCCATTGAGTAGGCATGCCCCAGTTGGTTGGTCTGCACCAATATAAAGAAGAAAAAAACTTTATAGCGTGATAGTCAAAGACGCAAACATACAGACATCTCTCACCTACATACTTACAAACACAGAAACTCACATATAGACACCTCTCACCAAAGCCAAGGACAAATCGATCCATTTCCCTGAGGATATGCATCAGACTATATGTAAATATATATATGTGTGTGTGTGTGTGTGTGTGTGTATTAGCAATTGATGTGGAATTTTAAAAGGTAGATAATTAACAATACCATAAGAACTTTAGGAATGTTACTTATTTATTCATTTATTGTAATTTTAGCCTTCAAACCAAAACAAACTCAAATGTATACAGGCCAGTGCTCATATAACATTCACTAAGATAGAATACATTATTACCTTAAATGATATATTGTATGTTTTGGGCTTTCATTTTTTCGTTTTCCGGTTATGTATAATTTATGTGTAGTTTATAAAGCAAGGCTGCATTAGCCAAAATATTACTGACATCCCATTCGGCGATTGTAATTTGTCTTTTATCAAGATGAACGGCTAGGATTCGGCGTCTGTTGGGTGGTTTGGTAACTGAGTATTCTCATCCCTTCCTGGTTAGGTCTCCTCCTCGAGGGTAAAGGGGTTTGTAAATTGGAATTTTAGAAACAATGAAGTATGATGCGGATGGTATAGTACAATTATTTTATGTAAGTCCAACTTGATGTCCCAGTATCGAGATGATACATAGTCCAAGAACTTCCAAAGGTACGGCTGGAGTCTTACATTCGGGTGACCATGCTTGAAAGTGTCTAAACAGTCCTGCCTGTTTTCGCTTTTTTTAGATTAACTCGGAAAAAATATTTTATCCGAGGTTTCATTATTTTCTTTGTATATTCATAATGGGCCCGAGATTGTGAGCTGGTGAGCATCGAAGACCGAGTGAGCCGGTGCAATGCGTCAGCCAATGAGTTTATATCGAGGCTGTGCATTGCTACACACATTTGGAGCCTTTGGACTCGTCCTTGGGCTTTCCCACTATTACTCAGCCCAGCCACAGGGGATCCGTTGCTTCAGGGGCAACACTGTCCCATTGCACTCAAAAGGACAGGTTAGGATCGCCCTGACGCTTTCGTGACTGCGGTTTTTTAGCAACCACAGTTGCTTATCAACCTAAGTCACGTCTGATGGAGCTATTTTTGATGGGTTGCTCCTTTTTCCCAACGTGAAACCCTGACCTTGTGTCGCATTTTGCTCTGGTGGGAGAGTAAATAAAGAGATACTCATACGTTGAGACACCATTCTCTGTTCATTGAAAAGACGCTCTTCATGGTGTTAGATTCCTGAGAAAAGTCCATTGTAAACGATTTAGTCATTTGAAGTTAATCTCATATTTTTCTACAATATTTCTTCTTGATAAAAACACCGATTTTGACGATAGAATCTAATCGTAGTGCGTTTTGTTTTGTAATTTTGTTTCTTGGATGTCTGAAATTTTCTAACACGAGTACGTTGCACAAATGTATTGTCCCAGACAGAACGTCAGTCAGCTTTATTTTTTCGAAACATGGATATTTTTAAAATAAGTAAATCGTAGTGAATTAAATATATCCCCTGAATACCACAGTCCGATGGATATTTTTCTTTCTTTTTTATGGTGTTTGATGTTGTCAAAGTAAAGGCTTTCAAGAATTCCCTGATAAATATCTTTTATTTACCAAATGCATCATTCCAGTATTGAAAGAGATTGTAGAATAACATTGCCAAATGCATGAAATTTAAGACTGAATATGACAAGAAATTCTGCAATAAAACTTTCGAATGACACCAAAATTATGCTTGAATGTTGTCATCATATTCCCTGAAATAGAGGCAAATAATGTGAATGAAAGTTGAGACTATAAATGCGACAAAATATGGTGGACAACGGATACTGATGTATAGATTTTCAAAATGACCAGTTCTTTTCCGATAGAAGATTCACGCTACAATCTTCCTCTGCCCTGCTTAACTAAGTACAGCGCCACACTTTCAGAAACAACGCTACTTATGAGATCTTCAAGATAATTGGAAGACTTATTAACACGAAGGAACCGTTGCTTTACGTTGAACAGAACAAAAGCAGAACGCCAAGTCATAACCTGGATTGTGCCACAAGGTTCAATATTAGGCCTGATACTCAATATATAATACCTCAAGGATTCACTAAAAACGTTGCAATCTAAGTGTAGTACATTTGCAGATGACTCAAAAAATCATAACAGAGTAAAAAGTCATTACAACATAAATAGTCGTGAAAGAATAAGGAGATTTGCGTGAAAGATAGCAATTACAATTCAATACTGACAAATGCAAAGTAATGCAAATAAGAAGAAAGAAAAAAAATCTACTACATGACTGATAAAAAAGCAAGAAACTGCAGAGGAAGAAATAGACTTCGGCATAATCATAACATCAAAACTCAAAATCGATAACTATACATAAAAATTTACTACTAATTATTGCTATAAAAATAACTGGAATAATGAGAAGCCGATTCGATTTCCTTGATAAAAAGACATTTGGAATATTATGCTCAACATAACTAAAACTTTGATTAGAATAAGCAGCGCAAGCATGGTACCCTTATTGCAAAAGAAAGAAGACATTAAGGAATCGGAAAACATCCAGAAAAGAGCAACAAAACTTCTTCCAGAGCCAGAAAGCCTCCTCTACGGAAAAAGACTGTAAACATTAACATACATAACACAAGAAGAAAGGATAAGAGTAGCCATGTTACAAACATTTGAAATAATAAAATGTATTGACAACATCCTAGCTGAATGATTCTTCAAAATGAATAAGAGAATATATATATATATATATATATATATATATATATATATATATATATATATATATATATATATATATATAGAGAGAGAGAGAGAGAGAGAGAGAGAGAGAGAGAACGTAGCACAAAGAATCTTAGAATGGGATCCCTCTCACAAAGTGTTGTCAACAATTGGAAGAAAGTAACGATCAAGATCCAGAAATAACACAAGTTAAAACAGGGAACAGCTTCAATGACAAAATAAAAACTTCTGAAAGAAAGACTAAGAACAAAACTCTCAAACAGGAAGCGAGATACAAGCACAAATACGTGCAAGAAAAAATATTCGCAATATATCTCATTTTATCTTATCGTCTTTGTATATTCACATGTACGTTTTGGTGTATACGTTTGAATAGGTGCCTTGATAGGTCCGTAGCTCATTGTTTGAAAAAACATTTATTTTGCACAACAAATATTTGTTCAACATAATCTCCTCACTTGTCTATGCACTTTATTCAGTGGTAAATATTGATCTCATGAATTGAACTTTATAAAATGAAAATTTCTGATAAAAATCTGAAATAACAACGTGCCTGGGTACATAGTAATCTATCCACACTCATAAGTATGTGGACATAATTCATAATTTTGTGTATGTACGACTGAAATAATAATTGATATTTATTTGTTCATACACACATATACATATACTGAATGCGTGCTTTTACCCTGTCAGTATATATGCCTGAAGTGACATAAAAATATTTTTAAAGAAAGTTATTTTAACGTTCAGTGTTTGAAGCTGTAAAGCTCCTAGACTATATATATATATATATATATATATATATATAATGTGTACTTTATAGAGTGAGACAGACTCGGGAGTGAAGTTTTTGGTGGTAAGGTTTATTAATCCTTATATGTCAATAGTCCATACATGTTTCGAGATTTCTCTCATCATCAGTGGTGCGTGTTGTGTGAGTGTGAATTATATATATATATATATATATATATATATATATATATATATATATATATATATAACATTCCTATTGGGAAAAAAGAGAGATACAAACATGAATTACTTATCAAATCTATTGATAAACCTTATTAATAAGTATGTAACTATAGACAGACATAAAACACTCAATGAAAACTGTCACATGGTCAAACAAACCTCTTCAGCAGGAATAACAAGCAATGGCGTATAGAATTACACGAATATTAGATTAAGACAGAGAAGAAAACAGATCATTTATCAGACCCCCAAAAATTTCTCCAAGAAAGGTTTTTAAAAATTAACAGAGAAGTAACGAATAGAAAATGACAAGCACACACCGAGTTGGACGCATAAGGTTTCATTTTTCAATATTTAATCAGAAACTGGAAATAAATGCTATTTTTAAAATACACATTATTGGCGCAAATGTAACAGAAAGTATCAAAAATATATTCGTACAACACATTAGCATTACATTTAGAACAGTTACAAGAGAAGATATTTTACTCCAAAGTGAATCACCGAGAAGTTATATTCATGGAGATACTAATTCACAATTAAAACTTTATGGAATGAACATTGAAATGAATATAACACACATGAAAGAAATACATGGAAAAACCTATATCCGTACCAACAAAAAATATTTTTACTTAAAGCAAATCAAAATTATGGATAAGGTCTATTCGGGGAGACATTGGTGAATATAGAGGGGATGTCACGGCAAGAAACCTGTTCTTTTTATCATAACCCCGAAACAGGGCCATGCTAAAATAAAATCAAGAACGAAATTACAAATACGAATATGAATAAAATTAGATAGAACTGAATTACAAGAACCTAAGATTATATGACGAATGGTTGTAAGTTAACACAAGTCAGATTAAAAGAGACTTGTGTGACACACGATCGTGGATACTTTGGGACCATGTATAAAGATTGACCAAAATACATTTGTTTTTCTTACATCATTATAGGACGAAAACTTCACATGCCTATATATATGTTATTGAGATACCTTTCAGATGGGGTCTATAACATAAGAATAATTGCCTGTTAACATCAAGCCAAAGATTAACAAATTTAAACAATTTACATTCATTGTTATAAATTTACATTCATTGTTATAAATCAATTAAATTAAATTTTCTGTTAATGAATTCATTGTTATAAACAACTTTACAATATAAAAGATTAGTACGAAATTCATTTATAATTTATGAATAATTCTAATTTATTTTGAATAAAGTGTTTGGGGCCGAATGAGTTTTGACAACGAAGATTCTCAGATAACATTGTTATAATAAACAGCTTATTTGCTTGTTTGTGAGTTTGTACATGTATGAATATTTATATTTTTGTGTATGTGTTCTTGAACTCATAATAAATATCCATTTGTTCATACAAATTCATATTGAATGCATGTGCAGACCCAGTATATATATATATATATATATATATATATATATATATATATATATATATATGTGTGTGTGTGTGTGTGTGTGTGTGTGTGTGTGTGTGTGTGTGTAATTTGTATTTTCACAGCTCCTATATTCCCCACGCAACCAAGCATTCATTCTTCCTTTTCGCCCTACTGTTAAGCAATTAAGGAATTTTCGCAACATCATTTGTATTAATTCCATCCTTCAAGAAAAACGGCAAGAGATCCGGTTCCTAAGATTGTCTTATGTTTCGATAATGGTTCGGAATTCAGAGTTTGGAGTGCGTAGGTTGGAAGTATTCTAATGACATTGTGTTTAAAGAATGATAGGAAAAGAAGGAAGAAAGAAAGATTAAGAAACAAAGAGGAAGAAAGATTGAGACAAAGACAGAGAGACAGAGAGACAGAGAGAGACAGAGAGAAAGCAGATACTATAGAGCCAAATGATAACTGGAGATATAGAAAGAAAGAGAGGAGAAAAGAAAGAAAGAAAGAAAGAAAGAAAGGAATAAAGAAAGAAAGAAAGATCTAACGCTGTAGAGGAAAATATCAATGGGTGTGATAAGAAAAACAATGGAAAAAAAGAAAAAAGAAAGAAAGAGTAAAGATTGCAAAAGAAGATTCAACGAGAGAAAAAAATGAAGGAAAAAAGAAAGGAGGGAAAGGGAGAAAGAGAGAGAGAGAGAATACAGATGCTGCAGAGGGAATTAATAATTGAAAGTGAATAAAGAAAGGAAGAAAGAATGTCACAAAAGAAAATAAGAATGAAAGCAAGGAGAGTAAAAATGAAGAAAAAAGAAAGTGCAAACGTTAAAAAAGCGAAATGATAACGGAAAGACCGAAATAATGAACGAAGAAACGGGTTATTGGACGTTTTAGAGGAGAAAGATTGATAGAAAAGAATGAAATAATGGAAGAAAAATAAAGGAAGAAAAGAACAGATGATTGGACATTGTAAAGGACAGAAAATAATAGAGAAGAATGAAATAATGAAGGAAAAATGAATGAAAGAAAGGACCGATGATTGGACGTTTTAATGAGAAATATCTACAGAGAGAACGAAATAATGAAAGAAAAGATGGGTGAAGGAAAAAGCGGATGACTGAACGTTGTAGAGGAGGAATCATGAAGGAAAGAAATGAAACTTTGAAGTAAAAAATGAATGAAGGAAAAAACCTGCGATTGGACGTTGTAAAGTGATAAAGTTTGATAAAGAAAAACAAAACAAACAGGGAATAAATAAACGTATGGATAAAGAGAGCTAGGATAAAATATTACCAGAAAGTTTCAATGGAGTAAAAAAAAAGATAAACCACAGAAGAAGATACAGAAAAGCAGGGTTTTGATATTATAAAACAATGAATGAGTTTTCAAGAAATGGGAGGAGACATTGAATCCAATATCAAAACATATAAAATAAAAACCCTTGTAATTTTTTGTGCTTGTTACTTTGCAAGTTTATATCGCGCAAGAAGAAAAGAGAGGAAGAGGTGAAACAAGGCTCCGTTGTGACTGTGTGCTTGCGTACGCTAAAACAGGCAGGAAGAGAGGCAGGGGGTAAATCAAATCAGTTCCTTGTTCACGTATACATTACAATTATCATTACTACTACTACTGATAGTAGTATTGCCACTTTTGATGAATTAGAAGTCGCACAAAAAACAATCCCATTTAACACAGGCATCTGTAGATTTTTCATGAATAAAACTAATGCTTTCCTCTCATTGAAAAGAAGTCTGTTTTTAATCCAGTTCTCTTGAATTATTGCTTCGAAATTATTAAAAATCAACTGAAAATAAAATTTGTTTGATGTATGCAGTTTTTGTTTGCAATGAATACATTTAAATTTGAATGTACATCTTTGTATAATTCATCTACTTAAAGGATAACAATTCCTTTCCATAGACTGCCTCGGGATGATCCTCAGAAACTACGACTGGGAAAATAAAGGAATCAGAATAGCTGGCTAAGTGACCTCAAATTTGCTGAGATCACCGTTCTTTTTTGCGGAGAACATTCACAATCTCCGTGCTAAACGAACTGAATGAAGAAAGCGAAAAAGTTGATCACCACATGAACCTCAGTAAAACAGATGTCATGTACATTAAAGCTGTTGAGGACAAAGACAATGAGGTCATCACCGAAAACGCAGGGCTGCAGAAAGTAGACCACTACTTCAAACTAGGAAAAAATCACCATGAAACCTTCAAAGGAAGGAGAAATCAAGCGAAAAATCACTCTTGCCTGGCAAGCTTTCGGTAGAGCAAGCTCAACCTTTAAGAACAAGAAAATCCCATTACTGCTGATGAGAATGTTGTATCACCAATGCATCCAACCGATAGTCACCTATGGAGCTGGAACATGGAATCTAACCAAAAGATTAACCCTCAGTTTTTTAACCATGCAACATGCACAGGAGAGGATCATGCTCATTATCATATGGAGAGATAACAAGACAGCGCATTATTTTGAAGAAAAACAGGAGTCATTAATTTCATAAAATCTATTAGAAAACTCAAATGGCAATGGACTGGTTATGTTGCTAGAATGGCAGACAACCGCTGGACATCACTACAGAGCTCGTATGCGACACACTGTTCGACATAGAATAAGATGGCACGACAAACTAGACAATTTCAGAAGTTTCTAGCCTGCGATATCCACGATGGAGAGTTCAGGAAAATCTGCCCGAGAATAGTTCATAAAAGAAAAGATCAGTGGATGAAAGAATGAAACCAACGTTGCAGAGCTGTTAATTTCGAGCAAAGTTCTGGACCATTCTTTAAATCTTCAAATCTCTCAATTTTTTTTTAATTTGCAAAAAACTCCCTGTAAAGCTTAATGCCTCAATCATGCCATGTCAGTGGGGTCTATTCTGGGAAACTTTTCTCAACTTGGCGCATTTCCGCGTTGTTCCCTTTGTCTCACTCTCGACCAATTTTCTCCAGGTGTGATTTGGTCTTTCAACTCTGTAGATTCTATGAAGCCACCATTGGAGCTGATGTAACGCTGTCAAACAGTGTTTTGGTCTTCAATGCCTGTAAGCTGCTCTACCGTTGTTTGAGTAGCAATTGTGTTTTACGAGGCGCAGATGCAAGCCCCAAGCCTTTTACCCGGGCTGAAATAGACGTCTTGGAAGAATGAAAATTTCTTGGTCACCATAATTCTGCATCGTAAAAGTAAGGTAGGATTTAATCTAAATAACATATATATATATATATATATATATATATATATATATATCGCAGACTTGTGGTGTCCTGGAAATTTCAACTCTGCTAAGACGTTTCTTTCAGTCTGGGTGAAGAAGGAGGATAGAGAGTGGGGCAAAAAATCCACAAATTGAATAACCCAGGTAGACAAGTAATTTCCTCTACTAACTGCCCTATCACCAAACTATCGAAATATGTAGACCATCACATCCAACATCAAGCAACACAAGTTAAATCCTATATATAAGAGAAACCGCTGACCTCTAACACAAAATCAAACATATCAATTCAATCCGAGAGAGAACACTTCTAGTCACTATGGGCGTCAAATCCCTAATTTTTAGAATTTAACATGAAGAAGGCATTCCAGCACCCCACCTCGAGAAGCCCTTAACAATAGAATGACTGGAGAATCTCAAACTGCAACGATCACCAACCTTATGAAACATTTGAAAATAAACACATCCTCCGGATGAAAGACTGTGCTATGGGCACAGTAGCGGACCTGTCTTATCCTAACATCATCAAGGGCAAATTTGAAAAGATCTACATATACCCCAAAATAGACAAAGACTGCATCGTCTATACCAGACATATAATTGAAATTATATACACAGGAGTTGAAGCTGAACAAGAGAAATTCTTCACACGTAAACCGTATTGAATTTGTGTAGGAGATATCCACTCACCCAGTAGCATTCTCTCCACACATAGATTATAATATAAACCCCCTGCCCGCTTTTTACTCTAAACATAATGACACTCACAACATTAATTCATTATTGAATTGATTAACATATAAAGTCTCCATATACGTTTACTCCTGAGTCTGTCTCATTCCGAATTGTTCACACACACACACACACACACACACACACACACACACACACACACACACACATATATATATATATATATATATATATATATATATATATATATATATATATATATATATATATACATATCGAAGTCAAAAACATTAAAAGGGCCAATCTTGAGTTAGGATAATCCAAGTGGAATAGGTATGGATATATATCTGATACTTGGTTTGTCATCATCTCATGGAGAGATCTCAATATTGCAAAGAATTTTTGATGAAAAAACAAAGCAAAACGGAGACATTATTTAAACCATTTGATAACAATCACTGGACATCACGACTAAAAACGTGAGCCCATGAGCCAATAGATTAATAATAACAAACTGTTTATTTCACACAACAAATATATGTGCACTCAGTCCAAAGCTCCTCCAGTAATTTCAAGAATTTCGAATATCATAAATATATAATTACATGGGATGTATCACACATAGGTAAGCCTGTGTATGATTGTAAGAATCAAGTTGGAACACATGAGAAATAAGCCTGGATGCTGCAGGGTCAAGTTCCCCTCCAACTTTTCTTCCAACTGTAGGTTTTGTGTTGTATGTATAATATAAACGATTATGATTTAAAGTTTGGTGAATATATAAGACGTCGGTTTGTCTTAATCAGTAAAAGGACTGCCTACCGATCTGTTGGTCCTGATTTCGAATCACGGCGGTGTAATTCGAATTTTATGTATTGGTTTGGTTCGACTTGACGGTGTAGACGAAAAGTGAAAATTTGCTTCCTCTAAATTAGGCGAGGATTTATCCTGTTGGGGTGAAAAAAAATATCAACTTCAGCCTTGGAATGGAGCTAGACCATAATAATATTACGATGTTCGGAAAGTAATTTCGCATTTTTGTTTTCTGGAAATAATTATGTATTTTCATGTTCGGAAAGAAATTTTCGTGTCCAGAAATTTTCACCAATTTCTATGTTCGGAAAGTGATTAGGTATTTTCGTGTTCGGAAAGTAATTGGGTATTTTCATGTCAAGAAAGTGATGACGTATTTTCATGTTCAGAAATTTTTACGTACTCCCATGTTTGGAAAGTAATTATGTATTTTCATGTTCGGAGAATGATTACGGATTTTCGTGGTTGGAAAAATTACGTATTCTCAAGAGGAGATAAGAAAAACGCCAGGAAAGTTCAATTAAATACTCTTAATTAATTGAGTAATCACCATCATAATTGATGGCAGCAGCTCAACGGGAAGGCAGATTTTCGACCTTTCGTCCAAATAGATCTGCGTTTTTGTTTAATTTTTCGTGTTTTTTCCTCTTCAAACTCTATCTTTCATGGGATTACATTTTCCGTGTAGTATATACGAAACACAGCCAGATAGAAAAGATGAACTAAATGCAGAGGTCGTTACGTACCATTCAAATCTGGTCTTGCTTTCGTTGGCTTATAACTTATAGCAGTGAAATACGTAATTACTTTCCGAACATCCTAATTGTACTGTTGAGAAATCTGTAATATCTAACCGAGCTTTGAACTTCATTTATTTTTTATTTCAGCAATACAAACCATTTTTCGAACCAGAGATTTTTCACAACCAAGAACCGTCAGCCAAAACTGTCAACACAGTTCTCTTTCAGTTTCTAAATTGGTCCAGCTGGCTGGCTGGTTATGTATGTAAGGATGTATGTATGTACATATTGCACATACAGGCCGTACAAAATCGAACTAGAGGGCCGAAAAATTAAACATTCATTCCTTTCCATGTCTTTTTTTTTTAACCTCCTCCTTGAATAGTTTTTTTTTTCTTTTTTTTTTTTTTTGAGTGGGTCGATTTATAATGTGAGCTTATGTTTGGTTTCTGTCCCGCAGCGTTCACAATTGTTCATTTAAAAAATCTGGATTTTCTTAGTGATCACAGTCCAACAACAGCAAGAGAAGCAACTTATTCATTGATTACCCCTTTTTTTTTTAAGTTTTTGCTTAACACGGCTCCTGCCAAAAAATGTTGATACCGTGACTGTTTCCATCAAATGACTACAAAGAACCTGCTTTATCATTATTATTACCATTATTATTATTATTATCATCATCATCATCACCTCCACCACTATTATTATTATTATCATTGTTATCATTATTATCATCATCATTATTATTATTTTTATTATTATTATTATTATTATTATTACTATTATCATTATTATCATTATTATCTACTCTCAACTCACCCTAGAGATTTACAAAAAAAGGAATCTTTATTTTTTCGCTCTTACTCTCCTTCTCTTTAATTTCACAAACCTGTTTTCCCTTATGATTAATATAAAGGATTTTTTTTCAGAAGCAAGAAAAGGGAAAATGGATACTCAATCAATTTCTCTTTGATCTCAGATCCTTCTTTGCCTTTTCAGCCTCTCATCATTCGTTTTAGTTTTCATTTCAGCCCTTTACAACCCTTCTCATTCCTTCACCTTCTAATTATTCCTATTTTTCTTTCATAAGAAAGAATTTATAGTCTCTTCGCGCTCTCTGTTTTTACTGCCTCTAAAAACTAATGTGAAAGAATGTCAAATTCCTAAACTGAGAAACAGGCAACGTGCACATGAGAGAATCATGCTCTACTTCACATAGAGTGATCACAAGACAGCACAGAATATAAGGAAGAAAACGGGTGTCAGAGATATCATAGAATCTATTAGAAAACTTAAATGGCAATGGACAGGCCATATTGCAAGAATGACAGACAACTGATGGACGCCACGACTCACTACATAGATCCCCAGAGATCACATGCGAAATCGAGGCGAACAGGATACGAGATGGAGAGATAAACTGGACAAATTTTGAAAATACTGACTCTGTGACGCCTTCAATAGAGAAGTGTGGTGAATCCTGTGGAAGGTCAATGTCCAACGACGGACGTTAAAAGAATGATGATGATGATGATGATGAATACTTGACACTCTATAAGAGTTGTTCTCAGCCTTTGTGAGATGGGACAATTGTGTGCCGCCAGTATTTTACAAGTGTGTTGAGTACATTTCTTTCTAACCATGTACGCAAATGTGTATTCCTTGCTTTGAACAAATATGATTTATCGTATCATTTAACTAAGGATATATCTTTACGGAAATGTGTTTGTGGAGTTTTTAACGAACAATTACTTGCCTCAATATTTCATTCTAGCTTTCCTGTCGGTTTTCATATTCGTCAACACAGGATTATCTCCCTTTTCTCATTCCCATTTTTTTCATCATTATTCTTTATCGTTCTAAGATCTGCATATTAATAATACATCTTTCCTGGCAGACAATCGTGTATCAACAGTTGCAACATGGAGGAATATCTGCATTTCTGTTTGAAAATCAAAATATAATATATATTTTCTAATCATTCCTGGTCATTTTAATGTTATTCATGTAGTATTGATCAAAATATAAGATGTTTCGTCTAATTATATGCATATATATATATATATATATATATATATATATATATATATATATATATATATATATGTGTGTGTGTGTGTGTGTGTGTGTGTGTGTGTGTGTGTGTGTGTGTGTGTGTGTGTGTATTTGGTTGGGCCATTGGTGAAAGATCATCCATTACCAAAGATACTCCAATTTATATAACTGGTCCACCACTGGTGAAGTTCTGATGTCTCATTGACGAGATGGGGGACTCCCGAAAAAAAAAAAAAAAAGAAAAGAAAAAGAAGAAAAAAGACCTCCATCCCTTGCGGCATTAACCCTGTCTATGGACAAAAGAGTCAGCCGAACTGCATAGTAACACATCGTCTATCAAGCAATCTCCTGTGCTGAAACTCAACCTAGAGGAAAGGCAGGAGAAAGGAGGCAAGTGCTCCATCTACTGAACTGACCTTCTCCTGCATCTCCTGCATAGGCATGGTTCATCATTAGAAGGCCTTCATCAGATGTGGTAAACACTCCACATCTCCATTTGCAGAGTCAAGATATATATATATATATATATATATATATATATATATATATATATATATATATATATATATATATATATATTTATATATATATTATATATATATATATATATATATATATATATATATATATATATATATATATATATATATATATATTGCACTAGAAATATTCAGGTTTAAATTTTCAATTAATTATAATCTTTTGATGAATCATACGTCTACTTGATTCAATCGTAAGTCATGCATATTGACACCTTGAAAAATCTGCTTTGAAAAAAACCCAAATCGGCCATTTAGATCAAGAATATTCAACGTTGTTTGCCGAGAATTTTCTGAACCGAACACTTCATCCTACTTCTGATGAAGTCATTTTCAGAGTTGGATGCAGAAATCTATTTTTTGTACCTTGATTTTTAGTCTGGTGGTCATGATGTGAGTTTGAACCCCCGTCTCAGCTTTTGTACGAACCATAGACTGTGGGTTGGAGAAGTGCCAAACTGCTCTTATTATTTCCCTCTCAACACGGTCGGACATCTTGGGTTTACCACCTCTGTTCTTGGCTCCATAAATTTCTGGATCACGCAAAAAGATTTTGACAACTGTCTGACCTCGATTAATTCGCTCAGCTATTGCACAAGGTGTCAGTCCCCGATTCCCAAGTTCAACAATCCGACCACTTCGTAATCAGACGGCTTTGATCTCTTTTCCTTGCTGTGAAGATTTGACACTGTTTTAACAAGGGAAATCGATAGATTGAACGTTGAACTATTTTCCTCACGTCAAAAGTCAACGAATTCAAAGTATGGAAGCAACACCAACGCACAACTCTTCATTATTGGATAGTGTTCATAGGATGACCAACCCTAGAAACCACAAAAGGCATTGAATTAATTCAAAGTATAAAAGTGAATTATTCAAAACTCTCACTTGATTTCAATTTCTTTTTTTAATCTATCGCCCAGGGGCTGGACAACGAAGATTACATTCAACTTGTGAGCCATTTTGGGGGAAAAAGATGTTATCAGACGCCATATATATATATATATATATATATATATATATATATATATATATATATATATATATATATATATATATATATACATATGTGTGTGTGTGTGTGTGTGTGTGTGTGTGTTCTAATTGGAGAGCTTTACAACTTTAAACACTAAATATATTTGAGGAAAAACTACGTTCCAAAAATGAATGTCATATCAGAAAATTATATTCTAATATCTGCTGATGAGATTTATTTTTTCGAGAATTTTTTTCAATATTTTACACAGTTTGATGTTATGGTACTACATGTGAATTTTTATGGTTGAGATCATCAGGCATTTACAATGTTACTGTTTCGGGAATATAAATGCGAGACAGTTATGATAACATGGTTCCCAAGCAGTGTTGATAGAACTCCTTCAGCTATTATTTTAAGACATGGCATACATATATATATATATATATATATATATATATATATATATATATATATATATATATATATATATACACACGCGTATGCACACTCACACATCTATATATATGTGTATGTATGTATGTATCAATCTATCTATCTATCTATAGATCTATATATCTATCTAAATTTATATATATGTAAATATATATAAATATATATGTGTGTGTCTGTGTGTGTGTGTGTGTGTGTGTCGTTGCATCTTCCCTTAATAACTAATTATATATCAAAATAAACCATCTGTGTAAATTTAAAGAAAACGTAAGCCGTGCAAGTATCTTGAATAGATAATATGAAAGAGACCAAAATAGTTTTTCCCCTCACTATAAGTACGTATATAAGTACATAAGTATATGTATATCTCTATACGTATATACACACACACTAGCAAACACACACACACATACACACACACACACACACACACACATATATATGTGTGTATATATCCATACATCTTTGATACCTTGTGTGAGGCCATTATTATTATTGATCTATTATTATAAGTCGACTCGTGAATAATAGAATTTTTTCATGTATTTTTTTTCTTGCTTGTTTTCGTTGGACAAAAACTGAACGATTCTAATCTGCAGCCACCAATAATAATAAAAGTCAGACCTGAGGATAAAACGTTATCGACGCGCTTTCATTCCCATTGCCAAGTTCGATGCAGTACTGAAGCTGAAGAAGGTTTCTTGGCGTAAAAACACAAGGATGCCGACCATAAAGCTATTATTACTTTTACCGTCATCTTCCGAGGGAAAGAAAACAAAAACAGGTCCGGTTAGTGATTCAATAGAAAGCATCATGTGACCAACGTCTTTTGGCAGCATGCTGTGTTGGGGGTGATCAGGTGAAATGTTGGAGAGAGCAGTGAACGATGAGTAAGTTACTTCTCTCTTATTTTTTTTTGTTGGCATGTGACAGAAATCCTAGATGATATAGAAACCGTAAAAAAAAAACAAAAAAAACTCAAATGGCAATTGGCTGGACATGTTGCAAGCATGTTAGACGACTGCTGGACATCACGACTCACAACGTAGATCCCCAGATATGGTGTGACGAGCGAGACAAGTTCAGAAAGTACTGGCTCTGCGATGCCCTTGATAGAAAGATCTGGCGAATCATGAGGAAGGTCTATGTCCAACAACTTACACTATAACAGTGGTGATGATGATGATGATGATGATAAGGAGGAGGAGGAGGAGGAGGATCACTAAAAAGAGTCAAAAGGTTGACTTTAAAAAGGGATTAATTAAGACATGAACCTACATAGTAAATTGAACTCCCCACTGAAAACCTACTTAGGGAACAATTAACTCCCTTCCTCACGTACATAAAAAAAACTGTGGACATCATAAAGAGAGAATGTTTAAATTTTCAGCCCTCTAGCTCTAGCCTGACGCACACAAAACCAACCAGCCACTGCAACTTGGAACCTGAAGAAACCTATGCTGACAGTCTCGGTCACAGTCATGGTTTACGGTTTTTCATTAGATGTTAAAGTTTCCCCCCACTTGCTGTATATGGCTATATTTTAAGGCTCTCAGCGATGAAATTCTGCTCAAATACATCCTTTCTTGGTTGCTGTAGACTACGTGAGGCTACAAATAGACTGACCATAATAATCACTGGATTAAGATGATATGAGTTTTCTGCATATAAAGTAGGAAACAAAACGATAAAACTTACGCCTAATTGAGCACCAGAAAAGCCTACTTACCATGGCATCCACTTTATAGACAACGCACACACACACACACACACACACACACACACACACACATATATATATATATATATATATATATATATATATATATATATATGCAAGGTGGCAGATTTGCCTGTGTTGGCAAAACAATGACTTCAACGGGTTTCAATAACAGACTAATATCAGTTACTCAGCCATCCTCGCACGAAATTCACTGATCAGTAATTTTGCGCACAATTCTCGTAAAAAGAACTGTTTGGGAATTCCCAGCATATTATGCTGGTCATCGTTACCTACAATAAATATGTTTAAATACTGCTGCTGGGTTTATATGATTCTCGTGTTCTGATATTTGTTGGTATCTATGTATCAGGATTTTGCCAAATTCTAAACGTTAATAGAATTGAGAAATTTTGAACACACCCTTCCTTCAATGTGTACGGGAGATGTGTCTTTATTTATCTTTTGAAAATTGGTCATGCTTTTTGGAGGGGTGCATATATGCTTCATTGGTGCCTCGGTGTGTGTCCAGCAGCATTCTTGCTTGAAAATTCAGACTTTTCAGCGATCACTGTCCAACGAAAGGCAGTAAAAGTAAGTTATTCATTGACACCGCTCTTCAAAATATCTTAGTTGATCATACCCAATACTTCGTGATGCCTAAAGACGTTAGTCACGTGGCAGTTTTTATTAAGTGACTAACCAGAATGTTTTTTCCCCTAAATCATGAACTTGTGGTTCAAACCATACGGGTGGTATTTCCACCCGGGTAACCTAATCTTACTACCACCACTGCTTAAAAACGTAAATAGAATATATGGATGACGGTGATTCAGAATTACCCTCGAAATACTAGTTCCTTAATTGTTGGGTTGAGACGGAATTCCAGAGTAAATAAACACGACTCATCATCATCATCATCGTCATCATCATCATCGTCATCGTCATCGTCATCATCATCATCATCATCATCATCATCATCATCATCAGTCTTTTAACGTCCGTCGTTTGACATAGACCCTCCCCAGGATTCACCACAATGCTCTATCATGGGCGTTGCGGAGCCAGTATTTCCTGAATGTGTAGTTCATCTCTCCATCTTGCGTTCTGTCGGCCTCAGTTTCTTATGTGATTTCTGGGGATCCATGTTGTGGGACGTGATGTCCATCGGTTGTCTTTCATTCTTGCAACATGGCCTGCCCATTGCCATTTAGTTAAGTTTTAATAATTGAAATCGTTCAAATTGAGCCAAAAGAGCAAAACAGAGAAAAAATTCCCAGCTGCCTAAAAAGTATATTGGTTGAAATCCAAACAGAAACATCATATCTGGTTCTGGCTTCCATTTTGTGTCGAGAAACATGATTGCTATTTTTAATAGCGTAGCAGCTATGAGAGGCATTTATAGGATTAATCTAATTAATCCGAAGTAATTTTAAAGATGCAAAATGAATATATCTGGAAGGGAATTTTCCTTACCTTTCAATCGAAAAAGTTATCCAAGTTTTACAATGGGAAGTGACTGGATGTTATTTCCCCAGGAAAACATTTTCAATAGCGTAAAAAGACATCGAACTAAAATACTGTGAAAAACATCAATATGGAGAACCTACATTTATCAATAAATCAGTCAAAATTCCTACTACAAAAAAAAGTATAATAAATATTTTTTTAGAGAGAGGATTGAGGAGTACTGATGCCAATATTCAAGTCTGTAGATAGAACAGTACTGCCAGGAGTCGAGTCACTCACACACATATATAAAAAGGAGTTGAACACTTTGCTACCTTTGATGGCTACGATGGTTCAATTCTAGTTGACATTCACATCAGTTAACTAGTTCGGAAAAAAAATTTAAAAGACAGTATTCATCTCGGAATTCGTTAGTTTCTAGAAAAAAAAAGCTCTCCAAGTTTTTCGAAGGTTTGTTCAATTTATTATGTAAATATTATGGTAAACTTGGCCATTACTTTCCGTAAGTTGTACGGAAGTGAGGCTTTAAAGTGTTCGGTTACTTCCCTTTAGAAGTTGATTTGATATCGTGATGACGATTTTTTATGCCTTCATCAAGTTTTTTTCTTTGTGGGGGGGTGTAAAGGACCCCCCCCCTGCGTGCCACCCACCGGAATGAATGAGAGCCAAAAAAGCTGTCGTAAAAATATAAATAATATCTGGTCAATAAACCTCACAAGGAGAAAAAAAACGTACTTCAAAAGCCTCGCTTCAATACAACGGACTGAAAGTAATGGTCCAGTTTACCATGACAGTTACATTGAAGAAAAAAAAAACAAAAAAAACAATCCTGGTGAAACTTAAGGAAAATATTTTTTCCTGAGAACTAATATTTTTTAAGGTGATTGTCAGAGTACGATTGATTGAAAGCGCATAAAAATTACTGATTTAAAAAAATCGATTTTTTTCGACTTTTTTTTTTAGCTGATGTGGATCTTCCTGCAATATTTGTGCCACCCTATACAAAGATGACAGTTGAAAGGACCGAATACCCAAAACTCTGTCTGATTATCCACAAAATACTCTGGGGAAATCGGGAATACTAGATTGATTCTAATTTCTTATCAATGAATAAGTTCCTGAAATCTAGGAGGCAAACGAGAAATATCTCTCTTTAGCAAAAAAGTATCTATAAGATGAATCAAGAACATTCATGTATATTTTATGTTACACATCAGTAAGTGTGTAGATTTTACCTTTTATTCTTTCTTATATAATAAACTTTATTTGATTTTCATACTGTAAAACCTTACCACGGTACAAATAAGCACAGACAGAACAATAATCTAAAACGTTATTTAAGCGATTAAAAAGCCAATTCTGTCATCAAATGTCAGTGCATATTTGTAGTAAAATCACTTGTAATACATTTCTATAGTAGGATTATTTGCATTATTTTCTTATAATAGAGAATAAGTGTTCAATATAGACAATCAATATAATAGTCCAATTATGCATGATGCACTTGCCTCAAATTGTGTCCGATTCATTCTGATTTTCGATGCGTTTTTGGATTAAAACCATAAGCAAAGTATTTATATCATTCATATGATATTCCAATTCCGTCAGTAACGTTTTTCTTCATTCCTGATCACTAGGAATAATTCCCTTCGATTTCTATACGTATTTATTATTAAATCATTTCCAATGCATTTCTATTGCAGGGTCATTTGCAATACTTTCCCATAGTAAAGTAACTTCCAAAGTATTTCTATTGTAGGATCATTTGCGATAATTTCCCGTAGTAAGATAACTTCCAATGCATTTCTATAGTAAGGTCATTTGCAATACTTTCCCATTGTAAGGTAACATCCTATGCATTTCTATAGCCAGGTCATTTGCAATACTTTCCCATAGTAAGGTAACTTCTGATGCATTTATGTAGCAGGGTCATTTGCAATACTTTCCCATAGTAAGGTAACATCCTATGCATTTTTATAGCCAGGTCATTTGCAATATTTTCCCATAGTAAGGTAACTTCTGATGCATTTATGTAGCAGGGTCATTTGCAATACTTTCCCATAGTAAGGTAACATCCTATGCATTTTTATAGCCAGGTCATTTGCAATATTTTCCCATAGTAAGGTAACTTCTGATGCATTTATGTAGCAGGGTCATTTGCAATACTTTCCTGCAGTAAAATGATTCTCAATGCAATTGCACTACATATTTTGACAGACATTTGCCACAATTCTTTAACTGTGAAGACTACCATTCCATTCAAAAATACAATTTGATACAAAATCCAAGAATTGAGACCTGCAACTTATTTTGTCACTCTCAAATCTTTGACCAAAAGGCAGACAGATAAGCAAAGATTTAGTTTCAAGTTGTTGGGTAGCTTGACATATTTTACAAGTCTGGCGAAGGCTTGCAACGCGATTTTCAAGAGTCATATCATTATTGAATGTGTAACTTCGTAGTGGTGGAGTTGACATAATCTTTAGCGACTGGAAACATGTTGCTTAAAAAAAACAAGGCTTGGGCCATTTTTTGCACAGGGTTTCGCTTAATCTTCTCGTTGCCAACTATTTGTTATACGCTGTAATTCCTGTGTTTTTTCTCGTAAAAATAATGAGAAACAAAGTTTTTTAAGATTCAAAACTTTTTCATCCCGACACAGCACCTCTAATGTGTTATTTCAATACAGCCTTACTTATATATACAACAAAATATCCAATAATTGTGATATATACAAGAATTTATAGATAAAAAAAGAATACACGAGTTATCTCGTCTGTGACACTGAACTTACTACTTGCTAAGACAAGTCATTTCATCCAAGGTATCGGACTGACGATTTACTAGGAATCATCTTATCCGTTGCAGTCAGGAGGTCAATAAATTCTAGCTGTTATTATATCATGCTTTAGAAAAACCTATTCATGATATTAAAGTTCATACCAGCAAATAGTGCTGTCAAAAATGACAAGTGTAAGTCAAATATTGATCATCCTTTCATAAGATTTTACTGGAGCAACTCTGTTTGTTTTACTTGGATTGGCAAGATTTTGGCCTCTCCAGAGAGATGTATATCTACGTTTACTAAACTGAAAATCTTATGTATTGATGATAAGTTTGAAAACATTAAAAAAGAAAACGTTTTGATTGAGTGTTATCATACTTTGTCTAAACAGACTGAATCACAGCCCCTTTCGTTTCTGTTTTTATAGCACTTCAAGCTTTCTTAGGGAAGAAATAATTTCAATACTCTGACCTCTTCAATGCATCTGCTTATTATGATATCTTCCGTTTCTAAGACCAAATAAATCTCTTTGTTCCTACCTGGGTTCGAATGCTTTGTGATAATATAAGGAAAAGCTTACGTATTTTAATCAGAGATTATAAAGAGAAATGGCAAAAAAACATAGGTCGATTGATATGTGAGTAGGAAAGGTAGGAAGGGTGTGATCAGAGCGAACGTTATGTAGCTAAGGAAGATGGTAGTAAGATCAAGGTGAGGAAAGGAAGTTGGGTAGTTCACTGAGGGGTTGGGAAGATTTTTGCTTATGAAACTCATCCATGTTTTTATAGCATTCAATTGGAAACGCGGGCAGACAACGAAGACAGGAAGGAATAAACGAGAGGATGAGAAGATGCACGCACAGGCTGAGAGAGAGAGAGAGGGGGAGAGAGAGAGAGAGAAGCAGAGACAAGAGATAATGAATAATCTTAGTTGTCAACACCCGTGGACTTTCTATGTGTACAGGTGGTACCGAAAATTATCCGTAATGATTTTAAACGGAAATAATATTAAATACTGATTTACACTAGGAAAAAAAAAAGATGATAAATAAACACCCGAACAAATTCAAGGATTTGCGTTATAAGTATATTTAGGAACATCCATTTTTCTTCAAAAACCCCTCACTACCTGAAGCCTGGATTGGCCATGCAGATATTAGAAAACATGCAAGACTATTCGACAATGCTTGGTTTGGTGTTTTTGCACTCATTGGCACATAAAGTCTGTTACACGATAAAGCCATGACATTCAAATCACTTTAATGAAACAGAATGCTTTCAACTATATTCGTTTTTCACCTGACTCTTACCATTTCGAGTGATTTGATGCTATAAATCCGAGATAAAAGATTCAACAAAGAGAGAGCAATGGATTTTAAAGGTTATGAAATTTGGATGTTTTCATTACATAACCCTGAGGGAAGTGCCAATGAATTCAATAGAACATACTTTATGCTTTTGAATTTATTAGTCTATTTTCTGATTCTTAATTCATCGAATTTTTTTTTTCTATCAGTTCCATACTCACATGAATATTGTTATTATTCTTAGGGTTCGGTTATTCATTCTGCATATTTATATACATATGAAATATAATGACAATTTGGAAAATTTTAGAAAGAATAATGTTTTCAATATCCATGATGTATCTTGCTGTATCATATACAGTTTGTTGTAGTTGTCATGGAGATGGTTGGTGAAAGTAAGGATGTTTTGTTGTCACGGAGATATTTTTTGATTTTTGGAATCTCAGCCTGTGTCTATTTTTTTTTTTTTCTTGTCGTGGTCCATCGATATTTTATTTCAATATCAGGTTAAACGTATACCATCTACATGACAATTACAAGTCAAATCAAACTGTACTTTCAATTTGGAATCAATCTATGTTATAGCCGAATTCATTATTAATACTATTATGAATTACCATTTCAAAAATTATATATATATATATATATATATATATATATATATATATATATATATATATATATATATATATATATGTATATATATATATATTTATTTATTTATATAATGGAATGAGGATTCACTACATAAACACATTCATGTTTCTGCCCCGATAGAGTCTCATATAGAGTAAAAAGGAAGGAGAGTGAACAACGGGAAAAATACCAGGACCTAGCAAGAGAATTAAGGAAGATGTGGAACATGAAAGCCAGGGTAGTACCGGTCATAGTGGGCGCACTAGGAACTGTCCCAAAAACGCTGAGGTTGAGACTGGAGGAGATCGGGATTAGGGGAAAGTGCTAGAAATATAAAGACTGCAACGAATTGTAGCTCTGGCATGATAGGTGAAAGAGAGAGGAGACGTTAGCTGAAGACCTGAGGAGACTTATTGTCACTCAGCCTTCAGCGGTAACCACTGGGCAACCGGTGTGAAACTGTAAACTGCAGAATTACTGCGACCCATGAGAACTAGGAGAGAAGGGCTGGAGACTTGAGGAGACTTGCTGTCACTCAAACTCCATCGGTAACCACCAGGCAACTGGTGTGAGATTGTTGATAATAATAATAATAATTCCCTGATAGCAATGGATTTCTCTTGGGCGTTAGAGGTAGGTACATCGAGCAGTTCAGCCGGAGTATTTGAAACTGACTGGGAACAATAAACCCCAATTGGCAACGCGTTCCATGCTGCGAAGAATCCATTGAGGTTAAGTAAATAGGTTTTTGGACAGGGGATCTTTTTTTTTTTTTTTTTTTAGAGAGAGAAATCCATTATCCGAATCCGAAATGAAAAACGAAAATAGAACTGGAGTGTTTCAAAAATAAATTCTCCATTAATGGAAACGCTGGAACGGAATTCTTTTTCACTGTGCAAGCAAACTGTCGGGGATTGGTATGAGCAATCTTTCTATTCGAAAGAGGTAGATCGGCGGCACTGTTGTCATTTGATATTTTTCCATACACGAATTGGGTCAATTAGGTTCCGAACAAAGCCATTTAGTTCCGAAAAATGAAGATTTAGTAACGAAGAGAAATTCACAAAAGATAACACTCCCTTACACGCGAATCATATCAGCAGACATTGACATACATGAACAATACACACGGATAATCCACTTTTCCAGCTGGTTTCGTTACGAGATGGATTTTAAATTATTTGATTATTTTGGTACTGAAGATACTTAATTTGGTCCTAAGACCATACAAATACGGTCTTGTATACCAAAAGATATCTTGCAACGCTGATCAGCGGTAATGAATATAATGTTGATATGAAGCTTAACTGGAGAAAAAAAAACACACCATCACAATCTTCTCCATTCCTTCACATCTCTCGCTTTCTCCCTCTCTATCGTGATATCCATAAAGTTTTCTTGCACTCGATACATTATCTCGACCACATTCGTATCTCTCTTAGAGAACATAAACACACACACACACACACACATATATATATATATATATATATATATATATATATATATATATATGTGTGTGTATGTATTATCTCTCTTCTTTTAACTCTCTCTCTTTCTCTCCATGCCCTTGTAGTGTTATTTCATTCTCTCCTCTCCCTTTTCAATATGTTTCTCTCATTAGATTTTCTCGTTACTTCCTCTTCATCTTTGTATCTATCTATTTTAACTCATGTTTTTATATGTCGATCCCTATCTATCCACCCCCTGTCCCCCCCCTCTCTCTCTCTCTCTCTCTCTCTCTCTCTCTCTCTCTCTCTCTATATATATATATATATATATATATATATATATATATATATATATATATATATATATATATATATACTAAGCTTTAATCACTTATTACAGAATAAAGCCAAATAAGCCACCTCTACGGGGCGAAAGATTCCAAAAGCTTAACAGTCTAGCACACATACACAGACTCAGGATACCCAGTGAGCATCGACTTTACTACATTGGATGTTGTTGCGACACTAGCTTGTCGAACACTACTCCACAGAGAAGTTCCTGAATGAGTATTCATCAAGTTTAGTTTAGTCAAGCATAAGACAACAAGTAATATTCCTGAAAAGAAGAGTATACAACCAATGTATCCTCCCAATAGTCACTTATGGAGCTGAAACACTGGAACCTAACCGAAAGACAGACCTACAAACTGAGAAGCATGCAACGCGCGCATGAGGTAATCTTGCTCAACCTTACATGGAGAAATCACAAGACAGCACAGTATATCAGGAAGAAAACAGGAGTCCGAGACATCCGAAACTATCAAAAAAACTCAAATGGCAATGGGCAGGGCATGTTGCAAGAATTGCAGACAACCGAGAGACATCACGACTCATGCATGCTCAACCGAGGCCGACAGAATACAAGATGGAGAGATGAACTAGACAAATACAGAAAATAGTGGCTCTGCGACGCCCATGATAAAGAATTGTGGCGCGCCCTGAGGAAGGTGTATTTCCAACGACGGACGGTAAAAAGACGATGATGATGTATTTAACAGACTTGGCGCTGTTTGACTTCTTGGATGGAACGAAAACAGAGGCTTCTACCGTGATCAATCTGACTATCTATTTTGGGTGAGTGGTGAGTGTATCTGATGTACTCCAGAAGGTTTACTTCAACATATTTACACCCCTTAGAGATTGACAGGATTTGGATCAAAGATTTCTCATTTCCGCCCATAACTTTTCAATCTTACATCTTGTTTCGGTAATTTTTTTCTATTTTTCTATTTCATAATCTATGGTTCAAATTCTGTGTATTTTGAATCCGTCTAAAGATGATGAAAATAGTTTTTTTCAGATGTATCAAATACTTTTAGCACTTAGAGTATGCATTCACTTTGATCAATAGTTCTCAAACTTTATTTTATGACGACACACGAAGAATTATTTTAGACTTATGTGGCACACCAAATGTGGTCATTGAACGATTTAGATAAAAGATATTTCAGTAGTTCATGAACAAAACCTTAATATTTTCATACTGATAAACTTTCTAGTCCCCCCTTTTCTCTTTTTATCGGCTACTAAAAAGGTTGAGATCTCACAAAATTTGAAGATACAACCACTCGAATGGCAACTCTATGGCCAAAGCGGACAGTTATAAAACCCAAACTTGACACATTCAAATCTCAAAAATAATGTTTCCGTCTTTGGTAAGAAATATGCAGCACACTGGGGTTACAGTTGTGGCACACCATTGTGTCGGAGTACACTCTTTGAGAACCACCGAACTAGACAATACAAATTTCGCCCCGTCTTAGTTAATTTCCTTGATTTCTGACTTTTCCAACTTCTACAGCTTACCTCCCAGAAAAGCCTTAATCTTTTTCCACTGCTCTTTGTCGATGTCAAATCTATTTACCCTTTAGCAGTACATAGGAGCACATTAAATGCAATGTAATTGCGATCCGCAGTGTTGGTCAGTGGGCTTAATAGACGGCGTCTGAATGATTAGGTAATAACGACTTGTTCTCGTCCTCTGCTAAACTGGAACGAACGGTTTCTGGATATAATAAAAAAAGGGGGATTGAGTTGATGGCTGTCTACCTTTTCGTTGTAGAATTATGTGTTCTTTGGTTGTAGCGTGCAGAAATGTGTGACGCTGCCGGTAAGGCCCTAAGAGGTGAGAATTATAAGGGAATGAAAGGACCGAGAACGGATGGAGGGAAAGAAGTAGAAGTTTAAAAAGAGAGAGGGGGAAGAGAAGAGAAAGAAGGGAGTATGGACATTTAAAAAGAGACGAGAAAAATAGGAAGCCAGAAAGACTTAGAGGGGAAAAATGCCAAAGTTGTGGTTGAGAGAGAGAGAGAGAGAGAGAGAGAGAGAGAGAGAGAGAGAGAGAGAGAGAGAGAGAGAGAGAGAGAGAGAGAGAGTAGAAGAACATGAAAATGCAGAAAGAGTAAGGATTGTTGAAAAAAAAGGTGGTTACACGTTTTGGAGTATTAGCATAATTTCCATGAAAGCTGGTTGTCGGAGTTCGAACCCAGATACCAAGTAGACTTTCGAATGCTGATTCTAAATGAAAATAGGCCTCCTCTTTCTACTTAGATTATTGGCATAACACAAACTTCTTATTCTTAAATCTTCAGATTTGGCCAGGTGTCGCACTAGGCTATACTCACTAATATCAAGAACATTTTGGCTAAGGGATTCAGTATCGGAAAAAAACCCAGCAATAATTGAGATATTTGCTTTGAAGGTTTACTTCATGTTTTGTGGGTAGTTATTGTTACTCAGGGTTACTTTATCTGGCAACAGTAACATTTCAACTTTTGTCAAACTCCTAGAGAATTGACTTTAATATTGCAATTAGTCAGACATGAAAGAGAGAGGGGGTAGAAATAATGATTCCGTGACATCATATTGCGTCAACATGCATATTACTTCTTCATTTTTTCAATTTTCACGTTCTTTCTTTCTTCTCTTTTTCTCTCCTCTCTCTGTCTGTCCATAGTAGAAAATTGGAACTTAGCACACACACCCACACACACACCATTCAAAGAGTATGGAAGACATTATTTTTTCAAAATTTGGCTCAGTGACTGAATGAGTGGAGTTTGACCCTGAGACAGTCAGGCTCATATGTTTTCAAATCAATTTTCTCAGCTGTTTGATGTCTGATTTACTTGAAACTTAACAGAGCAGTGTTCCACGATAAGATGTTCCTTGCCTAAAATTACTCTTTATTTAGAATCACATGATTTGGCAATAGTAATAATATCTTCGTAGTGAACTCTCAATTGAACTTTGGGTTCTTGTTTTTCATTTTAAAGAAATTTCTTCCTCGTTTCTGACCCGGATTTCAATGTTATATGTTAGATTACGACTGATAGGCAATTTTTGACATGAACAACGCTTAGGCTACCGCAACATCCTCTAATATATTTTAAGGATCACAATCAGTAATAATAAAATGGTCCAACCATTCATTGTAGATATTATTCTCGGGGATTACTTTGCAGCAACAGTTCATTAAGATTTCAGGGCATGATTCAAAAAACTAAAATCAGTAAAACTAATTTAGTTGCTCTTATTGACTTTTTTTCAACATTTTACTTTTCATTTTTTATTTTTTTATTTTTACCATTAATTTTCTGCTGATCCAAGGTATTTACTGCAAATTCACTGATTTGTTCAACAAATGAATAATTACATACCACCATATATATATGGTTAGCATATTTAATCTTTGGTTCATTAATTTTATTAGCAAACTTGTGACCCGTTTATGGTAGTATTAGACCGTGAAAGGGTAATAAACACTCATTTTTTCTCTACTTTCTCGGTTCTCATTTTAAATACACTTTTTGAAAAATACGCCTGTTGTAACGGCAAATTCGTTGTAACGGCACCAGCTGGGTGGGGATGTAATAACGAGAGTCTATTGCATCTTTCTGTTGCTGTTCTCTATCAATTATCGTTTGGCAAATAAAAAAAAATTGGGGTCATTTGTATGAATTTTCCAGCTTCATGTCATACGGTTTTTCCTTCGCCGTAAATGTGAATTTTGTCCACTTACGCTTAAGCCTTCCAACAGCACCCCCCCTCACCAGACCAGCTGCCAAATGGAGAATTTTCCGAAGATATTACCAACCCCGATGCATGCCTGTATACCGAATTGGCAATTTTTGACTCACTGATTTCTGATCCGAGGAAGTTTCTCGGCCCTCCAGGAAAATACCGAAATGGTCCAACCAACTCTTCCCCTAACACCTTGTTCCATAATAACACATCTTTTCCTTCTTTTTCTCCCCCCCCCCCACCTTCTACACATCAAAACACGAACACAAGGACTGACAGATACAAGTCGCAGACGGCCACGATTTTATCGTCAGGATTCATCGGGCTTGTTTGCACCACCCACTCACCGAAACCTTCCTCTTCCTCACTGCTTCGACGATATGTGCGCTCGCTTGTCTGTGGCCCGAGGAATCGTAAAGGGGGAGAGGAGACAAACAATTTCAGTCAATGGCTGAAAATGATGAGCGTATGCACCTTTCCTGACTAGAAAATGGCAGCGAAACCCCTGAAAAGAAGTTAATAATGCAGGTTTGAGAAATCCGCTTGCGGTTACAACTGTACGATTGACACTGATCATGACTGTGTGAATTAACTGTTAAAGCAGTAGTTCTCAAACTATGTGCCGCGTAATTTTTTTTTCTTCCTAAATACGCAAACATGTTTTACTAACCTTGAAAGTGTCCAATACGGTTGTTTTGTCTGTTCCGCCTCCCCTGCAAAGTTGCGTATCAAGTGGTTTAATTAGTAGATTTTGAGAAGCCTCAGCCTTTTTTAGAGGCAGATATAAGGCAAAACTGGTGTTGAGAATGTTTATCAGCTTGTTGGTAAAAAAATCGTTTATTGACAACAGAAATGTTTTTGTCTGATTCATTTCATTTTTGCAGTTTGAGTGACGAATGTCGAATATGTTTTACCTCTGCCAACGAATTTGGATATATATATATACATATATATATATATATATATATATATATATATATATATATATATATATATATATATATATATATTCGGTAGTGTCCATCTCTCTATATGTCTTTGAGTTAGTCTGCCCACACGATGTCTACAAAAGTGTTCAGTTACTTTCAATAAAATCATGAGGAATGATGGGCAACGAGGTATGGAAGAGTTGGTCGGATTCGGGGGTGGATCTTTACTGACTTCGTTTCTTTCCCATACATTTATGTACACGTTCATGACCGTCCGCGAAATATCTTCAAACTTTCTCTATGAGAGAACAATAGTGGACAGGGTGGACAATAGGTTGAATTCCAATTAGCAAAGATGGACAATAGGCTTTGGAAGAAGTTATCAAATTTGGGAGTGGATCAATTCACAATTACCTCCCCTATGTCGTAGTTATATGTCTACAGCATATAATAGTGAGCAAATCACATGTCTGTCTAGACGACATCTCCAAAAGTTCTCGATGAATTTAGATGAAATTTCGTGGAAGGGCGGACAATGACTGATGTAGAATGTGATTGAATTTTTGAACGGATCCATCTGTTATTACTTCCCCTGATAATATTGTTGGTGAAGATATGAGCTCTCAGAGCACTATTTGTCTTTAGTGTTCCGTTATACTATAATGTTTGAAAAATGCTGTTGCAAGAAGTAACTGCAAGAGAAGGGAACGTGTTTGGGGAGAAGAGACTGGCGATCATAATGATAGCAAATTATCATTTACATTCTGATTATTCACTGGTGTATCCAAAATGAAGACACATCAGAATTAGAAGCCATTAACCAAAAGTCTCCCTGGAACTGTGAGCATAGGTTTTCAGTTTTTAATTGGGTCTGGCTGGTTATCTATGAATATATCATGAGAACAGACTATACAAATGGCACTGGATTGCTTGAAATTTAAACAGTTACTTGTTACGTCTAGAAAGAAAATTTGTTTTTGTTTTTTTCGGAAATTCTCTTTCCCCTGTTATTTCAAGTGGGGAGGAGTTCATTTTACGATGCACATGAATGCTAAATTGGTCCCTACTTTGTGCTAGGTTGCATTCATGATTGTTTTGTTTGTTTTTTTTTTGTTTTGTTATTTTTTTCCAAAATTATAACTTTTTAATGATTCAACAAGAGGCGACAAAAGTAACTTATTCATTTATCACTTTTTTTTCTAACTGCTTAATTGATCATACCCAACACATAATGCTGCCAAAAGATGTTGGTCACGTGACGGTTTCTTTTCAGTGACTGGCCTGACCTCATGGTTTATCTATCCATCCGTTCTCTAATTTATCCATGTATGACTCCACGTATGAATTTCATCTCTTTCTTGAGTCCTTCCCAAGTCCAATAACAAATATGAAATGAATTAGACAAGAACATTTCAGTAGTCACTCAGCGAAACGTTCATACCAGCATAATATCACACGTCCTTGTGCCTCTTCTCCCTTTCCTTTCAACAAGAAATAGATATACGGGAAACATGTGGCAGAAGTATGGTAAGGTATTTAAAAAACCGGCAAACTAATAGAAAAAAAAAACCCTCAAAGGTTATTTTTAATAAGTGAAATAACAATACATTTTCCTTAACACTAGGGTAAATACACAGCCTAAGTGGTGGACTCCTGTGGTCAAAAGTAATTATTAAAATTGACGGATAAATGGGAATCAGATGGAGTTTGATTTAATTAGTTTTTAAAAAGAGATATTTGTGAGTTTTGCTGTTTTTCCATGACCTCAAAAAACTGTACGTAAATGAATTTTTTTTAACTTATCGAGTAATTTGTTTTATTATTTCGGAGAACTCTGTGTAGATAAATTCTTGACTTTTCCAATATTTTTTTTCATAATCTCTGAAAACTGTATGTAAATAAACTTCAGGCCTTTCCAGTAATTTGTTTTACGATCTTGGAAAATTGTATGTATGGAAATTTTAAATTTTTCCAGTGATCTATCTTACAACTGAAACTGTACGGAAATAAATTTAGATGTCTTGGCGGAGCAGGATTAAAATCACGGGAAGTATATCATGTTGAAAAAAATAGTTGTTTGAAATAAATACTCTTTCGATGTATCAACGTAGAAGATTGTTATTTATACAGCTTGTTCTAGAAAACAATTCAATTAATTCTTATAAGTGTTGTGTTTTAGTAGATTCGAATATTGGATAATTAGTCTACTAAATAGTACCAATGGAATACTCATCTCATTTATGATTCATTTTTTCTTGAAATTAGAAATGCAAAAAATACTTCTGAACGAGGGATTTCACCTAATTTAAGTTATAAGTAGAATAATCCACACATATGGTTATTAACAATGTGCAGATGCCGTCTGTCACGCTAAAGGGGGAAACTGACGTATTAAGATAGAATTTCATCCATGTTCTAACGATGTTATAAAAATGTTTGATTCAAAGAATACAATAAAATGTTCAATTTAAAGAATACAATAAAAAATAAAATGGCTGATAAAAACAAATACAAAAAAAAAATCAAAATTTGTTCGTTGTTAACAGAACGCTATCCTCAAAGCTCACTGCAATGCAAATCTCTATCATCCTCGGATATAAAATGCAATAAGTATCGAAGGCTATTCTCCAAACTAATTGCAATGCAAATCTCTATAATCCATGTAAATAAAATTAAATGTATATAGAAAGTTATTCTTAAAGCTCACTGCAATGGAAATCTCTCCTCGCCACGTAGATGAAATGCTATGTATATAGAACTCTATTCTCCAAGCACACGGCAATGCAAATTTCTATGACCTAAGTATATAAAATGCAATGTGTACAGAAGGCTATTCCCCAAGCTTACCACAATGCAAATCTGTGTTACCCGTGTAAGCAAAATGCAATGTGTATAGAAACTTATTCTCATGGTTCGCAGCAATGTAAATCTATATATTTCCCCGTACATAAAATTCAATGTTTATCCATATACTTCAGATGCATCGTCATTTTTCACGGCACGGGTAAGGCTGTATAAAACGAAAACAGTATTTCTAACACTTATATTATCAGTTGCAACTATCAGCCCTGCCTGTTGTTGCCAGGCAACGCCAGCAATCAACATCATCACCATCAGCATCAACTTGGACAACAGCTGAGCGTAGGAAATCAGTCGTGTCTGCCACACTTATGTTGCCTCAAGAGGTTTTTTTTTTTACTTTAGAATATATAAACCGAACAGAAGGAGTGAGAGTACATCATAATGAGGGAGGGGCAGAGAAGGAACTAACTTGAGATGTTGTCTACAAAGTTTGATATGCGTGTAAGTGTATAATATAACTAACTCACTCATATATATATATATATATATATATATATATATATATATCCGCTTCAACGAAGACATGCACTTATCATTGCGCTAAACAGATAAGGCGAAGGTCAAGTAACGGCTTTCAACCCAAATTCTCGTCTTGCTTACTCTCGGTCTTTTTCGTCTCTTTCAATGCAATAGTATGCATTTAAGAAATGTACATTTTGGCCCGATAGAATGAATTATAAATTGCATTATATTACATAGAAACTTATCTGAAATGATTTCCCGTTGTTACACGGTCAATATATCATCCGATTTAGATAACGAATATATAATCAAAGAAAATGGGGTTACTGCAGGAATCGATATATATATATATATATATATATATATATATATATATATATATATATATATATATATATATATATATATATATATATATATATATAATTAAATGATTGTGTCATCCACAGACAGTTGTTTTGTTGTATTACAATTCTTCAGCGTGGCTATAGACTATCCCTTATCTCATCCAGTACCACGAGGTACGGTCGAAATCTTTACTACGGACCCAGAGGCTGGCATCTAACCTCTGCCCTACGTAGAACTGGACGGACAGTAAGGTTGAATTTAAGCGATATATTTACTCACACACAATTCCCCATCCATCAGAATGCTCTATTCCTATGTTGGAAGAGCATTATATTTTGAAGACAATGGTCTTTTGAACAAATATGATGTGATTTAAGTGCGGTTAGGATTTGATTGAACTTTGATATGATTGTTCCTCAAACTATGTATCAATTTTGGCATTCTTTCAATTTTTGACTTGGGTTAACCATCAGCCAAGCAAGGAGTCATGGACTAATTAACTTAAATAGAGCATTCCAATAAATAAAAGTGAACTAGTTACGCTTCACATCTTTTGCATCTTCTGAAATCAACGTAGCAAATCAACATTTTTCCACCAAAACTACGTTGGCAATATACGGATTTTGAAACAGTTCTTCATGAACTTTATGAAGTGAACATAGTCTGCCAAACATGCCTGAAGCATGTCTGTACAAACTGGAATTGAAATTTAGAGATGCAGAAATGTGGTAGAGTATTTGGAAAATCGGCGGAATGGTTATGAAGAAAAAAAAAGCAAAAAAACAAACTCTGTGGTTATTTTAAAAAAGTACTATAACAATGTATTTTCATTATTATTTAAGTAAATACTCACCCTCACGGGTGGACTATTGCTGTCAAAATAAATTATAAAGTAAACAGATGAATTGAAATTAGATAGTGTTTAATAAAGCTTTTATTAAAAGTGATATGTGTGATTTTTGCAGTTTTTCTACGGTCTCAGAAAACTGAACGGAAATAAATTTTTGACTTTCCAAGAATTTATTTATTTATTTATCTATTTATCTATTCTAAGATCTCGGAAAACTACATAAATAAATTTTTGACTTTTCCTGTAATTTTCTTACGATTTTGGAACACTTTGTAAACAAATTTTTGACTTCTCGAGTAATTTGTTCGGTGATACCGGAAAACTGTGCATAGATAAATTTTCGATATTTTGGGTGATTTTTTTTTTTTTAATGATCTAAGAAAAGTGTTCGTAAATGAATTTTTGACTCTTCGAGTGATTTTTTTTATGATATCGGAAGACTGTACATAAGTATATATATATTTTTAAAACTTTTCCAGTGATTTGTTTTACGATATCAGAAAACTGTACGTAAATGAATTTTTGATTATTCGAGTAATTTTTTTTCGATCTTCTCATAAAACATATTTTGGGAAATGATTTTCAAAAAACTAATTTGCAAAAAGTTTTTCTCAGGATCATATTTTTCCACATTTACCCATTTGAAAAGTCTTCTACGATCTCAGAGAAATCATCATCATCATCATCATAATCATCATCATCATCATCATCATCATCATCATCACCAGCATCATCAGCATCATCATGATCATGATCATCATCATAATCTGTTTATTAGCGTCTGTCGTTGGACAAGGACCTTCTCAAGGATTCACCAGACGCTTCCATCATGGGCATCGCGGAGCTAATTCTCTTTAAATTCATCTAGCTCGTCACGCCATCTCACTTTTTGTCGGCCACGGCCTCGCACCAGATCTTTGGGGATCTATGTTGTGAATCGTGATGACCAGAGGTTACCTGCCATTCTGACAACGTGTACAGCCCATTGCTATTTGGGTTTTCTAATAGTTTCTATGATGCTTTGGACTCCTGTCTTTTCTCTAATGTAATGTGCTGTCATGATCTCTCTGTGTGAGGTTGAGCATGATTCTCTCATGTGCACGTTACATGGTGCTCAGTTTGAGGGTCAATCTTTTGGTTAGGTTCCATGTTTCAGCTCCATGTGTGACCATCGGTAGAATGCATTGATCATATACCCTTCTTTTTAGGACTTGTGGTATATCCTGGTTCTTAAAAGCCGAGCTTACTTTACCAGAAGGTTGGCAGCCTAGTGAGATTTCCTTTTCTTTTAATGACTTTACTGCCCAAGGTAGATGTTATGGTTTACTCCCTCTAGCTCTGCATTTTCGATTTCGATCGTTGTGTCTTTGTTCCCAACTTATTTGTTGTACATGACATTTGTTCCTCTAAGATTCATGTGGAGACCAACTTCCTTGCTTGTTTCATTCGATTCGTCTAACGTTATTTGGAGATCGTGAAGGTTCTTCGCAAAAAGGACCTCAGAAAAATACTAATTCAGAAAACGAGCTAAACGGTTGACACATAATTGTAAATCGACCTGCCGGCCTCAAAAGAGTGATTTCAGAGAACTAATTCACAGAGAATCTCCCCCGGGGTCACATTTGTACACGCAGAAAAGTCATGTTGTGTGGTGTTTGTCAAATTTAGATACCTTTTCTTACGGTCTAGGAAAAATAAATAAACGTCTTCTCCTTTCTCTTAGCCCCTCTCTAAACTAACCACTTTTCTCCGTCTTACTCTCCCATCGTCTCTGAAAAGGATACCAAGTACCTTCTCATTTCTTCACTGCTCCTGAAAGAAGTTTGAACTGTAATCCTCTCCATATATATATATATATATATATATATATATATATATATATATATATGTTATCATCCACAGACAGCTGTTTCGTTGTATTACAACTCTTCAGTGCGGCTATAGACAATCCATTATCCCATCCAGTACCACGAGGAAGGATTGAAACCTTCGCTTCAGACCCGGAGGCCAGTATCCTACCGCTGAGCCACGGAACTGGACGGCCAACAAGACTGAATTCAAGTGACATATTTATTTTACCTCAAAACCCCCATCCACCAGAGTGCTCTATTCCATAAAAGAGCATTTTATAAGCTTACAATGAGCGAGTTACCTCACTTAGAGAGTGCTGAACCCTGAAAAGAGGAGCTTTAATTATTGTGTCATCCATAGACAGCTGTTTTGTTGTATTACAACTCCTCAATGTGGCTATAGACTATATATATATATATGTATATATTTGGAAGAGGGTGATTTTCCAAATCTACCTCGCTAAAAACCTGCCCAGGGGTTTCAGAAGTACCCACTGATTTGCAGTAGGCTGTAACATACAACAGACAGACGGATCGACCTTTATAATGAGAGACTTATAATTACAAGTGTAAATTTTAATCATTAATTACTATATTATTTTGGATAAGAAGAATTTTGTGCTCACATTAATTTCCTTTGTGCACTGGTTGCAAACTGTGTTTGTGAACTGCTAAGATGGAATTATTCCTATAGCTAGCATTAAGACTTTGTGTTTTTAATTTAACAACAGAAAATTTCTCGTAACTAAAAGCTTGATATTTATAAACAGGCTGCAATGATTCAAGGGAAAATGTTTTAGTGATAATTTCTTTTTAATGCAAATAACTTGGCTTTTCACTTGCGGGAATTTGAACGGCAGAATTAAATTTACCACGAGAAACAAAATTTATCTCTGAAACATTTCAACAAAGAATGGCGAAATTTGCAATTGGAATTTAAATTAAAATCTATATTTTTACTTGTTTTAATCCACGTTTGAATGTTACGCTTTTAGTATCAACATAGGGTAAATGTTGAAAAGTTAGAAAGATAGAAGACAAAAAAAAAATAGGTTAGGTAGTCTAATACGAGAGTAGGAAGAGAGAGGGCAGAGAATAAAGTTTGGTAGTTAATTGAGAGGGTACATTTTCAACTCTTTTTTACTACCTACCAAAAAAAAAAAAAGAAAGAGAAAAAAAAAAGAGAGGGATCACTTACTACACCAACCTGAAGAAGGTCGTAGGGTGCAGCGGTCGGAACAATGTATTCCAAAGATGAACCAAGATGAGGACAACAGACTAAAAAATTGATGATTCGCCATTTAAAAAGTTCAGACAGAAATTAATCCATTTGAGTTCAACATTTAGATGAAAAACATGGACTGACCGAGGAGACTGAGAAGAATAAAGATGAATATAAGATGAAGGCAAAAGGATTGAGGAGAGTAGAGTAATAAGACAGTGTTTGCAAAAATGGGTGCCGCAGGACCCCAAAGTTCGGCGAACAAATTCTCTGGTTTCGAAAGATGAGATGTCTTATAATAAAATTTAATATACAGTTATGATATTTAGAAAAATGGTATTCACTATCTCCAAAATAAAAGTCTGCCGATGTGTCGGTTTTCATTCTTATGCTTCATATATGATTTTTTTTATATGATTGAATTCTCTCTATAAAACATTTTTTGTGCCATTTAGTGTTTTATCAAAATTAAGGTGGTCTGTGAAATATGGGAATAGGATACACTAGTTTTGGAAATCGTACTGAAATAGATAATCTCAGTTATCAATGCTCGTGGAATTTCCTCGGGTTAAGTAAATGTTACCAAATTTCTTTATTTGTACATTTATCTTAAACGTCAGCAGTGCAGCGTTTCATAGACTAGTATAGTTAAATAAACCATTACGATCCGTTCAAATTCACAAGTTGTCATGAAGCTTGCAATAAGATTATGTCTTTTTAATTGAACAATAGAAATGTATTTAAAAGTTATTTATAAACAAGCGACAATGACTAAAAGGAAAATATTTTCAATTATAACTCTCTTAATGTACATACATATATTTCTTTTCTTTGCGACAAACATAGAATCTATTTGCTTTTATTTGCATTTATGTTGACATTGTAAGTCTACGCCGTTTTAGAACTAAATGAAACGTTACAGTGCTATTAAAGATATTATTCCTTTCAATGCAAATAAGAATTGTATTACAATTGAAGGAATACGAACTAGTTCAACTTCACAATGATAACCAACATTCAACTTAAAACAACAGTTCGATAATATCAACTTTCAGGAAAGAATGACGAAAGCTTCACTTTCAATTTAAACGAAAATCAGAATAGGATGGCTGTGTATGATAAGTGCCCAACGAACCATTTTTTTAAAAGTTGATATTTCCGTTATTTTTTAAAGCTGAAATGCTCAGTTTTTCTTCATTTGGATGTTTTATAATTCATAGAAGTTTTCCGAGTGTATTATTTTCAATAAAAATCGTAAATGTCTTTTTCAAATACAAAAATGTCTATTTCTGCTGTTTAACGAAAGTTGAACTGACCGACAGACAGACTGAAAAGAGTCTAATAGAGATGAGTGGACACAACTGAAAACTCGGAACAAAATGATAAACTTTCAACACGTTCAGCGCTAAGGAATGTTAACATGCACACTATCACTTCGGGGATTCGAACCCTTGCAGACTTTATTTTTGCACCTCAACAAGAACTAGATAAATGCTCATCAAGATTAAGGATGCAAATTAATTTGTAAAATTCACCTACCATGATTTGAACTCAGGATCAACTTATTGCCTGGAGGCTGTCTTACTGACTTGGTTTAATTGACAAGTCTTAGATATTCATCATGCTGATACACAAGGGTTTATTTCATATTCTCTGTCTGTCTCTTTGTCTTTCTATAGATATAATGCTTAATATAACTTTTGTACTTTTGTATACACAATTAATATATATATATATGAATATATATATATATCCTCTTCAGTCGGATGGAGTTTGAGCCTGAAGCAGTCAGTCTTTTGGTGAATAAGATATAATATATGAAATAGACAAAGCTTAGCCTAATTTTACTGTAGGCCACAAGTGTAGAACACTAATTGAGGTTGAACTCACTGCGGTAGTAATGATCATCAAGATTTAATTACTATTTCTCTAAGTGATGACTTTGCTTACACAAACACACGAGTATGTTTGCGTAGGTGTATGCGTTTGCGTGAGCGTGTTCGTGTACAGATGGCGCTTTCTTGAGTTGAACTACTTATCCAATGTTTCCACTAATTTCTCAGACAATTCTATTTCGAATATAACGAAGTTAGATTTATCTTTCAATACAAAATCTTTATCACATTCCGTACGATAAAAATTAATTAATTTCTTCTTCATAATTCTATCATTTTTTTTTTTAGCACAGACAGGTCAAAACCAAGACTATTGAAAGGTAAATGAACCAGAATGTGTGCATGTATCATCCTTGTCCGTCTATACCGTCATCAACGGTGTTTAGTACGGTCACTGGTTAGTAAAACCCACTCCTGGTTTGTCAGTCCCTTCGTAGCTTCATTTTACTTACAGCACCTGGTATCCCCCAGCGGTCACCCATCAAGGTATTGGCCATGATTGAGGTTGCTCTGCTTTGGTGATCTCATGGGAACCAGTTATCCAACGTAGTTTTGCCATGAGGCCCCCCCCCTAGCCCCCGTGAGAAATTCCTAAGTCATTTTACTGAGTACTTAGCATCGAGTATTATTTTAAGATATTCTTTATGACACAACGGTATAACGAACCTAGAACGACCAAAACGGAGGCAATAACTCTACCACTGGACCACAGTGATCAGTATAAGATAAAATATATCTAGACGTTTAAAATCCGGGCAAAACCAGTTAACCTGGCGGGTAGTTATCCAACTACCTCCCCATGAGGTCAAAATAAAGTTAGGATCAACACTTACACGTGGGAGCAGCGCACGCTTACAATATCTGATTTAATATTCCTCGGTTAAGCTGTGTAGAAAAAGAGTGTATGACATCATTCAGAGAACACAAAACCCACCGGTCGTTTAGATCAGAAAAAATACAGAAATTCTCAATATTTACTTAGAAGGACAAAAAGAAGTTGAAATAAAAATATATATTGTGAGACTTTTCTTCCGTCTGTGGAGTTTCACTCCATAAAATTGTGAGAAATATGAGAATAAAATTTGTGATGTACAGCTGGGCAAGCTTTAAAGAATACACAAAATTCAAATACAGACAAACTCACATCTATAAATGTCCATTACTGGACACACGCACTTATGTGCCAACAAATTTCATTTATAGTTATCGCAAACTGAGAAGCGTGCAGCGTGCGCATGAGAGAATCATGCTCAACCTTACATGGAGAAATCACAAGACAGCACAATACATCAGGAAGAAAACAGGAGTCCGAGACATCATAGAATCTATCAGAGAACTTGAATGGCCATGGGCAGGTCATGTTGCGAGAATGACAGACAACCAATGGACAGCACAACTCACAACATGGATCCGCAGGGATTACATGGGAAACCAAGACCGACAAAATACTAAATGGAGAGATGAACTAGACAAATTCAGAAAATAAGGGCTCTGCAACGCCCATGATAGAGAATTGTGGCAGATCCTTGGGAAGGTCAATGTCCAACGATGGGCGTTAAAGGACTGATGATGATGATGATGTGATTTAAGATCTGTTTAATGATAGCCATCCTAGAATTTGAAAAGTGAATTAGTAATTATATTTGCTTCATCATCATCATCATCATCATCATCATCATCATCATCATCATCATCATCATCGTCCCTTTAGCGTCCGTCGTCGGACATAGAATTTCCAAAATATGAGCCAGAGTTCTCTAACATGGGCTTCGCAGCGTCCGTGTTTCCTGAGTTTGTCCAGTTCACCACGCCATCTTACTTTCTGTCGGCTACAATTTTGCATATAATCTCTGATGATCTATGTTACAAGTCACAATGTCCAGCATTTATTTGACATTCTTGCCACATGTCCAGCCCATTGCCATTCGAGTTTTCTAACTCTTTCTATGAAATGACGGGCTCCTGTCTTTTTTCTCTAATATACTTTGCTGCCTTGCGATCTCTCCATGTTAAGTTGGGCATAACCCTTTCATGCGTTTGTCGCATGGTTCTCAGTTTTTAGGGAAATCTTTTGGTTAAGTTCCATGTTTCAGCTCCATAGGTGACTATCGGGAGGATGCATTGGTTGTATACCATTTTTTTATGACTTGTGTGATTTCCTGTTCTTGAAAGTTGAGTTTGCTCCACCGAAAGCTGACCAACCTTTTAATGAAGGAAATAGTCGTTGAAACTGATACAAAAGCTTTTAGTCAAGAATCGGTTCTGTTCACTTATTCTGCAACTTTCCAAGACGAAAAATTCTATATTCACTTTCAAGTGTAACATTATCCGAAAACTAAAATCAAAATTGAACTCCTACCGAAATTAATGCTGTGAATTTGACTCCACCGTTTTGACTTTAACATAATTGTTGGTGTCTATTGAAATGTTTGGTTAAAATGTGTTGTTGTGTTCTAAGTAAGACCTGGTGGAAGAAGACTGGGTGTGTTTGATTTTGAGTATGCAAACATCTTTCTTTACAGAACAATCTATTCAGACATAATTGGCGTTTTACTACATAAAATATGATACATGTATCTGTCTGACGGACTTGTTACTTGAAGCGATAGACATTTGTGTATAAATCATGAGGGGTCAGTTTGTCCCTAAATAATGATAAAAAGTGGATCCCCCTCTTCTCATCCAAAAGACATCTCACGCTTATATATTAAATGTAGTGGGGTCAGTTTATTACTTCATTACAATAGAAAATGGACCCTTGCATTACTGACTCCCACTTAATATATGAAACAACGGAAAATGGCTAAAATCTGCTTTAAGTACGTGGATCTTTCTTTTTCTCTTAACACCATTGTATTCATATATATGTTGTGGCAATATATGCAACCTAGGTTGTAGCTGGTCCACTCACTGGGATATGAACATTAATTTTGCATGACCAATGTTGCGTTACAAAGCCACATATAGTGGCATTTATCGGTATAGATACTAAACACAAAATATTACCCCAATCGAGATAATTGCAGCGGATGTAATCGAAAATTTAATAATTCTGATTTGTTTCGTTTTAGTTCTGTACACACAATCTTACGATACGATAATCGAAGCCGTTTTCAGCTGCTGTACTTGAAAATTCTGGAACGTCACTTTTTCTTAAGCTCTAAAAAGATTGAGGTATGGCAAATTTTTATCATATATAGGAAGCAACACTAAAATTATGAAACGTAATTTTGTGAAATCCCTACGTATTTTGTGAAAGCCTTGAACATTCCAATGATTTTATAAAATCCATAGTTTCATGATTATTATTAGTAATGGTTAACAAGCTTGTGATGCTGACCGATACTTCCCAAATGAGTTGAATCATCACTGGGTGCACCATCACAGTACTCTTACGACAAATTTAGCTGTATGCACACTTTAAATACTAAAGCAGAATACACCGGATATTTACTATGTTTAGCTTAGTTTGATACAAGGTCACAGTAGTAGGAACCCCAGGAAAAATCGTTAGAATTACAGCTGTAATGGTCAGAATAACAAACTTGTTAACCGTTACTGCACTGACAGTGAAACTCAAGATTTCTTGGAACTACCGAAGTATTGAAAGATTTCACAAAATCCTTGGAGATTTCACAACATCAATAGTTTCACAATCTTTCTGTAACATATACGTATCTATGCATGTGTGCGTAGAAGTATTAAAATGTAAAACAAAATAAAAATGGTTTCGCATCTTAAAATATCGCTTTAAAAAAAACAACGCTATAAACTCTGTTCGACAAGAAAAACATCGGAAAAAAAGTTATTTTATTTCAATGCCGAAAATTCCTTTGATTTTCTGAGAAATGAAACCTGGGAATTAAATGCATTAACTTTCTTCGAACATTTGCGTCAGTCGCACGATCGAAACCCCAGCAACATGTCAATTCCCATCATAAAGTAAAGTTAGCAAAGATAAAGATAGATCAACTGACATATATATATATATATATATATATACGCACACACACACACATATATATGAACATCTATACACTTACACACACACATGTATGTACATGTATAGATATATGTGTTTGTGTGTGTGGGTGTATGTATGTTATGTTTGTGTGTTTAGGGAGAGATAAGACAATATTAATAACAAAAGAACGAAAGGAACAGAAGAAAATGGGAAATATACGGAAAAAAAAGAAAGTGTATATAAGAGAAAGGACAAAACGGCGGAAGAAGGTGGAATATACACACAAATATATATATATATATATATATATATATATATATATATATATATATATATATATATATGTATGTATGTATATACATATACATACATATACGTGTGTGTGTGTATATATAAAAGTACAAACGAACAAAAGAAAGAAGCGTAGATCAGAGAACAATGTGTGTGTGGTACAAACCAGGCTAGCAGTATAACATGATATAATAATATATCAATAATATAAAGCCAGTTCTGAAATGTAATGGATTTATATCATAGAGTGCTCGATACATACAACTTTTTACTCATGAAGTTAAGTTGTTCTAGCGTAGAACTGGAAATAAATAGTACAATGTGGATTTGCAACATAAACTAGCTCATGTTTCTGCTCTCTTCAGGCCTCATCGACGAGGCCCGAAGGGGGGCAAAAACATCTAGTTTGTGTAGCGAATCCCCATTCTACTATGTATATATATATATATATATATATATATATATATATATATATATATATATATATATATATATATATATATATATGAAGCGAATGCAGTTAGTTCGATCTCATTGTGTATTACATACTAAACCAATCATAGTAAATATAATTTGGGTGTGTCTGCACGGAGCTTTGGTTACAATTGTCCTATCCCCTCTGAATGTCTTGCACTTGTCTCCTTGCTCCTCACAAAGCTAAGCTCACTTATCTGTGGTCTTATGCCAGACTTAGTTAAACTCAATATCGAGATATTCCGCTTAAGACCAGGGAGTTTGAAGAGGTATGTCTACGTACATATGTTGTCTATCTGCCCGTTCATCTACACAATATTCCCATCAGTTTCAAAATGAATTTCAACTTTTTGCATCAGTGGGTAATGGACTGTGGAAGAATTAATCAAATGCATCAAGAGGAAGTAAGCAATAGTCCGGAAATCAAACCACATTTACCTCCCCTGCTTCATCGTTGCCACGTATGAACTGATTTTCATTCGTTTTTCTCTTTCTGCTACGTGTATGGCATAGGCAGAGATAAGAGCTCCCTCTGTGAGTGCTTTCCAGTTCCTTAGGGTTTGTTGAGTTTTGATAATTCACAAAGCTTTTATTAAAGCCCAAATAGCCTCAAACAGAAATCCTAAAGTTGAATAAAAATAGGAATTGGTTAAATAGGAATGGGTTAGTCACTCAATAGAAACTGTCACGTAACCAACGTCTTTTGGCAGCATGGCTTGTTGATAAATTGATAAATTGTTAAAGGGGATGATCAATGCATAAATTGCTTCTACCACCTTTTGGGGGATGGCGACCACTGGAAAAAAATCTGAATTTTCAACAAAAAAAAATTAATAATAAAATAAATAAGAGCAAATGCTGTCGGACACAAACTAAGATATGGATTTAGCAAAAAAATACATTGTAAATTGAACACCTTACTAAAATATTACTCAGGTGTGATTTTGAGAGAGAAGTGTGGCGAATCCTGGGGAAGGTCTATGTCTAACGACGGACATTAAAAGACTGATGATGATGATGAATTACATTTGTAGCTTTCTAGCTCCAACAATGGGTTGGTCTGTATGCCTGTTACCTTTTTTTGTAGCCACTCAGCGAGCCAGACAGACAGACAGACCAACTCAAAACCTGAAAAATGAAAATAAAAATTAAAAAAAAAATAAACGATGTTGACAGATTTGGTTGACAATTTCTAGAAGAACTTATATTTATTCATTATCTTTAAAGACAGATGTGAATATAAATCACGAAGAAAAATTTTTAAAAAAAAGACATTGGTTCAAACAGATTTTTCTTTAGTTACTTTATTAATATTTATTTCTCTGTTCCGTCTCAGCTGCGAGATGTGTGATATTCCCATGAATATACAGGCTGTCCGTGGATGCCTCTCTTGAACGAGATCGGTACAGAATTATTCCATTATATAAGCAGGTCAAAATAAGTTTTCATTCATAAATATAATATCAATTCGTTATTTCAATGTATGATATTGAAAATAGATATATTATAACCTAATAAAATACAACCCAAACAAAAGAAGAAAAAAAAAAAAAGAAAAATTGGCCAATTCGGGCATCCTGCATGATCTCAAGTATATTTTTACGCAAGGGAATTTCCATCTCATCCTTAAATTTTCTTAATCTAAAAAGAGTCATTTGTTTAACTATTGTGAAAGAAACTGAATCGAGTTATTCTAAATTTATTCTGATATACCTGTTAATTTGGGGGAAAAAACAACCTAAAAGAAAAAAACCCTAACAATGTAATAATATTTTACGGTTATGAAGTCGGGACCATAGTTAAAATACGGAGAAAGCTATTTATTGTTTCATTTGTTGCATCATCTTCTTTTAAAGCCTAATGGGATTTTCTTGTTCTTGCGGGCTGAGCTTGCTCAACCGAATGGTGGCTAATCTAGAGAGAGTCTTCGTTAAATGTAAGTGTATCCCAAATCTTTTAGACTAAAGGCCTTTTTAGAGCCCCTTCACCAGCCCCTAAAGTTGCTAAGAAATGATTCATAAGAAATTTAATTATATTGATGAATTAGGAAGCGTCCATCAGGACTGTCACTAAAACTGTTTTTGAAGAGGACGGACTGGTTGGCTATGTATGTATCGTGCTCACCAGCAGCACCAATAGAGCTAGACGGCTGAAAATTCAAACGTTTACTTCTTATGAGAAGAGAGAACTTTTTTCTTTCAGAAATCTTTAAGCAGGTTTTCAATGGTGAGTTTATAGTACAATGAAAGTTTTTTTTTTCTGTTGAAAATGTCCCCTAGTTTTTGCCCGGCAACACCCACATTTGTAATAGAGAAAATTGAGCTTTTTAATGATCATTGCTCAACAAAACGCGAGAGAAGTAACTTTTTCATTGATCACTATTTTTTTTTATTTTTCGATCTATCACCACAAACACAGAATGCTGCCAAAATGCTTTGGTTGGGTGACGGTTTCTGTTGAGTGACAAACCAGGCCTGTTTACAAACTGCTATTACAGCAGAATTTTTTGAAATCCGGTGAAAGTTGTTTTGGTACATGATAAATATATTGAATTTGCTGTGATTAAATTACTTGAATAAGTTAACAAAATTATTCGAATCAGAAAAAAGAAGGA
>OY735216.1:50847121-50874621 GCA_963457665.1 Thysanoteuthis rhombus | reverse complement strand
GTGATCAATGATTACGTTATTTCGCTCACCTTTTGTTGGGCAATCATGGCTAAAAAGTCTGGATTTAAAAAAAAAAGTACTGGGCACAATTTAAGGACGAATTCAATATAAACTTGCATTGAAAATTGAACCCTCCTCTGAAAACGTATTTATGGAAGGTTCTGAATGAAAGATAAAAACTGTTTTTTTTTTATGGACCTAATGAGTAAAAGTTTATATTTCAACCCTCTAGCTCCATTGTGGTGACCTGTACACTTGATACATACATACATACATACATACATACATACATACATACATAGCCATCTGGACCAACTCGAAAACTGATGAAAGCTATTTTGACATTTTTGGTGATAGTTTTACTGTTTTTAATAAAGCTGAACGTGCTGTAAGGGATGTACATACGTCGAAGAGAAAGGAAATTGGTGTTTTTTTTTCTACGCAGAAACTTTTTCATGAATAAGGTCATTAAGGACAAAAAGTTTTAATAGATCTCAAAGCTTATTCGAATCCGTGGGGATTTTAAAGATGCAGAAGTATCAGGTGCGAATTCTGCTTTTAACGATTCTTTATAATTAGATTGCTTTATTCCTTAAATAATTTCAACTCACAAATACTGAAGAAATGGACCTATTTGGTCCGACAGAATAACTTATAAATTGCTTTAGATCATATAAAACTTCTCTGAAACGATTTCCCATCGTAACACGGTTGATATATCATTCGATTTAGACAACGTAGATGATAGAATAAACGATTAAAGAAAATGGGACAGCTGAAGGAATCGAATATGGTACCTATAGATAGCTGCTCCAACGTTGCAGTGCACTTACCATGATATATTCACTGTATAACGATAGGAAATCATTCCAGATAAGTTCCTATATGATGTAACGCCACATTTTTTAATTCAAAAACAAACATCTATTGATTAGTCCAAGGGCTAAGTATCTGCGAGAATTATATATATATATATATATATATATATATATATATATATATATATATATATATATATATATATATATATATATATATATATATATATATATACCAGTTGGGATATGTGTATGCATTCACTTGTGCCTGTTTATCCGTCAGTTAGTACGTTTGTTCGTCGATAAAATATACCCAAAAGTTCCGATTATTTTTCAATTAAACATTGCTGAATGCTGGAAGGCACGGAAGAATGAATTGTATTTTGAGATGGATTGAGGATTTTGTTTCCCGTTGGAAGATTGTTTAAATTATCTAGTTGGAAAAGAGTTGAAACACGACTGGCTCAATCTCTGCCCCAAATTCGATTCAGACAGAAGATGATTACTGCAACTTCTCTATCGTATATATTACAAATTGAGAAAAATATGAAAATATATATTTCTTTTGTGAAAACGTATTCATTTCTCAAAATGAAATAAGCCTGTGTATATCTGTAAAAATTTTGTCATTATATAAGACTTGTCAATTTAGCTCAGTCAGGAAGACAGCCTCTCGGCAATCAGTTGGTCCTGAGGTCAAATCAAGATAGAATAATGTGAATTTCAGGAACCTAATTTTATGTGTAGTTCAGATGGTGCAATGGTTAGCACATTTGCCTCACTCTCAGAACGATCAAGGTTCGATTCCCAGAATGAGAGGAAAGTGAAGAAAGTCTTCCTTAAGACAATTTTCGATGTGTACTCAGCTGCTAAGTGAGTACCCCCCCCTCATGCTGTTTGTGTAGGTAGAAATAAATTGAGATTGTTCGTGTTAAGGTAGAAGATTAAAATCAACCCTAGCTTCAGAGTTGGACAAAAACAAACAACCAGTAAAAAAATCCAGCGTTAGATTTTAAGGGGGCCCTAAACCAAAAGTCCTTTCCTCTTAATTAAAGGTTCCCATTTGGTTTCATTTCTACATCAGGCCAACTGAGGAGATTCTTAGATCGGGTTTCTAAACTAGCCGGAAGGTTACGAACTACGACAAAGCCATCCCGGTCAAATTCATCTTGCCTGCCTGTTTTTAAGGTCAAGGGTGGTCAGACAATTTGTGATAAGGATAGTTGGCCCCTTGCTCGACCAAGACGAATTGAAAAACGGGAACTCCGTCCCTTGCTTGACCTCTATTTCGCTTCGTATTCTACGTTTGAATAAAGCGAGGGTACTCAATCACAAAACAGATATTCGGGACGTAGTTTTCCATTGCTAACCACTAGCTTAGATGATCATTGGCCACAGCTCAATCAGCGTAAATCAGTAATACATTCGTGTGTGATGACTAAAAGTTTTCATACTTGGCTTGTGTATTATTCACTAGGCAATTTTGTAATTTGAGGCTTAAACAAAAGACACCCGAAGTGATGTCACTCCCCCTGCATATTTTACCTACAGCTAGGAGGAGATATCCCCTCCAGCTATGGGTGAATAGTAGAGCCGATGGTTATTTTTAGACCTATAAGATAGACAATCTTAGGCGTTGGCCCAGCACCAAACTTGATAACAATGATAAGGTATTCATGGATTGTAATCCACGACCAACTGGCCGCAGGAAGATATGGATCCATGCATTTCCCAAACGCATTAGTGCGAAGTGAACGCTGTCTCAGTTGAAGTCCGATCTCCATGTCCATTCTCCGCACTGCTTAACGCACTGCTTTGGCTCAGTTAGTAAAAGTGACGCTTAGCAATAATTTGGTCACAATTTCAAGTCAGAGTAAAGAAATATTATTTCATAAATCGATCTGGTATATCGTTATTTGGAGAAGACAGACAGTGGAGAGTTTACTCCCATAAATTTGGCGAGGATTGTTCTTATTACGGGGAAGTTTCATCGCTTCATTTAACTAATATCCTCCAACCTACTTGACTTATAGATTCCAACTTTATCTCTTTGAATCGTTTTCATTTCGAACCAATTGAGCAACATCGAGCCCTAGATGAGTAACTATCTGGGAATAGCAGGTGGCGTAAACAGCTGTGGAATATGGAGAGAGCCTTAGTTGACAATCCCATTAATCCTCCTTAGGGGAAGAGTGATCACTAAACTACACCCCAAAACTTAATCCAACCACTCCCCACTTCCTTGCACATTGGGTTCTCTGACTGACTTGGATGCAAACAACACGAAATGAATGAAAAAAGGAATTTCGAATCTGTGATGCAATCGTGCTTTTTGTTGACAAACTTCATGATCTCCGACTAATGCTAGACGAAATGAATGTTGAAAGCAAGAAAGCAGGTCTCAACTTGAACTTCAGTGAAATAAATGTCATGTATAACAAACATGTTGAGGACAGAAACACATAAATCAGAACTGAAGAAAGTAGACCACTACATCTACTCAGGACAAGGAAACTACATGGAATCCTCAAAAGAAGTTGGAATCAAGCTTAGAATCTCTCTGGGATGGCAATCTTTCCATTGGAGCAATCTCAACCTCCCAGAACTAAATGCCATTAATCCTAAAAAGGAACATCCTCCCGGTAGTCACCTACGGAGTTGGAGCATGGAATCTAATCAAGAGACTGACCTTCAAACTGAGAACCATGCAATGTGCATAGGAGAGAATCATGCTCAATTTCATACAAGGAGATCATAAGACAGCACAGTAATTTAGAAAAACAGGAGTCAGACACCTCATAGAATCCATTGAAAAAATTGAAAAAAAGAATGGCAACCACTGAACTTCACGACTTACATCGTGGATCCCCAGAAATCATATGCACAACTTTATCGGGCAGAAAATAAGATGATGCGATGAACTAGACACGTCAAAAAGTACTGGCTCCGCGACGCTCATGATAGAGGGGTCTGGTGAATCCTTGGAAAGATATACGTCCAGCACAGGACGCTAAAAGGATGATGATGTAATCGTCTGGCATTCCCGCCTGATCGTTGACTAAGAATGGAATCACAGCAGCAACTTTATTATACTAATATGATAACATGGTGTTTGCTCGTAAAATATTTAAATTGGCAAGCATAATTTGGAGCCCTTAAAATATTGGGGCCTTGTGCAGCTGCGCTGATTTATGGCCCTGATTACACCCTTATATTAGTATTCCCCTTTCCTCTTCAATATACCGTTATCATTACCCTGCTAAAGGCAACGCTAACAGTTCAGCAGTATGGGGCTCCAAGATATTAAGAGCTACTGAAATAATGTCTTCTTCACAGTTTCAATTTGTTTGAAAATTTATTATGTTTCACGGAGATGAATTGTTGATCCATAAAGAACTTCACGTTTAATTAAACATCATGATTTTTTGAATATTTCATTTTTGTTTGGATTTGTTTGAAAATATTGACTGATCACAAAAACAGGAAGCCCCGCAAGAAATTATGCACTGAATGATTGATCTGACCCTGGGTACTTTACCTATCGGACGCCCATTCTACTTTTTCGACGAATTTGTCAAGCAACACCGAACCCGGTCACTACCTGAATAGGTGACCAGGTGAAAATACTGGGTGTTGTAAGCAGCTGAGGGATCATTTACAGAGTCTCTCACCCGATAATTCTGCTAAGGAGGAAACCGATCTCTGCACTACGGTCAATAATGCTAACCAAATGCCCCCTCCAATACTTTTCCTCAACCCTCTGACTGGCCTGGCTGCGAGTGAAAAGAAAAGAAAGAATAAATAAATGAATGAATAAATGATTGGTTTTCGAATCTGTGATGCAATCGTGCGCCTCTCCCCACCCCCACTTTAGAGCCAGTCCAGGGCTGAAGCGAGTCGTTGACTAAGAACTCCCGCCTTAGGGAATCACAGTAGCAACGTCCTCAACAATGACTAAGTAGTTTTCTCTCCTAGGATCTCACGAATTTGCAGAAAAATGGCTGCAAATGCGAAGCCACGTGTGTCACCGGGCTTCTTCCTTCTCCATATTTTATATCTCTTTCGGTCCACACCACTTCAGAAAAGATTTACAAATGCATATTTTACAAGACAACAGGGAGAAAACATAATTCCTAACAGCGAGTGTTCGGATATCTCGGCTTTACATACTTAACGCGGGAATAAATACTGTAAATCATATTATAATTCACCAAATGTCCGTCCGTATTTGACAATATGACCCAAGGAACCACACGAAGTTTCCCGATGAAAATTTATACGTATACTAATGGGAGTATGTTTTTAGTAAGTTAGTTTTTGAAATGTTCAAGATTTTGCAAGTTTTTGCAGGTTTGGGGTTTGACTTACAATACAAGTATCAAGCTAAAGTTGACCTTTCCTTTGTGTCCAGCTATCTGATAAATTACCATTACTTTAATTCATCAAATGTCTTCCCACCGACTCTGTTAGCATAACTCAACCAAGTCTAGAGGCGTAGCAACCATTTTTTTTCGATCATTAATGCGACCCCAAAGCATGTTTTTTATTGTAGATTATTTTTCTAATTTATCTCCCCGATAATTATAATCTGATATCCACGTATATATCTACATATGAGAGTTTGATCTGTTTATCTACATGTCACCTCTAAATAGCCGAAAAGAGGCATCGTAGCAAGTGGTTTACAATTAATATATTATAACAGTTTTGTACTCTTATTTGAGCCTATGACTCTATCCAAGGCCCCCTCAGCAACAAGCACAAAATATCACCAGTGAGACAGATTTTCAGTCAGTTTATTCTAATGATTGTTGCGTTAGCTACAGGAGAGAAACAATAATGTTAAGCATATAATACAACAATAGGAATCTCTTTTCTGCAAGCAATAGGAAATCAACCTACTACAGATATTTTTCAATTGATCTTCCACCAGAAGCCTACACGGAATCCAGCCTAGTTTAATACCAGCGAAGGAAATTTCTGGACCTTTGTGGCTGTCAAACTCCAAAACTGGAGTTTCCTCTTTTCTACCGTGACAAAAACATGGACAACTAGAACAGTCCTCACCAAAATGAAAGGTGTGAACCGATCTGTAAAACGCAGATTCCTCTATCGTGATTTGAACTCACGATTAACTGATTGCTAGGAGACTGTCTGACTGAGTGATCTGAATTGACAAGCCCTAGAGATGGAAAAAAATCATCATACACTAATAAACACGTGTTACATACGCATTATTTATTTTTATTGAATTCTGATCTATTTTAAATAGATTGTTTGGGACTAAGTGAGTTTGATAACAATAACCGTTTGATAATGATACCTGGGAATATAATAAAATGTTCCCTCTGTAATTAATGTGGACAGTTTTATATACATGAGTAAGAGAGAGAGAGAGATGGAGAGAGAAAGAGAGAGAGAGAGAGAGAAATAGAGAGAGGGGGAGGGGAATACTTCTGTATCTGACAGAAAAGAATCTTTGGAATTCTATAAAGAACTAGAAAGCACTTGAAGTGCTCATACCTTTACCAACAGCATTGTGGCTGAACACTGAACGAAAATCAGTACATATATAGCAACAATTGAAGATGGATAAATGTATAAATCCCCTGAATCAATCCAGAATTTCAAGTAATTTCTTCTTATACCATGGTCCTCCCTTCCAAAAAATATAATTGATATCAATTGAGAACTTTTGGAGATATATTGTGAATGGACAGACAGACGGCCGGATTGGCAGAATGACATAAAATCATATTTTATATATATATATGTACACACACACACACATATATATATATATATATATATATATATATATATATATATATATATATATATATATATATATATATATATATATACACATATACATATATATACATATACATATATATATATATATATATATATATATACATATACATATATATACATATACATATATATATATATATATATACATACATACATACATATATATATATATATATATATATATATATATATATATATATATATATATATATATATATATATATATATATATATATATATATATATATATATATATAATCTTTATTGGCTGAGGTATATTACCTACCAGTCTTTACAAATCTGAAACCAAAGTCTTTTCTATATGAGCCTAATTCTCTGCCCTGTTGTGTAGAGGAATGAGAAATAATTACGAAGAAGCCTCAGGTTTGTAGGGGAATGGTGGAAAAATGGTAAAGAGAGTCCTTCATCATTTTATTGGCACTTTTGAAAATGAAGTATTGAGCAAACAAGCAAGAAATTAGAAACAGTCGGTGATGGTCGGAGAGTGGGAGGAACAGGAGTTAATCAAAAGAGAAAAAGCGAAGGGAGACGTACACGGATTTCGTTCGCGGGGAAGAGAATTGATATCCGGTAATGGAACGGAGGTTTTTAGGGGTTCTGGAATTATTGGGGTTTTCTATTTATTTTGGGAGGTCTACGAAGGAGCATGGTTTATAGATAACGATCCTGAAAGATGCAGAAGTTGGATAGATTAAAAAGTAGATAGATAGCAACATAGATAGAAAGAAAGAGAGAAATAAAGAAAGAAAGGAAGGTGGAAGTGCAGAGATAGATAGATAGATGGATAGATGGATAGATAGATAGATAGATAGATAGATAGAGAGAGTGATAGATAGATAGATGGATGGATAGATAGATAGATAGATGGATGGATAGAAAGACTGATAGAAAGATAGATATATAGATACAAAGAGAGACACTGATCGATAGATGGATTAAATAAAAAGTCACAGATGGATAGTGTGTGTATCTGTTTGTGTGGAGGTAAACTATCCCAGCTTACATGTATGCAGATATTTTATTTATACCTTTACACACATAATGCCAATACCTATAACTCTGAAAAATATTCCTGTTATTATTTTCAGTTCTTTATTCAATTGACTCTTCATCGCTTATGTCTTCAAGCACTGGCACAATTTTCTAAATTTCTCTTGCTCACTTGGTATCTCTCCCTCACACTCTCTCTGTATATGTATACATACATACATATATATATATATATATATATATATATATATATATATATATATATATATATAATGAAATAAAGGATTTGTTATACAATCACGTTTATATTTTGCCCTATTTGGGTTTCTTCAGGCAAACGATTTGATTTATTTTCGATTCCTATTCAGGACATTTTTGGATGAGTCTATTTTTCTAGGGTGGAGAATCTTCCTCTTATTCAATTGATATTTTTTTTTCTTTTCCTTGTTTAGTTTTTGGACACTACTCGTTATGTACTTTTTCCATTATACGTAGCATAGATACTTGATTGTCTGGTAGTTATGAATTATAAATTAGAAATAGATACAGTAGGCACTTTCTTTATCAGTATGTTGCTAAAACATCAGCTCCTTGTGATATATTTCCCACCTGAGAGTATTTTATTCTTACTTGAATCTATTTCCCAGTGTTGGGGTTCACTTTTACAAAACCTCAGGGGTTAGTTTAATCATTCTAGGTTCGGTATGCTTCTATATCTGAGATAATTATGAAAAGGTGATTGGGTTGTTCTGAAAGTGGCTGGGGGTATAAAATAGTAATAATGTTAATGTTAACGGTGATGCTATCACTTCTACTGTTAATGATAACGAGGGGAGTAAACTAGCTATGGAGATTAATTTTTTTATACCTGTATATGGGATGTTGAATTATGGTTTTTAATGGAAATTTTTAGCTGGGCTGGCACTTTAACGGTACTTCATATTTTCTATTTGATAATTCTGCTTTTTATAGGCAAAGGCGAGGATTTCAATTTTTTTATTTAAGCATAGATAACATGGGGTAATATTCGATTTGAGTTATTTTCATTGTTTGTGCTATGGCAGTGTGTTTATTCATCCTTTCTCCATTAGTATTATTTCTAATTACTTCATTGTTATTTCCTGATATGAATTTATTGAAATTATCCGTACAACTATCGCTAATTTACTGTTTGTTCTTATTGAATATTTTACACAATGGTTTTGGGGCTCTACTCTAACTCAACTTGATGTTTAATGTTGAATGTATTGAACACTATGAAATAAACCCAAAGCACATTGGATATTGCATTATATTATATCATATTGTATCCCGGATTAGTATTGCGTGTATTTATATATAATCCAAAACGCGGGTCTATCGCTATTTTTGAAACTTCCGTTTTATTATTTCTTGCTGATGCAAGCGAATAGGCGGATAGGCGAAACATGTAATTTAAATTTTCCAAATCATCATAAGCATCATATTTCTTCCCTTGGATTCGATATCCAGAATGATACTCAGACATATATATGCATACACACATACACAAATACACATCTCTCTCTCTCTCTCTCTATATATATATATATATATATGTATATATATATATATATATATATATATGTATATATATATATATATATATATATATATATATATATACAAACACACACACACACACACACACACATATATATATATATATATATATATATATATATATATATATATATATATATATAATGTTTCTTTAGTTGTAAGATCATTAATCGAGACATTGAAATTAGTAAGATTTTTAGACAGTTCAATAAATCCATGATAAGACATCCAGATCCCTTTTAAACTTATCAGCTTGACCGTAGTGAAATAATAACGAGAATTATAGAGTATGTTTACGAGAGTACAAAAATAGAATAAGTAAATAGTGTATATCAAAATGAATCAATTTGTATTACTGTTAAGGGAAATAGGTAACCAAAAAAGTTGGATCCAGTTTTGGTCGGTATAAAGGATTATTGCATCGGTCGAATATGTTGGTTGAGAAGTTTTTCTGAGTAATTAGTATTCTCAAAGATGATACCATAAGTTGGTTTGCACGCAGTCTGAGATTGAAACCAACACAACTGATTTAATATTCACATAGACGAACATTCAATAGAAAGAAGAGCGCATCATGTTTGTTGTTATACTTACTGATCCCTCATCGTTAAAAACATTTTTTGGGTAACCTACGTAAGTCAGCCCTTGTTCAAAAAATAGATATGCAATATAAAATAATATCTATATAGAGTACACATAACACCTTATATAAAATGACAAACGACATATATGGCATAAGCTATGTAATGAGAAAGGGAGGTGGTGTTTGATCAACACTGCTGGGGCGCCATGTTATTTTGACTTTTTTTTTTAACGAAACAGTTACATATTGTAACATAATAACAAAGTATAGGGAAACAGGGAAAAACACCAGAGGAAATTACATAAATTACATCGACAGATATTGGGAAATTAATCACTGAAATGGCACGCACACACACACACAAATATTTTAATGTTTTGTGTTTAAAATTATTTAAAGCTGCGAAGCTTTCTAAACTATATATACATATATATATATATATATATATATATATATATATATATATACATATATATTTATATATATATATATATATATATATATATATATATATATATATGTATATATATATATATATTGTGCAGTTCGACGGTAGTTTTTCTTTTTTCTTCTCTGAAAATGGCTATGAATAGTTGAAAGCACTCATCTGAACTTTGGACAGTTCGTACATTCGTGTGATAATGCAGTTAAGCTACTCATCCGTAAACACAAGAGAATGACCAAGATGTTCATCTGACTGAAATTGTTGATTGACTTCAACAATATATATATGTTTATATATATATATATATATATATATATATATATATATAGAGAGAGAGAGAGAGAGAGAGAGAGAGAGAGAGATGTGTGTGTGTGTGCATATGATTGCATTCATATCAAACAATGTGTAAAAATTAGATGTAATAAACAATGTACAATTTACACAATGAGCTTTCTATCTCAAGCCTACACAAAAACAAAAAACAACAAATAATCATTTGTATTTTTAAGCACAAAGTGTGGTGAGTGAACAATATCTGTAGTAAATAGCATTCCTACTTTCAGTATCTATTCATTTTGTTGTTAATTAGCCCCTTCACTTGCTAACATCGGAATCTCGACGAAGGTGCTTTCTATGAACTTGAAATTCTTGCTAAATATTTTTAGCGTGGACAAAAGTCCCCACCGCTTCTAATGCAATAAATGCACAGTTGAAAATCATTTTTCTCCTCGATGGAAACTTTTGCACACACCCAAAGTTTTCTACGCACAAGCAGAATATGATATTTCATTTTTTCTCATATTGAAACATCGCAAGATTGATCTTCATATTCCTTTGATGAAAATTAATTTCACATTCATTTAAATCTTTTCCAGTAAACTTTATAAAACATACATTTATATCACTTTCCTATTCCCTTTTTTTCGTTTTCCTAGCTATTGAGCATATTTTCTTCTAGGCATGGCTTATTTTTGGCAGAAGGCCACGCGTATGGGATGCTCAATGAGGTCTCTTTATAAAAGACCCTGATCGAACAGTGCCAAGATCGAATATGTCTGTAGCAGTTTTTTTTCTCCTAATACCTGGACACAGCATGCACATTCATTTTATTTTCCGTCGTAGTATGCCAGTGACGAGAGTTCCATTTGCAGTAGGTGTCTGGCAATGTGACATGGCACGGCAGAAAGTGATTTCATATATTTTCTAAGGTTTTTCGATTGAAATCAACAACGAATATCCACTTCAGCCGGGAGTCATTCACAAAAAACAAAAGACAATGTAACTGAAATCGTAATGCTCTCTTGAGACGCTGAAAAAATGTTTTGTTTGCGTTCTTGTTTTTTTGTTTTTTTGCTGCAGTGAGTTGGCCAAGAATAGAACCATGTTGATTGTCTAAAGATTAAATAGCAAGGCTGGAAAGCACCAACTAATCCCACAAGTGGTTAGAGGAGAAAATGAAGACAAGGCACGATTTCAAAAAAAGGGGACCTTAATTGACTTACTTTTTTTTTTCTTTTTTTCTTTTTAATTGTTGACCGATAAAATAGTGAGAAGGTCAATCAATGTCCTTTGTCGTTTGACGTGTCAGAAATTCTCATTTTTGGAATTCATAGAACTTGGTATCAAATCTCATCTGTCAATGCTGAGTTTAGATCAGCCAGACTTTGTACATCAACAGAAAGTATGTACAATCATTTGCTTTCACGATCTATAATGATTTGGATCATAAAGACAGTAAGAGCTGATCTTTTCAATATATGTTGTACAACGATAATCATTGGTACTATTGAATTTCCAATCAATACCGCCTATGTAACAGTCATATAATAAATGTAAAAATGCAGAATTAAAAAACTTGAAAAATTATATTTATGAATATGAGAAAAACATTTGTAATGCCAAAGCTAGTTTTTCAGAATACGTGGTATAGTTATATAACTTCTGTGATACAAACAAACATTGAATTGTTGTATTTCTCATAAAATATTGCACACTTCCCTGCGCATAATATCAATCATACCAAGTTAGGAAGTAGGTATAAGTACTGGGATGACCACTAACCATATATCCCTGTTAGCAAGAATGGTCCCCAAACGATTCAACAGTGAAAGCTCATGTTTGTTATGTGGTGGAAGATGAGATATGTATTCCTGTAGCTCGGATACAGGTCTCCAGGGAAATGACTGCTCTCAGTATTGAAGTTCATGACATTATGACCAATCATCATCATCATCATCATCATCATCATCATCATCATCATCATCCCTGCTCCTCCTCCTCCTCTTGGAGTCCGTTTTTGGACATAGACTGTCTTCAAGATTTGCCAGATTTTCTTGTCCCTGGTTATAGCAGGGCCAATACCTACCAAATTTATCTAAACCGTCACACAAAATTATTTTTCGATGGTCACAATTCTGTATATGATCTCAGGAGATTCACATCGTCAGTAGTGATGTCCAGCGGTTGTCAGACATTATTGTAACATGACCAGTTTATTGCCATTCGAGTTTTCAAATGATTTTGTGATATCTCTTACTTTTGATGGCTCTCTGATATGATTTACTGTCCTGTGACCCCTCCCCTCTTCATGTAATCTTGAGCATGATCCCCTCCAGTGCACATTGCGAAATACTGGAAACTGTGGATGTTTTTGCCAAAAATCTCTGACGTTCTGTTGAACGTAGAAGTGTCAAAGATACATTACTTTAAAAGATCCATACAGGAACTCCCCAAAATTGCAGAGATTGCCATAATTCATTTTTTAACAAATGTTTGATTAACATGACCGTCAGCAGACACATTTCCAGCGGGGAGGGCAAAGGTACAGGGGTGATAAAAGGATATATATTTTCGCTGGATGACTCAAAAGGATATATTCACAATGTATCTTAGTGGCAACCCCGTTACGGGTGAAGAATAGAACCTTATTTTTATATGGATGCATTACGTTGGAATCACATTACTGTATCCCTATCGACAAATCCCGAGGGCTTAGTTTAAAAAAAACTCCAAATACAGACATTCACTTGGCTGGGAAAGAGTTTTTTCTCCACTTGAGTGACCGGACCATTGAATGCTCTCAGTGAAGATACTATTCCCTACTTATCAATTGTTGTATCCAAAAATTATTCATTGGATATAACAGGACTCTCAAAGATCAAATACAAGTTGCCATGTAATGACAGTCCAAACCTGCCTTACTTGGAGGATATGGTACTCTCAAAGTTCAACAACACATTTTCATATTAGCACAGCCCAAACTTGCCAGCCTGACTGGGTTAGTCTGATTGGTAAACATCCCATTGTATCATGACACTAAAACCTACTTGAAAGTATTAAAGGTACGAAGCAATCTTACAGCACTGTTATCCTTTATTGACTATAAGATCTCAACTTTCAAAACCCTTAATCATAGTTGAGAAGGCCTGATCCAGGGTGTTGGCAACGTATTCAGACGTTGATGATTACTTGTTACCATGTAAATTAGCTAGAAAAGAACGGAGTCCTTATTTTCTGTCTTCCTTTACGAGTGAGCGTACAACACGGCAATGTATTGAAAAGTTATCCCAACAGAAGTTGAGATAAGATAATAAATCAGTACATTATAATAAGTGATTTCAGTAATTTGTCTTCTGCAGTTAAAAACCGTCAACCAAGACTGTCACCAAAACTGTCAACACAGGTTTCTCCAGTTTTCAAGTTGGTCTGTTTGTCTGGCTATGCATGTATGTACCACACGTACTACGGCACAATGAGCGAGAGGGCTGAAGATTCGAACATTTACTCCTTATTATGGCTAGAGAAAATATTCTCCTCCTTGAATAGGATTTTTGTGTATAGTAAGGGAAATTTTTGCAATGTAGGTTTATGCTAAATTCGTCCTTTGATATATGTCCGGTAGCATTCACGCTTGTTCCGTTTTAGTTTTTTAAATTCAGACCTTTTTCTAGTGATCGCTGCCAAACAAAGGGTGAGAGAAGCAACTTGATTATTGATCATGTCTTTTTCTAATTTTGTTTATTGATCATCCACCCTCGAAAGAAGAAGAAATCAAGCGAAGAATCACACTAGGATGGCAAGCCTTTGGCAGAGCTAGCTCAACCTTCAAAAATAACAAGATCCCATTAATCCTAAAGAGAAGGGTGTATAACCAATGCATCCTCCCAATAGTCACTTATGGAGCTGAAACATGGAACTTAACCAAGAAACAGACCCGTAAGCTGAGAACCATGCAACGTGCACATGAAAGAATAATGCTGGGCCTCACATGGAGAGACCACAAAACAGCACAACACATCCGGGAAAAGACAAGAGTTAGAGACATCATAGAATCCATAAGAAATCTCAAATGGCGGTGGGCTGGCCATGTTGCAAGAATGGCTGACAATCGATGGACATCACGACTCACAACATGGATTCCCCGAGACCATATGCGCAACCGAGGCCGGCAGAATATTAGATGGAGAGATGAGCTAGACAAGTTCAGGAAGTACTGGCTCCGTGACGCCCATGATAGAGAAGTGTGGCAAATCCTGGGGAAGATCTATGTCCAACGACGGACGCTAAAAGACTGATGATGATGATGATGATGATGAAAAGCAGCATGCTGTCAAAAGATAATATCTGTTGAGTGACTAACCATCTGTCTTCATTATGAATTTGCTCAACGTTTGATGAAAATGAAAATAAATCTGTCTTGCTTACGAGCTTAGAAGTCAAAATATCGTGTAGCTAAAGATATTTGTTTGGTTATGGGACTTTTTTTGTTAGTCACCCCATCCACTAAATAATTATAGGTACTGCAGCTCAGATTAGGGAAGATTGAAGGGAATAAAGAAGCGTTACAGGTGGAGAGAGTTGAGTGTGAGTATAAGAGTGTCAGAAGAAATAAAAGGGGATAAGGAAAGAGAAAGAGGGGAAAAAGATTGAGGAATAGTGAGGTAGGAGAAGAAAAAAAAGAAAAAGACTTGGATTCTCGCACTGACCTTTCCATCAATATTGAGTAAGAAGTAGCTTGGTTCACTGGAAAAGTACACACACTCGTTGACCTCAGTTTAAATCAATCACTCCATAAGAATTTCCTCTTGAATCAAACATTCCGGAAGGAATGTGATAATCTTCTTTTTTTTTTTTTTTAAAGAGGGCCAGAGTAAAGATGTTCTTTTGAGTATTACTGACCAAAGCGTATTAAGGTAGTCAAACAATGATCACATAACTTTTGTATTTTTTTAACGAGAAAACCGCAATTATTCAGCAGAGAAAAAAGTCTTAAAACCAAGTTTTTGGCTATAACTCTTTATTCGTAACAGATACAAATTGACATGATACGCTGTTAGGCTTCTGGTGAAATTCTGTTTTTCAACGATATGCATATACACATATATCTATTATGAAATAAATCAACAATTCATGGATTGTCGACAATGAGGAACACAGATACAGAACACATGCACAACAGATACAAATCTTCACGATACACCGTGAGGAATCTGATGAAATCCTCTTTAGAACAATATGTCATGTCAATTTATTTACAGGTTTTACCCTGTTTTGCTCAACTTTACAGGACCACATCGATGTCAGTGTGAACACATACCCCAAAATATTATCTTTGACATTTTTATCCGGAATTCTCAATATCTAACTTGCTATAAACATGTTTGTGGATCCCATTCGTAAAACAGGGGAATATGTTGCGTCATTCTTGAGTTACGCAGTCACATTCAAAATCACTGGCATAGAATGTAGAACATTCAATTTTGGCTCGGATGTTGGATGAGCTTTCCCGCAAGCTCAACAAGAACTGGTGAAAAGCTGATTTGGAATCAGCATCCTTGAATTATCCTATATAAGCTAAGCAATAAATTCAACTCTTAAATACCTTGACCAGCATAGTTAATCCCGAGTCGGAACTGGATTATGAACGATTTTCCATTTGGATAGTGATTTGTAAGGGACGGCGCATTTGGCTTTCTCTTTTAACGATTAATCACAGCCTCTTCGAGAACCACTCATGCAAAGAACTTCAAATTCAACACTGCGCTTTCTTAGGTCTTGAGTAATAGATGAATGATAAGCACAATTTCAACTTAATACAGATCTCATTGCCGACATAGGTTATTGTGTCAGCCATTTTGAATTCAACGATTTTCCCTTTATGCAATTTTGGTTGACTTTTATTTCTCTCATTCAGTACTCATTGATGATGCAAAATCTGTGGAGTTTATTTTGCTGCAATTTGTAAGAGATCAAGTTGTATCTTTGCTGTACTATAAAGAATATATATTGCACCTTAGGGATGTTTACTGAGCGTTTGGTGCTAAGCCTAAAGAATTTAGATGATATTAATAAATCTGCCGAAAAAAGGCCCCCCTCCTAAAAAAAAGTTGGTGTGGTGGAGTGCTGATGTCAATTTTCAAGTCTGCACACAAAACAGTGTGGCCAGGAGCACTGGAACGCTCAAACAAATAAATCCTTCAGAATAAAGGCCCCACCAAATTAAAAAAAAAACTTCTTTTTTGTTTCGAAAAAAAAAAAAACAGCAATTTTTTGAAGGAGTACTGATACCGAGTTCCGATTCATTAAGCAAAACAGTATGACCAGGAGCACTCGAACAAACAAACAATCAAACAAGCAAACACATCATGAACGCTCACATATCATAGACGGCTAAGGTCGTTCAATTTGGGCGATCAGTGTGACAAGATGACGCATCCATGGTATCTAAATAGAATATCTGAAAGTATCATTTGACATTGCCCAGTAAATTGTCAATTGAACATTCCTAGTATGTCTTATATATATATATATATATATATATATATATATATGAAGGATTCTTTTTCAAGTCTAGGACACGAGGTGATAAAGCCATATCATTTAGGCAATTCTCTATTCTGGAAGAATGAGTTTCTCTACTGTAAAATAATACACACGATCGTGATCGTCATGTTGTAATATATACTTTAAAAGTCAGTCGGATCCATTAGAAAACTCCAATGGTAATGGGCTGGTCAGGTTGCAATACAATTGCTGGACATCACGACTCACTATGTTGATCCCCAGGCATCAAGATGTCGTGACGAACTCGACAAGTTCTGATAATACTGTCCCCGCAATGCCCATGATAGAAACGGTTGGTGAATCTTGAGAAAGGTATATGTTCACCGACATATGTTAAAATGCTGCTATTGCTGCTGATAATGATGGTGAAGATGATGAAAACTAACCGGCTACCGGCAGCCTTTCGTTCGAGCACCGGTATTAGTACGTGTGCCACACTTTGATCAGTACTGCTCAACTTTCAGATAGCGGGGGAAATTTGTAGTGACTCTAGGTCCAAATCAGGATTCAACTTTACTTATCCACCGAAACAACAGCAATAATGATAATAATCCTCACCAAATCTAGGAGAGTAAAAATTGACATTACCCTTACCGGGATTTGAAATCAGGACCAACCAAATGGCAGACAGTTCTCTTACTGACAGAGATAAACTGACATCTCATACATATCTTCCCAAATTTACGTCAGAAATATGCAAGGGCTTATTTCCTTCTAATAAATAAATACATTTATCAAATCAACATTTCCCTATCGTTGAAATGTTTCTTTCATTTTGATATTTGGATATATTTATATTAGAAAAACATACTTTTATATATATTTTTTTTTACATCTATTGTATAATATACAATTGAAAATTTGCAACATTCGTCTTCAGTTGGAATAGAAGCAGGAGTGGAGTCTTACCCCGCAGCAGCAAGGCGTGTTCGTATTTTTTTTTTCTCTCATTGTTCTTTAATTCATTTGTTTGTTTCTAAATTTCTCTCCTTACTTCCACTTCAATTATTGTTTCACTCACATCATTCTTTCTCTTATTCACGTTTTTTTTTTCTCAATCTTTGCTTTTGAAGATTCTTTTTCCTTATATTATTTTATTTCCACTAATTTCTTTTCATTTTCTCTTTTGTCTTCTTATCCCCGTTTATAACTTTTCGAGTGTTTCCTATTCGCTTTTTAACTGCATTTTTATCGCAGAATTTCTTTTCCACCCTCTCACTTCACCCGCTACCCCATTGTACTATTATTATTTTTCCATCTAATGGCCAGTGTTTTGTACTTCCCGTTACAATTTCAGCGCCGCCCCCTCATACAGAAGCTGCGACAATTAGAAGGAAATAAGGCCGCCATGTTAACCGGTCTCGGCTATTGGCGGGAAATGTTTCTTCCGGCTCGCCATTTTAGATTCCTAATTGGTCCTTTTTTTATCTCATGCTCAGTTATTTGTGTGCATACACGTACGCACATACACGTGCACACACGGAAAAGGGGAATTCATATGCACAGTTCTACTTGCACATGCATAACCCATCCGATATATATATATAAATATATATATATATATATATATATATATATATATATATATATATATATATATATATATGTATATATATATATATGTGTGTGTGTGTGTGTTTGTGTGTGTGTGTGTCTGTGTGTGTGGAAAACCGTAAAGAATCAAATACACGGACATATCTTAACACCCGCCCTTAACTTTATATACTTTAATATGCAAATACGTATTGCATGCATACTAATACATTTATATGATAATGTATACAATGAGTTGAAAATAGTATCTGATACGTTTCAAAGATTCATTTTAATATCCTTACACAGCTTCAAAATAGACAGAATTTGGACTAAAGATTCCCGAATTTTGTACATGAATATTTAATGTTTTATTTGTTCCAATTTTTATAAAAATCTTTGTATAGTTATTAAATATGTTGAACAAGTTGAAGAATCCTGAGAATATTCATTTCCTGCACCGGGGACCCTTGAGCTATTTAAACAAATATCTCCAAATATCTTTATGAATAAGTTTATTCATGTTTATATATTATATAAATACATCTAATAAGCACATATAAATATATATATACATATACATACATACATACATACATATATATATATATATATATATATATATATATATATATATATATACAAACACACATACACATATATACATATATATATATATATATATATATATATATATATATATATACATCTTTGTGTGTATGTTTCTGAGAGTGTGCATGCGTGTCTGTGGATATATATATATATATATATATATATATATATATGTTCATACAAAATGTTTGAAGGCTTCCCGGTGTAGTAAATAATTCTTTTTGGGCTTCTATGGTTATAAAAAAATAGGTTGGCAATCCGTTGTCTAGAATTTTCAAGGGCTGCAAATACAGTCAATGGGTTAAAAACAGTTGTTGCTACAATAGCGATAATAGAAAGAACGACATGAAAACATTAGAGCAGGGAGTAGCATAAGGTTTGTTGGGAGAGAGAGAGAGAGAGGTAGAGAGAATATCTCTACATTCTTCACAGCCGTGGACTCCAGCAGAAAGCACTGTCTGGGGACGACTCGATGAGGGTCGGCGATCGATACATATTGTAGTATCTTCATACTCTTCCCAAGATTCCCTTGCTATTACACATTGCCTTGCTTGTACGGTTTGCTTTTATTTCCTCGTGTTCGCGTCGCCAGTCCCGATCCACGCTCTGATATTCGCACTTGTCAATTCACGACTTGGGAATCGGCAGCCTCTCGCTCTCCTTTCTTTCCCTCCTTCTGTTCCTATATTCCCCGGACCCGTTCATTGTTTACTTTTTCTTTCTTACGCATCGGTTTTCTTCCTCTCTGGCAATCATTTCCTTACTGCCCCATCGAATACGAATTACAAACTGAATAGTGTGTCGAGACCATCTCTCAAGTGTGCTTCGTAATATTTTCCATGTACGTAATCATCCATTATTGGCCTGGTTCATATCCAGTACGGGTATCAATCTTTTTAGCGACGTGCGATGATGGGCACAGCAAACTGAAAACGCTGAACTCATACACTACTGAGAGAAAATAACAGAAGCAAGGATAACTGTTAACATATATTTCATAGACATATCTTCGGTTCAGTTATTTTGCCCTAAAATCCTTGAAAACAGACCTAAAAAAAAGGGTATACAACCAATGCATCCTCCCAATAGCTGCTTATCGAGATGGAAGGACGAACTAGACAAATTCAGAAAGTATTAGCTCTGCAACGCCCACGATAGAGAGTTGAGGCGATTCCTGGGGAAGGTCTTTGTCCATCGATGGACGATAAAAGACTAATGATGATGATTATGAAGATACAAATTTTGCCCACTGACCACTAAAATGTTCCGTCTAATTCATTTTATTTCTAAAATACATTAATTCATAGTATACACTTTCATCAGCACCCCAATGTATGATCTTATTTCAATTTTGCGAAGAGTGAAGATTCTATGGGCCGTGCAACTCAAATATAAGTCAACAATTTTCTGGTTTTGATAAGAGAGCGGTTTCGGCAGCATCTTCCGCTATTTTCAATATCAGGATTGAGTTGTATTATTTATATGAATGAAACCAAAGATGAATACACTTGTACAAAAAAAAAAAAAAGATTCGTAAAAAAAATGTACATCATCCTCTATATATATGCAGAGAGAGACCGAACGAAAGAGAGAGAGAGAGAGAGAGAGAGAGAGAGAGAGAGAGAGAGAGAGAGAAATTAAACGCATCGTTCACATTAACACGTGATTATATACTTTTCATGTATCACATTTATTTTATAAGCATAAGTATATCTACGTATGTAAGTGTATAATAATTGTGACCTCTCAATACAGATATTTTACTCTTCATTACATTATATACGAATAAAATTTAAATTTATACCTGAAATTAAAGATATATATATATATATATATATATATATATATATATATATATATATATATATATATATATATATATATATATGTACGTGCATATGTTCTTACATGCGTAAATCAATAAGTAGTCGAACTTTTTCAAAAACCAAGTCATAACTCTAAATTGAACTATATTGTTTCTTTCAGAATAATCTCCTCCATTGTCGACAGAATATTCCTAACGTTTTCTCCCCGTTTTAGAATGCGTCCTGGAAGTCGTTTGTGGGTTAGTGTGCTGGTCTTATGGCGTATTAGCTTCTATTTCCTCCCCCGTTAGAAATTGATGACATTTCGGGGTGAATCATTTAGGAACAAAACAAAACTGGCAAAGACTTAAACCAGAGTCTAGGGTAAACGGGGGACAATATACGTCTTGTACTTCGTCAAAAAAATGCTGTTCTTCCGTCAGCATACATGACGAATTTACTTTTACTGATCCCTGTATCTTCGGGAACCTTATGGGCTGTCAGACAACCATTTCCATGGATCACAGCAAGCGAATGTCTTCGGGATTTGGCATCGTTTTTGTTGGATGTTTTCCCTGATTTGAATTTTTGATGTCACTCGTGGTATTGCGTAAGGCTTGGGCCATCTTCCCAATAGGTCTGCTGCAATATTAGGAGTGTCTCCACAATAGTCTTCTTCCATTCAAGACAGAATTTCATACAAACATGTTGCTCTTCAAAATGCTTCATTATTCAACTTGGGGTTGAAAAAGAGCCAAGCTCACTACTGTTCATTCGGACGTGTAGCTTAAAAACTACCCAACGTGGCTTGATGCAGTCTATTTTTCACAAAACATTAATACATTTTTATATGTGTTACATAGAATTCGAGTCAAAAGTACTTTAACTCGTCCTTTAAGCACACTGTTTTATAAACATATACAGATTGCCATGTATAAATAATATTTCCCAATACATATGATTATTTATGGAATATAACGAGAATCCAACTCATTACAAGCAGATTTGTTTTGCAAGTTAAGTGTGTTCCGTTTTCAATATTTGCAAGATAATTCACTCCATATATGGAAAACAATTATGAGAAGTGACTCAAAAGCTTATACGAGTAGCTGCACATGATAAGTGCCCATAGGACCATTTTAAGGAAATAGATATTTTCTGTATTTTTACCGCTAATATGCTCATTTTTTCCCCTTTATTTTCATTTTGATGATCCAACAATCAATGATTCATAATTCAGAGTGTTTTAGCTTCTAGATAAAAATGAATTGAGCAATATATTTGTAGCTCTAAAAATAACGAAGAAATCAACTTTTTAGAAATGGTTTGTTAGTCACTCACTCTGTACAGTCACTTATATACTTCGTGACTGGTATCATGTGTGTGTGTTCGTGTGTTGTTCATGTTATGTGTATGTGCTCGGGTGCAGGCATGCTTCATTACCTCTCTATATATTCTATTATATACTATTCGGATGATAAAGCTGAAGTTGAATTTTGAATGAAGTATATATAAATGCAATTTGATTACTTGGAATGACATAGTGGAAAGTGGAACAGTGCCACCATAAACTTCATGACAAGATTATTAGAAAGTGAGAGAATTTTCGAATAAATCTCCACATAAGATATAGTAAAATGAGGCTGAGTCAACTTTTTGAATACACACACATAATTTATATGCATACATACACACACACTCACAAACATATATATATATATATATATATATATATATATATATATGGTGGTGTAATTGATTTCCGGAAAAGCCATAAAGAGAATAGGATGGGGAAAGTGGAACCGAATGTAGGAAAAATGATGAATCATATCCTAGTCGTGTATATATATATATATATATATATATATATATATATATATATATTTGTGTGTGTGTGTGTGTGTGTGTGTGTGTGTGTGTGTGTGTGTGTGTGTGTGTGATAGAAAAACAAATTACGTTTCAAATCTTGGCATTTGGAAACACGAAAAAACGTTTTTCAATTATGAATGAATAAATGGTTTATCACACACACACACAGACACGCGCACAGGCACACATATACATATATGTATATAGTTCATAATGTATTTTTTTAATTTATAAGAATGCAGAAATGAAAAAAAAAGTAGGTTTTATCCATCGATAATAATATTCATCCACTTTGCTCAATTTTAATCAAAGTAAACAAAGGTTATTATTGAATAAAAGTTAGAATCTTTTGGATATATACCCGGTGAATATCAACATTCCGTGCCTAACACACTCTTCAGCGATAGACAATATATCTTATTCTTGTAATCGTCGGTTCCTGAAAAGTGCGTTGGGCACAGAAAGTTGACATTCATCGTGTTATTATCCTTGTAGTACTTCTTATTCTTATTCTCATTCTTATTCTTATTCTTATTCTTATTCTTCTTCTTATCATTATCTTTATTATTATTATTATTATTATTATTATTATTATCATTATTATTATTATTATTATTATTATTATTATTATTATTATTATTATTATTATTATTATTATTATCTGGAATCTCACACCAGTTGCCTGGTGATAACCGAGTTTGAGTGACAGCAAGTCTCCTCAAGTCTCCAGCCCTCCTCTCCTAGCACTCATAGGTCTCAGTAATTCTGCGATTTACAGTTTCACACCGGTTGCCCAGTGGTTATCGCTGAAGGCTGAGTGACAATAAGTCTCCCCAGGTCTTCAGCTAACGTCTCCTCTCTCTTTCACTTATCATGTCAGGGCTACAATTCGTTGCAGTCCTTATATCTCTAGCACCTTCCTCAGTATCCGTGCAGTTCCCAGTAGTGCTGTGGTCTGTACGGTCTCAATCCTTCCCCTAATCCCGATTTCCTTCAGTCTATTATTTCCATTTTTAGTTACATTTTGAGTTCTCAGTTTGTCTGTTTATCAGGGATAAATGCGCATATTGAATGTAAAGACACTCTCCCTATAACAAACTGGATTTTGGGCACTGATTAGCGAATCGAAATCAGTCGGATGGCCGTATATTTTTTGAACAGCAAACGGAAATTTCCGGAGATCAGCAACAGAAATCGATAAATAAACCATGGTATAAAAGAAAAAAATTTTTTTTTTCCAAAAGTGAATACAAGGTACTGAGAGACCATGCATAAACGATGCAAGTGAATAGGATAGAATATCAGAAAATCATTCTTTATCAACTAAGTGGTAGTATTATAGATTAGATGAACGGAATAAGTTGTGCTATCAAAAAATGTAAATGAGTTTTTAAAGAATTATGATGTTTATTACGCTAACCGCTAATGCTAATACGCATGACTTGGATATATTTGAATATGATTGTTTGATGTGTGCTTTTATACACAAATTGTGTACTTTTCTTCACACTTATTAAATATTTCAATGTCAAATGTTTCATGATTCAAGTTCAGCCCAGACATTCACCTATTCCAATGTTTAGGTTTAAAACGCAACTTTAGATCCAAGCATACTTTTTAAGGCAACCAATTTCACGGAGCTTGAACATATCATTATCCTCACCAGCCTTGGAGTATCAGTCGTAGAACTTGGACCTTTCCCAACATTTTCTAGACCTCTCTATCATGTGCATCGCGGAGACAGTACATTTTGCAACCTGTTTAGTTCGTCACTCCATCATATATTTTGTCGGCCACGGTTTCACATATGATCTTTAGATATAAACGTCGTAAGTCGTGACGTCCAGGAGTTGTCTGTTAGTCTTGCAAAATGACCAGCCCATTGCCATTTTAGTTTTCTCATAGATTCTATGAAATCTCGGACTCCTTTTTTCCCCTCTAATATAATATGTTGTCTTGCAGTCTGATGTCTACATGTGATTTGTGATTCTCATGATCTCTACATGTGATACATGATCCTCATGATGTCTACAAGTGATTCGTGGTCCTTCTGATTCTGCATGCGACCCGGGATCCTTATGATGTCTACATGTGACCCGTGAAACTCGTGATGTCTACACATGATCCGTGATCCTCATGATAACTACATGTGATCCGTGATCCTAATGATATCTACGTGTGATTTGTGATCCTTATGATGACAACATTTGATCCAATTGAATTTTTTCCACCTATTCAGGACTTTTTGTGGTTTGTGTTCATAACATTGGCTTGAATAGTCGAATTCAAGCTAACTGCATAGTTCTCCGTGTATTAACGTTTCTACATTCTTCTAATTTTCCACATTCATTTATTATGTGATTGATGCATTCCTCCCAGTTTCCGTTAAAGTTAAAATTTATTTATTATGTGTTTGATGTGCTTCGTTAGCTTACGTCTGTTTTGGATTGCTTTCAACAAAGATTACATTCTTTTTTCAAGTGAAATTTGAAGTCACAAAGGAATAATCTAGATATCGAAGATAAAAAAAAGCAATACAATTAAAACTTTTGAAAGTGAAGAGCATTCCTTGCTCAAATTATCTAATCAGTAGGTCGAGCGTAGATAATGACACCACACAAGAGTAACTAATTTGAAGAAAAATGCATTAAATCAAAAGCTAAAAACATAATTATCTTATTAGTCCTATGGAATATGACCAATAGGAGGTTTGTATCCAATTGGAGCATGTCCGCTTTCACCGAGTCCACTTTCTGACGCTTTTCATCTTGATGATTAAATCTGTTACATTCGATCATGTCTTTGATGCGTTTTGATTTGATCACTACAAGGTCCATGGTTATTCCGAACAAATTATTTGAGGGATTTTCCGAAGGTTTTCCACGGAGTCTATCATATACTCATCAGCACATTTGCTCTTGTATATTAGAATCGCTGAAAGTGAGAGTCACTCTAACTGTATGCGTTGACAGCAGACTTACTGGAATAGGTAATTGCTGGATATAGACTCTCTAAAAGTAGACTCACTGAAATGAGAAGTGGCTGAATGTAGATGCACAGCATATAGACTGGCTGAAATTAGCAGTGTTCGAATATAGACTTGCTGAAAGTAAATTTGCTTGAATGAGAAGTGGCTGAAAGTTGATGTACTGGAAGCAGACTTGTGGAAAATGACAGCGGCTGAATACACTCACGGAAAGTAGACTTACTGAAATAAGAAGTGGCTGAATTTAGATGCACTAAAAGAAGACAGGCTGAAATCGGAAGTGGCTGAATGTAGACTCCCTGAAAAGAGACTTACTGAGATTGCCAGTATCTGGATGTAATCTAATATATACAACTTTTAGTCATGTTAGCACAGTAAAATGGCCTCCCGTTAATCATTTCGTTGTGAGTTAAAACCACGGTAATGGATACGAATTTCACATATTGCTTTACATCCTTAATTTTGATAAGGAATGTTCTTGTTTTTCGAATTCTTGTCACAGTAGAAAAATGGACTCAACTTCAGTTTTGGAGTTTGACAACAATTTCAAATCATTATTTAAATTTGGGCACAGGAGACAATTCCGATGTCAGTGTGCAAGCTTTTTGTATTGATTGAGAGGAGAACTTGTAAGAGTTGCCGGAGTAGCAGACAATTTGGCGTCGTTTGCAAAAGAGATATTGTCTTGCCATTGATTTGGAATTTTGTTTTTTTTTAAGTAAAAGTGAATTGAATTAAACAATAGATTAGCCCAACATAAAGTACGGGAAATCATAGAAATAAAACAGATGCTACAATAGTGACATTTGTCCATGAAACGAACATTTAAACCGAAAATATATTATTGTACGTTGGCTGTTCGTCTTTCATATATATATATATATATATATATATATATATATATATATATATATATATGTATGTATACTTGAGATTAGGGAGACACTTCAACAGCACCACTTTTTTTATTTGGATTATTTTTGAATAAAACGATATACCGATAAGGGCAGAAACACAGAGAGAGAGAGGGTGGGAGAGAGAGAGAAAGAGAGTGACTTAGAAAGAAAGAAAGAAAGAAAGAAAGAAAGAAAGAAAAATGGTAGAATGAAAGAAAGAGAGAAAGAAAGAGAGAAAGAGAGAAAAAATGAGAGAAAGAGAGAAAGAAAGAGAGAAATGCTCCTTGGCTTTTGTCTCTAACATAGCCTCCTCTATATCCCGAGATATCTGTTTGGAAAAAATCCAAGTCTCAAGGCGTATTTTAAAGCCAGATATTTTCTGGCACTGCTGGGCACCATGGCACTTGTTCAGTTTCCTTTGTGTCCTCTATCGTTTAGGGGTAGGTAGTATACCCCAGGGTGGATGGTTGGGTCAGACGAAGAGACTACAAGTTTGGCATACACCGGCGACTATCTCTAGTAAGGGCACTGAATACAACTGCCCTGTTTCGCAATCAACTAGAGGTGACATGAACTGGTTAATTCCTTTTCGAGTGTTTCCAATTCAGAAATAGTATAAAAGGTTAATTTATTATACTTCTGTTTGCCGGCGGGACATGTGATTCTTCATTTTTAGGCAACGCAGTGTGGTTCAAACCAAA
>OY735216.1:50782121-50842121 GCA_963457665.1 Thysanoteuthis rhombus | reverse complement strand
TTCCGATCCTACCTAGTTGTAGTGGGTGGGGTGTTTATTCGCTGTCCTGCCACAGCAAAATGTGACACAAGGTCGAGGCTTAACGTGGGGAAAATAGGAGCCCTCCATCCAGAAATGGCTCTAGCCGATGCAGCTTCAGCATAAGTCTTGACCTGCTCCGTTAAGTGGAATGGAGCAGTGCTGCCCCGGGGGGGGGGCTATTTATTTGCTGTCCCACCACAGCAAAATGTAACACAAGGTCGAGCTTGACGTGGGGAAAATAGGAGTTCTCCGTTCAAAAATGGTTCCAGCTGACGCGACTTTGATTACCAAGCGACTACAAAATGTGACACAAGTTCGAGCTTAACGTGGGGAAAATAGGAACCCCTCCATCCAAAAATGGTTCCAGCCGACGCGACTTTGATTGCCAAGCGACCGTAGAAGCTATAACAACCTCCGCCACGAAAGCATTAAGACAATCCCGACCTGCTCCTTTAAGTGTAATGGAGCAGTGCTGCCCCGGGGCAACGGATCCCCGCAGCTGGGCCAAGTAATAATACAAGAGCCCAAGGACAAGTCAATTCGATGGGGAAGTATCAGGACCAGCGCCTCGGTCTATGCCGTGGAACAGGTACTACACATTGTGGTCGTGGATGGGGTATTTATTCACTGTTTCATCGCAGCAAAATATGACACAAGGTCGAGCTTAACGTGAGGAAAATAGAAATTGCAGTTCACGGGGTCTTGGGTAGTCTATAGCTACACTGAAGAGTGGTAATGCAACGAAACAGCTGTCTGTTGATGACACAATAATTTATATACCAATGCATATATCAGTTATAGTTATTTTGGCTAGGTTGGAGCAGCTACTCTATGGGTTGTAGGTTAGATTCATGCAGCAGCTCCATTTTCTTCAATTGTTTATTCTATTTACATTGTCTACGCCAAATGGTACATTAACCCTGTAATAACGGGTGATCATTTCAAAAAAGAATTTTTATATAATATAATGCAATTCAAAATGATTCTGTCGGATCATATATCTATTTTTAAAAATAATATATATATATATATATATATATATATATATATATATATATATATATATATATATATATATATATATATTAATCATCAAATCTTCAATTTGAACTTTTCGTTTTATTGAAACCTTACAGGCTAAGCTCATAATAAGAGAAAAATCCAAATGGTGAATTTAATTGAATTAAACACATTTTTTTTAAAATGACTCTCATCGCACCACATTTTCCACGCACACATACATACACACACATACAGACACATATATATATATATATAAATGTGTATATATATATATATATATATATATATATATATATATATATATATATATATATATAACTGTTGCAGTGAAACTTAAAACTGTAACATCTGGATTCAGTTCCAATGAATAGGAGTTAAAAAACAGTGAGAGTATACCATGAGGTAAAATATCCGTGGGTTTTTTTTTCTGAAAATATCTATCTAAATTCCATGAACTTACATTTTAAATCTAATCTCCCCCCCCCCCCTGAAAAAAACCTACCGGTGGGCCTTCTTCCAATTCGAAAAAAAAAAAGTTTCAAGAGACATTAAAAAGTAAATGTTGAAAATTTCAGCCCTCTTCCTCCATTGGTGGGGTTTGTGCGCGTGATACACACACACTTACATCCATAGACAGTCAGCCAGACCAACATAAAAGCTAAAGAAACCTATTTGGACAGTTGAGATGGCAGTTCTGTTTGATGGTTTCTAATGACTGCACAGTTCTTAAGATTTTCTTGGCACCAAGATTGAGACCCCATTTCTCCAGGCCCCGAACGCCAAACATAGGAATAATTGATATCTCTATAATTGTAATTGCCAAATAGCGATAAATATGAACTGATACACGCGCACCCACACTCACACACCTACACACACACCTACACACACGTGAGCACGTGCTCACGAATACACAAATACACACACACACACACACACACACACATATATATATATATATTTTTATACATATATATATATATATTAATATACATACGTACACACAAAAACATATACATATGTATCTACTTACATAATTAGCCACGTGATGGTCTACATTATCTGTCTGTAGCATTTGTCAAGAGGGATGAGTCTGGGTTTCATTCTGGTTCAACGTGTACGAGAAAATGTAGAGCGACATAATATTTTTGATGTTATTTAGAGTGTAATTGCATAATTATCTAAATACAGCCGTCATTTTTGATGGTATGGCTGAATTAGTGTACATACATATGTGTGTGTGTGTGTGTGTGTGTGTGTGTGTGTGTTAAGATCAGCTATTATGTCCGCCTGTAATGCCTGTGGATCATACATACATATATATATATATATATATATATATATATATATATATATATATATATATATATATATATATATATATATACGAGAGACCTTACATAAGGAGCGATCAATCCTGAATAAGGGAGCGTGATATATATATATATATATATATATATATATATATATATATATATGTATATATAATATGATCCATCCTGAATAAGGGAGCGTGATATATATATATATATATATATATATATATATATATATATATATATATATATATATATATATCACGCTCCCTTATTCAGGATTGATCGCTCCTTATGTAAGGTAACTCGTTCATTATAAGCTATATAGCAATGCTCTTCCAACTTGGAGCACTCCGGTAGATGAGGAATTGTGCGTAAGTAAATATATCACTTAAATTCAGCTTTACTGACTGTCCACTTCCACATTGGGCAGTAGTAAAATGCCAGCCAGCTGGTCTGAAGGGATGATTTCGATCCTACTTCGTGGTACTAGATGGGATAATAGATAGTCTATAACCACACATAAAGACAAGAAATAGTGCAGACTCCGTTAAAGATCCTCCACGTTGTCTACACAATTCTTGACAGCCTTTTGTAACATTCGTCAACATTTGTTCCTGTGATAAAACCATTTCTCTCCTATTGTAGTTCTCAATTCAACCCTCGTTAGAATAAATGATCGTTGCATCAACAATAAAACGGAAATTATCTGAAATGCAACATGATTCGTTGTAAAATGAAATAAGTTATTAATATATATATACGCAGTATGAACACTGTGTGTCTGTGCGTGTCTCTTATTACCGAGCCCCTGCTATTGAGATAACAGTTTTCTTTCTTTGTTACGAACGCTATGCATCTCTCTCAAACCACTCTCTATTTAAGTAACTTAATTTCTTACAAATGGTGATCTGGACAAGAAACGATAGAATTGCAAGCATGTCTGAATAGGCATCCATTTCATTACAAAATTGCATCCCTTTGTCAATGCACATATACTGACACATACAGACACAAAGGCCTGTGCGAAGCTGGCAATAGGCCCAAGCTAGATGACCAAAAATGCGGATCCCGCCTTCATCTGCTCATAGAACATTTCTAGGTCCATGCCAACTGACCTATCAGCTCTGATCAACTCATATATTATGCGTATATACAATCATGCATAATGTTGGACCAGGCAACTGTGTGTTGCCATAGTTCAGATATAGTGTTTCTTTTTTATGCTAAGTTTGTGAAAAAAATAACTGAGTTTTTTTGTCAATTCAAATGCAGTCGCTTATTTTTAGAAAAAAAATTATCTAATCATGCTCATGTGATACACCATTTTAAAGTATGATTTTCTCTCTATTTATTTACGCTGGACGTTTCCTTTTCGGTGTTCATCTTGGTTGATTTAAGAAAGTCGATTCAAAGATGGATAAAAGCAAAATTCAAAGAATTGTATCGCATGAGTTCTAAATGGGGCGTACAGCAGCGGAAACTGCTCGCAATATCAACTAAGTATTCAGCCATGGGGCAGTCGAAAAAGGTACAGCTCAACAGTGACTCAGAAAAATTCGAAACGAAAACGAGAGCCATGAAGATTTTGGACGTCCTTCTGCAATTGGTGACATCCAATTAGGGGCTATTATTGAGGCGGACCCCTGCAAAACAGCTCGAGAGGTTGCAGAGGAACTTAACGATGCTCATTCAACAGTTGTTCTTTATTTTAACAAAATGGAAAAAAAATCTCAAAATGTCGTACAAATGGCCCTAAACAGAAATGAAAAAGAAAACTGACATGTTGTGCAAATGACCCAATTGAAATTGAACGAACCCGGTTATCGAACTTTACCTTACCTAGCTCACTCACCAAACCTTTCTCCGACGGACTATCACTTTTCAAGCATTCCGACCACTTCCAGTCAGGGAAAGTTTTCAACGACTGGGCAGCTACTCAGACCGCGATCGAAAAATTCAACTTCTCCAGAACCCTAGAATTCAATTCTTCCAGAATAAATAGATTTGTTTTCAGTTGGCAAAATGTTATAAATTGTGAAAGTCCTAATTTTGATTGGCAACTTTTATTCGTAACTGAGGTATACTTCTTTGATATTAGTCGCAAAAAAAAAACTGCAAATATTTTTGCACCAACCTTATAGATGACAATGTATAACTGATAGTTTTTCAGAAGAGGTTCATAAGAAAAATCAAAATGATGAGAAAAGACGTACAAGCATGCTACAACGGACATTTTTACATAAAATGATATCCATTCATGAAGTAAGACACGCACTGATACATATATACTCACAGGCAGACGCATGCAACCACACACGCACTATATGGACTTTGTGAGTTCGAGTTCGAGTCGCATCCGAAGCTGTTAACGTACACTTTGCATTAATGCTCTTGGGAAAGGCATGAATCCACTTCGACTCGCAGCTTTGAGTGAACAACTCGGCACTTTAAACCCTTTAGCCCCTTTAAAGCAGCTCATCTGTTACTCTGAAAAAGATGAACAAACTCTACAGCTTGCAATAACTGGTCCTGAGCCCGGGTAAAGGAGGAGGTTTAGTGTGTGGCCAGCGACTCCACTCCGTGAAACCTACCTGTTACTGTTACCTTGATAAAGAAGTTGCAGCCATATGCTGCACATGGAGTCCAAAGAAATGAACATTTCTTACTTTTGTTACATAGTAGTCGTAAGTTCGATTCCCACAAGATGCCCAATCTTAGTGGGGTTCTTCAAAATCTATGGTAAGCTTAGTGAATGTTCTGGAATGCTTTTTTTTTATAATGTTGTCAACAAGTTCTCATTCCATTATGTTTCATTACTTGAGATGGATCGGTACTTATTTTAATTGGCAAATGGCATCTTCCATATTCTCAGGCATCCTACTTTTTTTGCTAATGTCTAAAAAGCAACTTTAATGAAGAAGGTAGAAAACATCGGACATAACAAGATCACTTGTCACCAAACATCAGTCATATCATTCACGCACACACGCATATATATATATATATATATATATATATATATATATATATATATATATATATATATATATATATATATATAGATAAGAAATGGATATATAATCTGAAAGAATATTAATGAATACGTCATATTTCTGGAAACTTTAGTTGAAATATCCTATCGTTGTTATACGGAAAATGAGTCACGCGGCCAGGACAGTTTAAACAGAATAAAGAATTGAAAATAGGGCTGCCTCAAGAGTCGAACCAGAGACTGATGAGGTAGCTGCTTCAACCTAGCGTTACTTTCAACGATTGAGTTACGCAGCCCAACGGAAAGATAGAGGCCCAAATAACTGCTTTGTTCATCTTCTTTTTTCACTGTCCATGTCAGCAAACGACGTCTCTAATGTGGACAATCATATCATTAAGAAATGGATATATAATTCGACAGAAGTTTAATGAATGCGTTATATACGCTACCCTATCAGTCACAGGTTCAATTCCTACAGCAGCTCCATTTTTCTTCAATTGTTTATACTATTCACGCTGACTTAGCCGAGTGACTCATTCTCATTTTAAAAACAGTTTTTATTAATTGTTTATTCTATTTACGTTCACTAGGGTGAATGTTACATTTACTGTGTTATGATGATAGGTCGTTTCTACATAATATAACGCAATTTATTATCATTCTATTGGATTATACACATACAAGGTGGCAGCTGTCTATAGCTTGAAATTCTAAATTATGTGTTCTTTCATTTTTTGTAACGGTGAATATGTAAATATTTGGAAATATTAGGTTGTTATAGAAGTATGTGTAACTTATTCTTAGGAATGAGAAACTTGCATCAACATAAACAAGAGGAAACTATGTCATTAGTCTGATTGTGGCTCGGGGATTGGGACTCTTATCTACGTTTGTGAAATCATATGAAGGCATGGTCCTGTTTATATATAAGTATGTATATATCAGAAAAGGTATGTAAATGTGATGTGTATATCATATGTATATAATTATGTAGGTACATGTCAAGGTTTGTTTGTATCTGTCTACTTAACGTATGTATGTACATGTGTGCCAATATATCTGTATAACCATCAATATGTGTCTGAAAATATACCTTATAAAAATATATCGAGCACTATTCCAATAGAAACAGCACCTAACCCACTGTATATATGCATATATCCATGCATGGACTTATGCAACAGGATATTGTATTTATGGATATCAAGTTAAGATAACCATATGTCTGAATAGTTTTAAATACGTATGCAAATGGTGTATCGTTTTTGTGGGTACATGTTGTCGTTTAAATAAACTCGATAGCATAAATACATAACTATATTCTTCTGTCTGTTGAGTCCTGCGTGTATGAATATATGTTTCGATATTGGATTATTCGTGGATATTTTATCCATTCTAGTATCTATCGAATAGTCATACTATACGCACGCCTATGCACACATATGTTGCATCTATATGTGCACTCATACACGAATACATATACACACAAAACATATATACACACATGTATTACACAAATACATATACATACAATACTTATATACACACATGTATATACATAGATATATATGTTGATGGAAGTGAAAATCGGAAAGCAAAGAGAAAGAATTCAAGAGGAAAAGATGGTGTTACATCTTGAAAATTTTCGTTATCACATGGGTATGTTTTGATGCATTTCGGCACTTGCCAACCATCTTTTTCAGGAAAAAAATAGCAGCCGTGCAGAGAAAATAACGTGCCGTCCACATGTTTGAGGTTGAGGGAAGAAATGGGGATATTTCTGTGTTGTGGGTTGTTTTGTAGGAGCAGAAGTGGGGGGCTGTTTGTATCTGCGTATGGTGTAGCATCTGTTTTTCTCTCAATTTTTCCCATCTCCCCCTTCCAATTATTACTATCATCAACGTTCTGACGGATCACCTCACATCCACACTGCATGGATATATATGTACATTTACAAGTTCAAGTAATGTGGTATTTTAACCACGCATAACTATCTGCGCACATGGCATCTCATATGAACGCACATGCATGACCATCTATGCCTATCTGTGCATCGCTACGTCTCAAGCGAAATGGTAATTGGGTGTGTATGTGTGTATATTGCTCATCCAAGTGATTTAGCTTCATTGAAGTAGTTATTTTAAAATTGCTACTTTGATAATCTATTAATATTATTATTATTATTATTATTATTATTATTATTATTATTATTATTATTATTTTTGTTGTTGTTGTTGTTGTTGTTGTTGTTACAATCCATATTGTCAACCAAATACACATTATCAGAGATATCGTATCCATATACTCATTATATATATATATATATATATATATATATATATATGTGTGTGTGTGTGTGTGTGTGTGTGTGTGTGTGTGTGTGTGTGTGAATGTGCGTATGCATATGACTAACACATAGTTTATAATGTTCATTTGTAGATTTATTGTTATATTGCTTGTTGAGTAACCCTGATGAAAATTAAAATGATAATAACAACAACATTTGGGGTTCTGCATTTGCTGTCCCAAGGATAAAAATTTCTATCAAATTTCTCATCATTCTATCCCACTATAATTCACCTATGTTTTGTGACCCCCCCCCATGCTAAATTAAACGTGATGATGATTTCAAAATATGGAGTGACTCAAGAACACGTAGCTTAGATCTACATTCTCTTATTAAAGCCTAATGGCCCATTTTGGCCTTCCGCAGGATTTTGCTGAGAATCCTGGTTGGGTTTCCAGTTAGTTCAGCAAGCTATTCGTAATTGCTTTATCGGGCAATTTACAATTCAGGAGGAAGTAAATTAAATCAACGGGATGGGGGTGGTTATCGAAAGGATAACTTGACAAAAACAAATGTACTGGCTTTAACGCTTTAATCTGAAAAAACTTGTTAATTCAAAGTTATCAACTCAGAACATCGACCCTGTTTTAATTATCACTAATTAGATATAAGTATAATTATAACTATATATCAACATATGTACTAGATGTGAACACACACACACACACATATATATACATACATATATATATATATATATATATATATATGTATATATATATGTTTGTATTTTCTAAATGATTATTTTGTAAATGCGTATACACCGCATACGTATTTACTAAATAATCACTTATAATATATATATATATATATATATATATATATATATATATGTATATATATATATATGTGTATATATATATATATATATATGTATGTATATATATATATATATATTTATATATATATATATATATATATATATATATATATATATGTGTGTGTGTGTGTGTATGTATATATTCTAAATGATTATTTAGTAAATACGTATACAGTGTCATAGGAACAAAATTAGATGTATGAATATATACATAAACATGCACATGCATACACGCACACAGTACGTAAACTTTTTATAATGGTGAGAAAAAAACAACTTGCTTAGTCAACTTTTATATACAGTCCCAAAGTATCAATGGCCGTGTGTCATGCAAGTCACATTTAATCTCTTTTGTGTTTTTTCCACTTTTTTTTTTTTTAAAATATCTGTTTATTGTATCTTTAGTTTTATTTGTTTTTTTTTCAGGACAGGATATATATATATATATATATATATATATATATATATATATATATATATATATTATTATTGTGTCATCCACAGACAACTGTTTCGTTGTATTACAACCTTCCAGTGCTGCTATAAACTATCCATTATCCCATCCAGTACCACAAGGCAGGATTGAAACCTCCGTTTTCAGACCTTGAAGCCGGTATCATAGCTCTGCGCCGTGGAAGTGGACGGTCAGTACGGTTAAATTTAAGCGATATATTCATTCACGCACAAATTCCCCATCCACCAGAATGGTTTATTCCTATTGAAGAGCATTGCATAAGCTTACAATGGACGAATTTTCTCTCTTGAAGAGTGCTTAACCCTGAATGTATACATATTCCAAGTTTCTATTGCTTTTCTTATTTCTATCAATTATTTATTTACTATCATTTAATTACTAATTACTAATGTCTAGACACAACAGCTTAAAGCACTGCATGGTTTCGTTGTCTTCTCCAGTATGATATTTAAGGGGCGGTGATTGCATGAATGTTGCCATATTAATTTACCTGGTGAATGCTACCTAAACCAATGAAAAGGGCAAGAGAATGGAAAAGGCAGAAGGGAGACCAACAACCAAGCAAAGGGGCGAAACACACACACACACACACACACACACACACACAGACACGCACACATGCATACACGTACAAACCCTAACCCATACAATATAATACTCATATATATGCAAATAGATCAGAGGGCGGCAGTAGGTAAGCCCCGACTAAGAAGTGAGCTATTTAGGTTCTCTGCGGACTTAAGACCTTTCTTAAAAGAAAAATTCAATTTTATTAAGGCTATTGGGCAGTTTTAGGTAGTTTCTCCATGAGATCCTCAAAAGAGAAGGAAATCAAGCAAAGAATCACTTTGGGATGGCAAGCCTTCGGCAGAGCAAGCTCAACTTTCAAAAAACCAGATGATCCCCAAAAAAGAAGAGTATACAACCAATGGATACTCCCGGTAGTCACTTATCAAACTGAAACACGGAAACTAACCAAGAGACAGACCTACAAACTGAGAAGCATGCAACGTGTGCATGAAATTCATTATTGCTTCCGGATGTAAATCAAAATGGATCCCCAGAGATCACATGAGAAACCAAGGCCGACAGAACACAAGATGGAGAGATGATCTTGACAAATTCAGGAAATACTGGCTCTGCGACGGCCACGATAGAGAATGGCAGCGAAACTTTGGGAAGATCTATGTCCAATGACGGATGTTAAAAGACTGATAATGATGGTGAGTGTTGCTATCTGTTTTGAGTTTGCTTAATTAAGCATTGCATCTTATAATTTGTTTACTGTTTGTATTTCCACAGACTATTATGAGAACTGGTAATTGCTATTAAACTGACTATGGATAAATCAAACAAACTCTTTTTCTTATACATTGAGTAGATGATAAGTTTATTTTCTATTTGATCATAATTGCATTATATTATTTAGGAACTCTTATTTGAAATGATAACCCCTTATTACACGGTGATTGTATAGTTTGGTGTAGACAACGTAAATAAAATATACAATCAAAGAAAATGGATCTGCAGCAGGAATCAAACCTTCGACCAACAGGGTAGCTGCTCAAGGGCCCTAATAGTTGTCCCAACTACAAACTACCGTTTTGGTAATTCGTGGTCTATTCTAGATCTATTTATAACCTTTTCAGCGCGACTGTTATGTTATTTAGAAATGGATATATACGATACAACGGAATGATGATAAATTGCATTACATTATGCAGATACTATGGTGAAATGATCATCCATTAGTACATGGTGAATGTACTATTTGGCGTAGATGGTGTACATGAATTGAATAAACTCTAGAAGAAGATGCTGCAGGAATCGAACATGCGACTAGTAGGGTTTGCAGTTCATAGACTTCAAGAGCAAATTTGTCTATAAGATATGATATAATATACATGTGGGCGATGGGCAAAACTAAAAACATCGAAAGTAGGCCATTACGAAAAAGAATTTGCATATCAATAAGTCTGCAGTCTAATGATGGCTTTTTTTACGCAACAATTGTTCATTTTTCAACATAATTTCCTACTTTGTCAACGCACTTGATTTGATGGTGGATATTAATCATATAGATCGAACATTATACGGTGGAAATTCCTGATCAATATTCACTAAACAACAGCTGCAGACTTTAAAGGGAACCTATTATAGATGAACAGATACATAGATAAATAGATAGATAGATAGATACATACATACATACATATATACATACATACATACGACCAAACAGATAGATAGATAGATAGATAGATAGATAGATACATACATACATACATACATACATACATACGACCAAACAGATAGATAGATAGATAGATACATACATACATACATACATACATATGACCAAACAGATTGATAGATCGATAGATAGATGGATAGATAGATGGATGGATAGATACAAACAGTTAGGTCGACGTACTTATTTTCAAATACACAGGATATATCTATTTGCTTATAAATACAGACACACAAGTGCATGCACGCACACACACATACACACACACATCTACACAGGGAAAATAGTATAAAACTTGCAACAAAAGCAATGGATCGTCCTTATCGAAGGCGAGAAGATATTAATAGCTGGCACACGTATCTCCTCTATAAATGCTTTTGCCGCTCAACCATTACTCAGAGCGTATTTCTATCCGATCTGCTAGGATCTAACACAATAAAGCGATTCGCTTCATGGAAAGAAAAAAAAAAAGATTAATTCCAAACACCGCCATTCAGTTCCCCTCTTGCCTCTCAAAAGATCCATAGGAGCCAATCTCGGCGTCTCTTCTATTCATTTAATTCATCTCATCTGGAAAATGAAATTGTTGCTCTGTTAAATTCAGTGACAATTATGCTCCTCTTTTTAGACAACCGCGCTCTTGTCGACGGTATCTTTCAAATTGCTCCATTTGATATAGTTTTATAAATGCTCGATATTAAGTGGAAACCGTGCAATGCATATTGATATTGCACCATTTAGCTCGTAGTATCAAAGGAAATACGTACGCGGGATTTCGCATTTATTTGATATTTTCTTGGGAATTAAATTTGTATCGGATTTACAATGGCTGAATTCATTCTGTTGATACTGAATATAAAATGGAGACTGTAATATGAATGTAGATATTGAATCACTTAGCTTGAATTATCGAATGATATACACGTGCAGGATATCGTGTTTATTTGCTATTTCCTTGGGAAATAAATGTGTGTCGGATTTACAATTGCTTGATTCATTCTATGGATACGTAGACAGAGCACAAATTGGCGAATGAGAAAGAAGGCATGCCAGTTATTCCAGCAGAAGAAACTTGGAGGCCTGATGGGATCCGACTATAAAAGGGACAGCTGAATTTGTACACAGGCTTTCATTTGTTGGGGTGCACGTTACCTAACGGTTAACGACACGGGGAATGGAATCAGCGAACTGGATTCAAACCCAGGATGGTACAATTTTGAATTAATGCCTTTGCGAAAGTCATATCCCCCTTCCCCGTGTATATGTAAATAACAGGGCAATTGGAATCGTTGAAACCTGTAAGGCGGTCCATTATGGGCGTCTGGTTAGCACCCCGGGCCTGTCTAACCCTTACCTTTGTTTGTTTTTTGTAGATTTCTGAAAAGAAAGGAAACTAGTCAAAAATTGATATTAATTGCAGTGTTTCCTGAAAGATATTCTGATTAAAATTACACTCTTGAAGCACCGTAGTGTCACAAATGTACCACCCGACCAACCAGCCTATTGGACTACACGTTCTTTTCTCTTTGTTCGTCTGTGTGCCCTGCACACTCCTGGTCACATTTTCAGGACTTGTAGGCACCATCTAAATACAATATTTTTTTTTTTTTTGTAAAAAAATTCTTTTCGGTATCCTTATGGTCATTTAGGACCAACAGTCGCCAATTTTTTTGATGGTATTTTTTTTAGATATTTTTACATAAAAGTTCTATCTTTTAGGAAATTCTAGATACTTTTTCTAATATGTATTCAATCCTGGTACACTCGTGGGCTACAGTGATTCACTCACGTTAGGTACGGATATTACATCTAATGCTGTTTGAGTTGTAAGTAAACAATTTGGTGGTGAACAAAATCGGATAACCAAGACTATACCCACATGACTAGATTCGAACCATGTCCACTTTAGTTTCAGTTGTCATTTGCTATTTTCAAGATCAAAATTGAGCCAATTTGATGCTGAACAAAGCTATATGATTCCGAAAATAAAGGTTCATTGTAACGATACTTTGCACAGAAATGATATGGTTCAACATAGACGCTCATGAACAAAAGGTTGAAACCATGGCATTCTTATCCATTCTTCCCGCAAATATACACTGGTGATAGATTTTAATTCATTCGATAATTTCGGGACTGAAACTATCTGATAACACCATAGAAATGTGGTCTTGTGCATCGGAAGAATACATCTGGCAACTCTGACCTGTATATGTCTTTTATTTCCCTCTGCCTGTCTGTCTATATAGATTGCTGTCTGCCTGCCTATCAACCCTGTTAAGCTTTCGGAGTCTAATCGGTGAGCCACTCCTAAGGATAAGATAGACTAATTCTTACGTCGTCAGTTGTTTATTTCTATTCTTCCGATGAATGCTACCGGCTCATCGGTCGTACAGCATGACTTTCTATAGGTTACTGCTTATAAGTATTTGAAGGAGCACAGAATCTGTTCTTTAAGCCTAAGATTGCATTAGATCATCATCATCATCATCATCATCATCATCATCATCATCATCATCATCAGTCTTAGACCTTCCCCAGGATTTGCCACACTTCTCTATCATGGGCGTCACAGAGCCAATACTTCCTGAACTTGTCTAGCTCGTCTCTCCATCTAACATTTTGCCGGCCTTGGTTACGCATGTGGTCTCGGGGAATCCATGTTGTGAGTCGTGATGTCCATCGATCGTCTGCCATTCTTGCAACATGGTCAGCCCACTGCCATTTGAGATTTTTTATGGATTCTATGATGTCTCTAACTCTTGTCTTTCCCCGGATGTACTGTGCTGTTTTGTGGTCTCTCCATGTGAGGCCCAGCATTATTCTTTCATGTGCACGTTGCATGGTTCTCAGCTTACGGGTCCGTCTCTTGGTTAAGTTCCATTTAATCCAAATTAAAGATGGGTATACAACAGTGCTTACCTCGGATAGTCACCTATAGAGCTGAAGCATAGAATCAAACCAAAAGACTGGCCCCTCGAACTGAGAACCATGCAAAAATGCAGGGGAGAATCATGCTCAAGATAACGAAGAGAAACCACAAGACAGCAGAGTATATCATACCAAAAAGAAGAGTCTGAGATATAGAATCCATAGGAAAACTTAAATGGCAATGGGCTGGCCACGTTGTTAGAATGACAGACAATATTTTAAAGCACACTGTCGATCAGCAGAGACCACGTGCGAAGCTGGGGTCAACAAAATATAAGATGACGTGATGAACTAGATAAGTTCATATATCAGTGGCTCCGTGACGCACACGATAGAGAGGTCTGGCGAATCTTGAAGAAGGTTCATGTCCAATAACAGACACTAAAATGCTGCTGCTGCTGATAATGTAATGTTCAACTTGATTGTTTTGTAACGCTTCCAAATACGAATATGAATTCTTTTTTTCAACTTGATTGATTCTAAACAAAATTTTAGAAGGTTATAAGAAGAAATTGCGTTATTTTTCATTGAAAAAAAATTTATTTTCTTTGAAAAAAGAGCTTTTCTTTAAATTTAACATGCAGAACCACAAAACATGACTAAGAAGACGCTTTATTATTTTGATTGCATTAAAGTAAGTTTTTTTTCTTACGCATTGTTCCCGTTTTTAACCCTCAAAACCAAAAGATTATAAGCAAAATATCTGTTTGTCCAAATACTCATATATATACTATATATATGTGTGTGTGTCTGTGTGTTTGTATGTGTGTGCAAATTCATTATTTAACAATATTTAAAGCTCTAATTTAACTAAGCCTAATGCTGAATGTATAGAGCACCTCATGAAATGAACCCATCGCAATCAGATATTGAATTACTGATTTGTACTATATATGTACTACAATACACACACACACACACACACACACACACACATATATATATATATATATATATATATACATATATATATATATACACAGAGATCCATAGAAAGAGCAATACTAGGGATAACTATAAGAGATGGCAAAAGATCAGCATGACTCGGAGATAATACTAGAATGGAGGACAAAAGCTGACAGATTGGTTCCAATGGGACAGTAAACACAATAGGAAAAGACAAGATGTAGGTTTGAGGGATGGGAAAGGTTTGTAGTTAAGACACGGCCTGATCGCAGTCGTCATGGAAGGGAATTAGGGAGGCCTTTGTCAAGCAGAGAACTTACAATGACCCACGCTGATGATAGATATATCATCAGATTTAAAAGTTTATTTCCAAAAGAATGTGATAGTTGTAGAGACAATTTATTTGGAAACATTTCGTTTTGCACTGGATTTAACTGTCTGATCTAACGATATATGCATACTGTGGGCAAAATGGGAACACACACACACATACATATATAGATATATGTCGAAATATTCATGCCAACGACCACGGAGTTGAGAGATAGGTGGTTCAAGACCACTATTCCGAACTCCTATTTACTTAGAGCTGAGTAATCTCAGTCGATAGGGCAGAATCATGTTAAGTCTGCTTCTCGGTGGACACAAACTCGAGTCCTGCACGACTCCCATATTCTTTATTCAGTTACCTGGTCAGATGTTCAGTTTCCTACTCAGTTGATTCCAGTGCCGAACAAAATATATTCTCAAATAAACTGTCTCTACAATTATCACATATATTCACATGTATAAACATAAATGTAATCATATACTTACACACACACGCATATATATATATATATATATATATATATATATATATATATATATATATGAATAAATATATATATATTGAGAGATCACAAGACTGCACTGTATATAAGGAAGAAAACGGGTGTCCGTAACATCATAGAAACTATTAAAAAACTCAAATGACAATGGGCAGGCTATGTTGCAAGAATGAAAAACAACTGATGGACTTCACGTCTCACAACATGGATCTCAAGAGATCTCATAAGAAACTGAGGCCGACAGAACACAAGATAGAGAGATGAACTGGACAGATTCAGGAAATACTGGCACTGCGACGCCCATGATAGAGAATCGTGGCGAATCCTAGGGCAGGTCAATGCCCAACGACGGACGTTAAAAGACTAATGATGATGATGATGATGATGACGATGATGATATATACATATATATACATAGAGAGAGAGAGAGAGAGTATTCAATTCATACATATATACAAGCATATATTTCTTGTAAATGACATTAATTTCCGTCTTTGAGATGAGGACAAGGTCAAACCAAGAAACCTGTTGACGTATTCGTCTTGTGACCTAGCACCATCCATCATTGGGTAAATTTTGCAGCCATCCAGTAAACCTTCACACTCATACCGAGACTGCAAACAACCAAGCTCTCTCTTAACGTCCTCTTCGCCACAGGGCCTGGCGTCACTCCATCTTCGTCACTCGCCATTCATGTCGACTCGACTTACTTGTTTCCTCTCTTTACAATAACTTACCCGGAAACATTCGGTCGCTTCCCGCTGTCTCAGCAAGCTGATGTGTTCTTCGTCGCGTACGGATTTCCTTCATTTTTTTTTTGGGGGGGGGGGGGGGTCATGTTTGGCGTAGGCAGCAAGCTGATATGATATGCTGATGGTCTCCGTTTATGAGAACTCATTTTAAAAATAAGTACATGAGTAGCCGGCCTCGTGGCTGAATAGTTATCCATTTCCCAACGGTTGAAAGTCAACGTTGTTGTTCTAATTTTGTATAGGAAACGTGAAAAACTCTCAACATAGGCGTCTGTAGTTTCAAAGCTAACTATATATATATATATATATATATATATATATATATATATATATATATATATATATCAAACGTACAGGCTCTCTCAATAGAGCCGCAGGGCTAAAGATTCAAACATTTACTCCATATTGAGCCTAGAGAAGAATTCTTAAAAAGGATTTTGGGGGTGTAGGTGCGGGGGGCCAGTTTATAAATCAAGTTCATGCAAGATTGGCCCCCTTATTATGTATCTGGCATCATTGTTTTTTTACAATTTGGACTTTTTTTAGTGATCACTGGCCAGTGAAAGGCAAAAACTTCCCATTTTTGCTCGATGATCCCCAACATAGCCTGCTGCCAAAAGACTTTCGTAGCATGACCGTTTCTATTGAATAATTAACCAGACCTGTCATTATTGATTTTCAGATTATTTGCTAGAATAATTTTTTTTTTCGTTTCCTGGCATGAACGAAGTGTGTTGAAAACTCTACGTAGGGCCAACAAGTCTCTCTGAACTCAGCTGCTAATTGAGTGAACTCTAATCTCAGTGATTAGGTTGGAGGTATCCGTTCGGTAGACTTGCACCCTGCCAAGAACGTGGTCATACAACAATTTGTGAGAATAAATTCCCAGTCTCGACCATCAAGAAACTTACAAAGATCATCAAAGTGACACAAGAAAAGGAAACCAGGACTTCGTTTCCGGTCGTATGTACCCAGAAAGATATTGTCCCTTGGGAGACGGACGCTTTACTTTTCACCTTGCTAGAAACTTTGCATAAAAGCTCCTCTGGAACATTATGGGCAATACAATTGTGTATGCGTATGCTGATTATTTAATAGGTTAGCATAGTCTGGCACAAGGCTATAAGCGTGCAGTACACATCGAGGATCGATTCTTAAACGTATATTTCGGGACACCTTCCTCAGTAGGCCTTTTGCCAACCGGACTAGAGGTAGACTTTCTAGGTTTTCGGAACTCAGTTCACCGGTTACATTTCTGTGCTACAAACTGTCAGGTCACTTGCTTCTCTGAGTATCACCTTAATAATAATGACCTACGTCCGCTTTGGATAAGACTCTTGATTCCATGGTCGTTTCTTTCCAGGCAACAATCGTTGCCATTCTCCATTGATGAAATATTTTTAAAATAATGCTAAAGAAGTGGGCCATTAAAAACAGCTTCAACTCCGCACCAAAAAAACAGGGTTTCATCGACTAAATTATTTACAGTTAACGATGAGATTGAAGCTTTTGAAGGATTAACGCAAAGAAACGTAACATCGAACAAATAGATAGTAGATGGTAAATCTTAGAGTACACTGAAAATATTTGCAGGTAATAATTGGAAGTTTGCGAATCTATTGTCTCTCAATTTGATAAGCTGGAATGATTCCTGCAAGGAAACCAGAACGTTCACTTCAGGGATCTCAGTTGACAAATCAAAAACGAGTGTGCGACCCGGTCGCTTCAGGCAATGAGAAGAAAACTCGTAGCCATAATAATTTCGTATTTCCCTCCGGCAAGATATCAGTGTTCGCACCCAGTTAAAAGCCAATGATTCCGAATGCAGATTCTATACGACAGAACTTCTGCAGAATTCTCGAAACAGTCTTTCTATCACATTCCCTCGATGGTGTTTTACGATACTAAACTGAATTTAGTAATTATATACAGAATGCTGACTCGGGTGCAAACATAAATGTACACGTCACCATTCCACCCCTTCCCCCAGGAACTATACATTCTCGAGGTCTTTCCCACGCTGAATGATTATTGTTCACCGTATGTTAGTTTGCTAGGAAATGTGGAAAAAAGATATTGAAGATATTTCGGAAAGTCGGCTTTATCATCATATTGAGGCAATAACGTAGAGTTGGGGCTAGGAGTTAGGTTGGTCGGCCTTGCCAATTCATCTTAGTACATTTTGTAATCACCACAATGTATCATTGTACATTAACGTAGGCTCTGGGACATCGAATTAACGCGATCAAAAAAGGATCTTACATTTCTAGTGAATCCCCGACCCTAGAATATGCCGGTAGGAAAGCCTTTCTCGTTCAGTAACATTGGAGGGCTGATCATTATTCTTTCTTTGAATGGGGAATTTGGCAAAGACGGATTTGGTTGTGTATCGTTTCAAATTCGGAGCACTTGACATTTTAAAGACGTTTGGCATAAGAACAGATCAGTTGGTGTAATGGATTGTTATCTGTCTTCTGAAAGAAAAATGTCCACTCACAAATCATTTTAACATCGAAGCATCCTCCCTTTCGACTACAAAATGACGGAAGTCGCAATGGGACAAATCTGGATTTTGAAGGGGCGGACGCACCAGCGCAATCCGATGTTTAGAAAAAGACCTTGACAAGGAATGGAAAATAGGCAGGTTTGGTCATCATGAAGGCAACTGTCATACAGAACTCAAGCTCACCCAATAGGGTCTCTCTGTCAACTGAGTAACTCATAGCAAAGAGCCTGCTTACGCACAAGAAATATCCTCTCTTATTTGATAAGTTGCATCAAAGCCGTACAGCCAGTCTCCAAGTTATTCAAATAAATATTAGAGTATTATGACATTTGGGGAAAATTTATTTTACACTTTTACCTGTGCTGCTTCATCAGAAATAAATTTGGAAAAGAAATTTTGAAAAAAATTAGCGTTTAGCTCACGTTATAGTCCCTCTAATTAAAGACGAAATAAGCAAAGTAGAACTATTTTGGTACAAGGACTTATACAAGACGTTGTATTGAAACCCTCACAGGAAAAAGAGGGTGACGGAACATAAAATTATCTGCCAAGTCGAATCATGTAAAATAACGTTATAACCTTTGCACTCTGGCTGGAAAAGAATGTTGGTTGATTGATTCCATTATTCTATTGATATAAACAGCCATCCAAATCGCCCTATGATGTCTTGTAAATAGATGCATTCCGATCTCTGTTAATGTAATGCTATCATTTGTAAGACACAGAATATTAAATTTAATCACTGTTGTTTATGTTTGGATTCCAGTGTAAGTTAAATATTATTTATGGGCCATCAGCTGTTTCAGCATGGACCAATTGCAGAATATATATATATATATATATATATATATATATATATATATATATATATATATATATATATATATATATATATATATACATATATATATATTGCAAAAGAAGCTGAGCATGTAAAATAATTTTTCCGAGATATTGTTATATTTTGAGATTAAATTTTTCCTTCAAATCAATATCTGTCTACATTTTTCAATTAGATTGCTCTTTTTCAAATTTTATTTTCATTTTTGCCAAAATCTGATCATATGGTTCGCTTTTTTTTTCAAAAAAAAAGTAGAGTTTGCAGCCACCAAATATTAATCTGATATTTTCACCAAAAATAATGAAGCCGTATTTTTATCTTTTAATTTCTTATCTATTTGAAGAAGAAGACGTTAATTAGGATATCTCAGTCATTTCGAACAGATCGACTAACATTTCCTCTCCAACCTAATAATGAATAAAAATAATGGAATTAAAAAAAAGGATGTTCAAATATCGCAGAAGGAAACACATTTCAATAAAATTCTGTCAAACGAAGCAAAAAAAATATCGGTGAGGATTTATAAAAAAAAATAATTGACTACACTGATACCCCAGGAACCCGTTGGTTCACTGTTTGGGAGGCAATAGGTGCAATGTGATGTGACCAATGCTACCCTGAATTTTCACATAATTACAATTTCTTCTCCACAAATCGATCCTTATAATATGGATAGAGGGATAGCCAATGCAGACCCCACACTATTATTATTCAGTTGTAAATAACTCACTTTTTACGTTCTTCAATTCAATTCATATGGCTACAATGTCACATACAGATAGATAAAATCAGACTTTTAGTGTTATATAGATAGCAGATGCCAAAACAATCTAATAACGAAGTTCTGCTTAATTGAAGGTCGTTGAGCTGTTAAGCAACTGTAATATCATTACAACAGGTCTGAAGGAGCTGAACTGTTCCATTTGCGGCTTACTCTACAAATCGTTAAAGACTGCTCAGGTGCATTAGCTGTGTCGATGACCAACCGTCAGTGTAAAAGCAATTACGGATGTCAGTTCCGACACGGTGCTATTGCCCTTTGTCCCTAGTTAACAAAGTTCTATCCAGCCGAGGATCCTGGTAGAGTCGAGGAGGCCTGGGTTCTCTCCCCTCTTCTAGTTCAAAGAACAATTGATTTTTTTTTGTGTAAATAAATCGAGAAAGAAAACATATAAATAGAATAAGACGAGTAATACCAAGTAATCACGAATTAACCCCAAAACAAAATAATCGTATTGTTTGTCATCTGAAATGAATATTCCGCCTCAGTCTTTCAATCATTTTTTCATCCATTGGTTCTGCGGTAAATCTATCCAAAGTTTGTTTCAATTTTCAATTCGAATGCGAAACAACTATGAATCAAATGTAGTTGAAAGATGCCAGGTCACATACTCTCATGATTTTTGATGTTTGAAACTTGTTTTCTTTTTCACGTATATATTAGTAAAAAAAAAAAAAAAAAAAAAAATAATAATAATAATAATAATAATAATAATAATAATAATAATAATAATAATAATAATAATAATGATGATGATGATGATGATGATGATGAATTTTCCATTTGGATCCTCACAGCTATAGTCTGAGCTTGGCGCGTGTCTGTGCACGCACGTTTTGCAACTATCTCAAAAAGGAAATTAATGTGCGAATTTCAAATTCTGTATACAGCCTACTATTTTTTTTTTTCTGTTGAAGATTATTGATTCTGTATGCGCACTTACTTTCTTCGAAAGTAAAAAAAAAAAAAAAATCGCATGGAATAAGATTGTGGCGGCCGCTAACTACGTGGAAAATAGAGGCAACATTGTACCCAACCGGCTCAAAATCAATGATCCTCCCGAAACATAGCTTTTCTCTTTTCTTCATTTTTGCTGCATGTTGATGTGGAGAGAAGATGTAGGGGGAGAAGGGACGAGGAATTTATTTGATAAATTGAAACACAAGCAGACCTTTCGTTACAATTTATTACAATCACAACGAATTGCAAATCATTGTCGTACATCTCATCATCTTTCATCGTCAAACTCCGAATCTAGAATTGACTCTATTTTTGTACCACAACAAGAACAATCTTCGGCAAATTTAGACATGTAAACAGATCTATGAAATTCACACTCTCCTTTGAAATTACGACTAGCTGATTGCCAGAGAGCTGTGTTACCGACTGAGCTTAACTGACAAGTCTAAGATATTAACAGAAACGTTTCATACTGATACGCACGGGCAATTAGTAAGGTGTCTTAGAAATTAGGTCGTATTCACTTTTTTCTATATTATATAAGAATAATAGACAGAATTAGCTTTTGAGGGAGATCAGCGGGAGTCTAGCAACGAGGAAGGCCGATGATGGAAAAGAGGTCCCTGATTTATTCGGTATCTTCACTCAGATCAATAAATATCGGTAAAAAATGATACAGCCGCACGGAGCCATTTCTCAGTGTCGAATAGACTCGCAAAACAAAACGAAAACAAGAAAAAAAAAGCCAAACCACCCCACCGTACCAAAAACAAACAAACTACCAAAGGTAAAAAACAGAACATTCAGGTTTTTTTGTTTGTTTTTTTTGTATGTTTTGGTCCATCTATCCTTTTCTTGTCGCTCGCATCCAGGCCTGTAAGAGAGCTCAAGGAGGATAAGAGAGGAAAGCATCGTCTTGCCTTGATGGGCAACGTGTAGAAATCGGTCCCCTTTTTAGGAGGATTAACCAGATCGGTATGGGGTACTCTCTGCATGATTACCAGCTGCTTACGGCACCTCGTATTCTCAGACGGTCACCCAACTTGATACTTACCCAACTACAGTGATGGTATGAGAAATGAACACTATAACCCCCCCCCCTCAATAGTACTTCCAGAAAAATATTTATGTTTTGGTAGTTATGGTGACTTGACTTCAGGGAGTAGGGGCGTGAAAAAATTGCCCAAGGTAAAGATATCCCAACCGAGGATCGAATGCGTGCCGTCGTATGTCTCTTAATATATTAAGTAATAATAGTATTGCAGGGTCAGGTCAACACGGGCATTTATTGTTGAGACACACTTCCGGCTCGCCAAGCCCGTCAAAGTTTTTTTTTCTGCTTACTACACCTGGTGTTCGCCACTGTTCCCCCATCTCGGCACTGACCAGGCTTGACGTTGCTCAACTTCGGCGATCGTTACGAGAACCGGTGTATCCAACATGATTCCCCTGTAACCCCTTAGTCTCGAGGAGAAATATTTTCATCATGATCCTTATGCAGAATGCTTAGCAGGGAAGCATTGAATATTGTTTTATGATTCAGTGGTGATTTGAACCGTGGCCTACCGAATCGGTGTCACAGACTCAACCACGGAGCCACTCTGATTGGAACGATCAATAAAGATCAGTAGAAAAATGATACGGCCACACGGAACCATTTCTCAGTGTCGAAAAGAATTATAAATGACAAAACAAAACAGCTCCACCCCAAAAAAAGGTGAAAAACAACAGCAGAATATTCAAAGAATATTTATGTTTGGTAGTTCTGATTCATCCATTTATTGTCGTTCGCGTTCCGAGGGTTCGGGTTGTAATGTGTGGGGGAGTGGTTTGCGTTATTGAGCGTAGTGATTGATCACCAATACCAGGAGGATTAACTGGATTACGGGTAGGCCTCTACACGATACTCAGCTGTTTACAGCACCTGATATTCCCAGAGGGTCACCCGTCTAGGTACTGACCAGGCTCGACTTGGCTTAATCTCGGTGATCGTACAAGAACCGGTGTGTGCAACACGAATTGGCCGAAACAAAACGAATCGATCATCAAAAAAACAGAATCATAAGAAATAAGAATAAAAAAAAGACATGTAAAATAAATAAATAAATGAACAAATAAATATATAGAACGAAAACAAAGAAAAAAACTGAAAAAAAAACAAAAACGGGATATTTATTTGTTTTTGTTGCTTTGATGAATTGACTATTGGGAGAAAGGACGTAGGGGAGAGAAAAAAAACTTGCTTAATGTCAATATGTTCGCCCTAGGGATCGAATTTGTGCCAATACGACCGGTTAATAAAGTAACTCTGTGGTCATCGGTCAAGGTAAAAGTAAAAGGAGAAAGGAAAGCTGAATTAGAGAGGGGTGTGGAAAAAGAAAGCTGAATGAGAGAAAGGGAGAGAGGGGGTATAGAAAGAGAAAAATAGGATAAAAATGGACGACAGATACATCATTTGGCAAAAGAGGCGAATCATGTCCGATTTTTTACATTTGGAACACTTTCATTTTCCAAGGGATCTAGTTTAACCCTTCCAACCCGTAAGTCTTTACGCTTTGAGATACCATCACCCTTAGCTTCTTGGGAAAACTCGTGTTATTTTATTTTAAATTTCCTTCATTGACTACTGCCCCAAAGAAAAAATGTTAATAAAAATCGTAAAAATGTTGTATTCAGCGTAAAATTGGCAGACATAGAAGAAAGTTATTTGGGGATGCCTGGGAACGCCGAAAAAATTTTATATGAATTTGATGGTAATTTTTTCTTCACTTTATGCCATTTTGGGTTATGAGAGGCAGTGGTGGGTACAAACAATGAAAAAACTTAACTGATGAAGCAAAGATAACGCTTCAAGATTGGAAATCAAGCTCAAAAAATTGAGGAAATAAAACACCCGAATTGACCACATTGACATTCGGTTCATTGAAAAGAAAAATTGATCTGAATATCTTCAACACTGGATTCACTAAGTCGAAAAATAAAACAAAACGTCTAAATTGGCAACACTTCCGGTAACGTTTATGATACGAATTCAAGTAAGTCTCCAGTTGATTTTTTTCCCTGAAACCTTTAGATATAAAGAGCTAAAATATGTCGTAGCTTAGATATAGAGCTTTCTAAAAATGTATGCTCTCCGAATATCAGATGATCAAGGGACACAAAAATAATCAAATGAACAAATGAGATCAAACATGAGTTTAAATTGAACATACAGTGTATTTAAAGCTCTACATCTAAACTACAGCACATGAAAACTCTATGTCTATTTCTAATGAGTTTCGAGCTAACAAAACGAACTGAGGTTATGTCCATATATTACAAGTTACCGATTAGCGATCATTCTTGCTTCCGCTATATTTTCAACGGTTTACCTGTTCAGCTTTTTGTTAGCTTTGCCCTATACTGAAAAAAGGTTTTCAAAGGAACGTTTTTTTTCTTTTGAACAGCAGGAGTAACCTGTATTGGTTCATTTCCTTTTCACCACTAGAGTTTGAATCAGTAGATTAAGTGAATGGATGTCGTGGTGCGTATCACCACGCGGTGTGAACATTCAGTTTGATCATAAATGATGTGATTTGAACAGGCTTAGTCTAACAACGGTCTCCATCATTTGGCGCTCCGACGATTTCAAATTCGATAATCATTCATAAGTGATGTCCATAATAAATGATAAGTAGTAGCAGTAGGATTGGGCGGGAGAAGTGTAAGCAATCTTTCTTTGAATCAACAGATGTTCATACTTGTAAAATTACGCAATATGAAATATTCTGCAAGTATTAATTTGTATAGAGATAATAGATGGTCATTTTGACTTTTTCAAACATTTTTGGCTTTTATCATTTTTTGAATCATTCATCACGATATTATCAACATTTGGTAGAAAACGATTGGAATATATTTTCTGTAAATGCATCACACTTTTTATGACGTCACGCTTTTCAATGACATCATAAATTTTGATCATGTCATACCTATTCCTTCTTTCCTTCCTATTTATTTTTATTAGCGTAAATGGGACGGAGATGTCATCTGATTAGTGTCTTAGAGAAATGTGTGGAAACATCTAAGAAATCTACCCCAATAAGTTAGATGCCGATGAATAATGCATTTGTTGAGCTGAGAGTAGAAGTGCTAGATGACGATTGATGAAAAATTATTTGAGCTATGCATAGAAAGAGTACGGTGACAGTTGAGAATACATTATTTGAGCTTAAAGTAAAAAGAGCTTGGTGACAATTGATAATCCTTCATTTAAGCTTTGCATAGTTAGAACCAGGTGATAATTGATAATACAATATTTGAGCCGGGCAAAGAAATAGCGACTTGACAATTGATAATACATCATTTGAGTTAAGTAAAGCAAGGGTGCTGTGACTATTGATATCATAACATTTAAACAAAGCGTAGAAATTACATGGTGACAATTGATAATGCATTGTTTGAGCTTTGCATGGAAAGAGCTAGGTGACAATTGATGATACTTTCTTTCAGTTGAGTGTTGAAAGACCTAAGTGACAATTGATACTACTTTATTTGAGCTAAGCATTGAAAGAGCTAGGTAACAATGGGTCGATGTTAGCGTTAGAGTATTTTTCCCGTTTAGCTCGCATATATATATATATATACATATATATATATATATATATATATATATATATATATATATATATGGATGACTTCACTTTATTTTTCTAGAATGGCTCAACCTGTTCCTCAGTTCTGTGCATTTCCATTATCGGATTAAACATTTATATTCCGTAATAGTACTTTTGTGAAAAGTTCATTTGTGGCTAACTCTTCCTGTGTATAACACCCTTCCTCGATATCTATTTACTGCATGTGACACCCGAAATAAACGTTGTCTTCGAAACATTAGATCCCTAAATGGAACTTTCAGATGTCGATTTGCATGTGAATGTCACAGGCAAGATACATAAGTAGATGAACTAATGATACTTGTCCGATATTATGGAAGAACGTAAGTGCTGAAGAATTTGATTTACGCACGTTCGGAGAGACAAAACGCGATTCTGACGAATGCCCTGATCAAAGCAATCGATTATTGCGGGTACGGATGAACCATTGGACCGACACACTATCTGCATCATAATATAGATTACAAGGGGAAATCTCCGCAGAAGATAATACATGTTCGAACGACCTAATTGTCTGCTTTATTGTATACATCAGTAGTAATAAGAATTACTGCTTCTTTCAGACGGTGGTTATAACATGCTTGACAGTACAAATCGTTGGTTATAGTCAGACTACTTTTATTCATAAACAGATTAATGCGCAACAAGCTCAGGATGTCGACAGTACGATTACATGTCTGGTGAAAATGCAATTTGATAACTGGATTGAGAAGAAAGGACGATACTATCCCCATCAACCATTAATCAAATGAACACACATACACACACACACACACACACACACACACACACACACACACACACACACACACTCATACACAAAAGTAGATAGAGAGATATGAATAGACTGTGATAGATAGAAAGATAGATGGATTGATAGATAGATAAATAGATGTGAATAGATTGTGATAGACAGATATGAACACGCTTTGATATATATATATATATATATATATATATATATATATATATATATGTATATATATATGTATATATATATATATAGAGAGAGAAAGATAGATAGATAGATAGATAGATAGATAGATAGATAGATAGATAGATAGATAGATAGATATGAATTGTGATAGATTGATTTGAACAGACTATCATAGATAGATGGATAGATAGATATGAACATACTGTAGGAGATCAATAGATAATGAACAAACTGTGATTGATAGATAGATAGATAGATAGATAGATAGATAGATTATGGGCAAACTGAGATAGATCGATAGATATGAACATACTGTAGGACGTCAAAAGATAATGAACAAACTGTGAGAGATAGATAGATAGATAGATAGATAGATAGATAGATAAATTATGGGCAAACTGAGATAGATCGATAGATATGAACATACTGTAGGACGTCAAAAGATAATGAACAAACTGTGATTGATAGATAGATGGATAGATAGATAGGTAGATAGATAGATAGATAATGGGAAAAAATGAGATAGATAAATAGATAGATAGATATGAACATACTGTAGGACGTCAAAAGATAATGAACAAACTGTGAGAGATAGATAGATAGATAGATAGATAGATAGATAGATAATGGGAAAACTGAGATAGATAAATAGATAGATAGATATGAACATACTGTAGGACGTCAAAAGATAATGAACAAACTGTGAGAGATAGATTGATAGATAGATAGATAGGTAGATAGATAGATAATGGGCAAACTGAGATAGATAGATAGATAGATAGATAGATAGATAGATAGATAGATAGATAGATAGATAGATAGATATGAACATACTGTAGGACCTCAAAAGATAATGAACAAACTGTGAAAGATAGATTGATAGATAGATAGATAGATTGAGGGATGAGGCGCCAGGCACAAAAAATTACAACTGCAAGTCACATTGAGTATCTTACTTATTTGGTTTCCTACCGTAATAAACTAATTAAACGGAGCCTCCGGTGGTTGGATGGTTTGAAAACCCGTCTCTGAGACCAACCAGTAGAGTAGCGAGTTCGATTCTGATTGCGCGCCACACTTGTATGGCTTTGAGCTGGACACATCTGAGCTGAGAGTAGATGTGTACATGAGTGCATGTCTCTGCTACTACGGTTACTATTCCATCTGGAAAAAATTAATTCTCGAAATCAAAAAATGTCTTTCCCTTGCAGTAAAAAAAAAAGGATGTGACTTATACCGCTGACTCAGGATTGAAAGTGCTTTAAAAAAACATGAAAAGGCATACTGAAAAAAATTTCTAAAAATCCTAAAAAGCATTTTTAGAATGTTCAGTTAGGTACGAAATGCTATGTCCAGTATGCTGGAACAAAATTACTCTTTATTTTTTTTTTGACCAAAATAAAATTGCAAAAGGAGCAAAAAAGAAAAGAAAAAAAATTACAAATATTTCTGAAAATGGAAAAATATGTTTTTAGAAGATTGTTTTGTGAAATACACATATTAAGTGTGGTGTCCAATATTGCTGGAACTGTGTTATTCTAATCACCCTGACCCCCAAAATTCAGTTGGATGAATTGCAAAAAAAAAAGAAGAAGATGGATAAGGGAGTATATATATATATATATATATATATATATATATATATATAGAGAGAGAGAGAGAGAGAGAGAGAGAGAGAGAGATGGATGGATAGATAGATAGATAGATAGATAGATAGATGGATCAGAATGTTCATGTGATACTCTTTTTCGTTGAGCAGTTGTAAGCAGATCATAATGATCACGATCATCGGCAAGTGCTCCACAAGCATTGCCTTGTTTCAAACTAGTCTGAGCTTGATAAATAACAGTATTGTGCTCTTGGAGTAGCTTATAGTAGGCTAATTTTGTAGATCGGTACCACTGTCAAGAGTCAAAGCCTCACTGGATGCTGCACATTTCTGATCTTGTGTCGGATTGAGGTCTTCTTGTAAATGACTATTCATGCGTTTAAACGCTGACCAACGTCCCTTTCTGATAATCTAACGAAGAACCTATTGTCCATGGTTTTTATTTTTTCTACTCTTTATGGAGGATGTGCAACTAGACGTGCAGTCAGGGGCTGCCCAAACTTTTAACGAATTTCGAAGATTTTTCCCAACATTTCTTACCTGATAACGTTATGAACTTTGATATCGCCCCCAGGGTTATGGAAGGCCTGCCTCAAGATGATTTTCCGAAACGTAGATCAGGCAAATACAGGAATCAAAATAGATGGCAAATACTCAAGTAACGTCAGATTTTCCAACATTATTGTCATTTCTGCTAAGGACATTTATTGGATCCAAATAAGGCTAGAAATGAATTGAGAAAGCCAAAGAGTTTATCATGTAAACATCAGTAAAACATACATCACGTACAACAAACATGTTGAAGATAAGGACCCCACGATTAGAATCGGAAATGCAGGGCTGAAGAGAGTACACGATTAACTCTACCGAGGACGAGGAATGAAATCTTTGAAAGGTGATAAAATCAAGCAAAAAATCACCCTAGGTTGACAAGCTTTCGGTATAGTAAGCGCAACCTTCAAGAACAAAAAAAAACACCCATTAATCCTAAAAAAGAGGGTATTCAACCAATGCACCCCCCGATATCCATGGAGAAGAAACATGGGACGTAATCTAAAGATCGGCTCATTCTTTTTCTGAGGATTTCATGGAGATTCGTGGTCCTAGGTAGATGTCGCGATATAATTTCTTCAGTTCTGCATTTTCTACTTCGATTATTGAGTCTTTGTCATCATCATGTTTGTTGCTCAAAATATTCATTTTGCCGAGGTTCATGTGAAGGCCTACTTTCTTACGTTCTTTGTTCAGTTCGTCTAGCATTATCTTGAAGAGGGTTAGTGATAAGGATGTTATCGTCAGCAAATCTGAGGCTACTTAGGTATTCGCCACCTATTTTGATTCCATTACTTCCCCAAGTTTCGGAAGTAAAGATATTTAAAAAGCTCCCAGCACAAGAGAACGCAAATAACCAGTGTGCTCGAATAAAATGGAGACCTGACAACGTAAATCGTATAAACTATAAGTATGTATATACATAAATGTGTTTATTGAGAAACGGATGTATTTGATCCGGCATGATGATAAATTGTGTTATATTGTATTGAAACTCTTATTTGAAAAGATCTCTCGTCATCATATGGTTAACATATCATTTGCTCTAGATAACGCAAATAGAATAAACAATTACAGAAAATGGGACGACTGCTGGAAACCCTACATTGAAGCAGCTACCATATTGGTTGCAGATTCGATTCCTGCAGTAGCCCCATTTTCTTTACTTGTTTATTCTATTTGCATTGTCTCGGCCAAGTGATATATTGATCGTGTGCTGATTGGAAATCATTTGAAATAAGAGTTTCAATATAATACAATACTATTAATAATTATATAAATATATATATATATATATATATATATATATATATATATATATATATATATATATATGCGTATCTTAAAGAATGTTATGAATTGAAAAGCATTGCTCTTACCATGCATCAGAGACAATCCAAGTCCATCATGGAAGTTCTTCGACCCTAAGTTGACGTCCATCTGAATATTTATCTATCCATCCCAGAGCTTGCCTGATACTATTGAAATGCAGCCTTCTAACCCAATTGGGATCAGAACCATCTGTTATTCTGGCAACGTTCCTTCAGATCCTGTCTTTTTGATAGCATCATTTATATGCAGATTCTTTCAGTCACTATATTGCACCAGCTGGTATTCCTGACATCTTCAAGATCATTTGTATGAAGTGAACGTAAACCAGCTTTTCCAGAATATGAACTCGGTCTGTTGATTCCATTATCTGCGCCGGCTGTTATATATATATATATATATATATATATATATATATATATGGTATTTTTTTTCTAATCAAAATTCGTGATCACCATTTGGGAAGAGTTGAGAACACCCAACAGGTTGTGACAAACCATCTGAAGGCTGCATCAGTTGGGAACTTTCAACAGTTTCTCGCAGTGGAAACAAAGATTTTGTTGGAGTGTGGCTTCCCGAAGGAAGTATTCTGAAAGGCAGTTGATTCTCAACTAGCAGAGTAGCCGGTGTTGCCTTGTCAACAAATTTATTGAAGCATCTATTTTATGTTACACTTTATTGACTTAATTGATAGCCATTTGCATGCTTTTCTCTTTTTAAATAGTTGCATGTGCAAATATTTTTAATTTCAATGCACGTAGATCTGTAAAGTTGATTTTTTAGGCTGTCATGGTGGGTGAAGATTTTGAGACTGTTTTGTTTTTTTTTGTTAATAATCAATAAAATTCTCAACACCAAATTATGGAAGACTGTTTTTGTCTCCTAGATTTAACAATTATTGCACATGGCTTTTTATATGTGGAGTCAGTTCAAAATCCTTAAGAAAATCTAATCTCAAAGTAAAAAAATATGATTAAAACCTGACCTTTTCATACGTAAAATCGAGTAATTGACATTAAAAAACTTAAAATGTATGATAATCAAACAGACTTTGATTTAAATATACATGTTTGTGATGTGGATTTGAAGTGATCTTACAGGATGTAGATGAAAATGACTATTGGAAGGTGAAGAGACAAAGATAGGTGTTACATCTTTTTTATTCTTATTTAGTGGGTATGTTTTGATGCATTTCGACGGGAGCCAGCCATCTGTTTCAGAGAAAGTATTTGCATTTGTTCACTGGCAAAGATGGCTGGCTCCCCTCGAGATGCTCTACTATATGATTATGAAAATGATGTGTAACCCTTTCTCTTCGCCTTCCGATTGTCATTTTCATCAACATATATATCAGCTTGATGAGAAAAATATTTTTTTATGAAAAATATATACATATATATATTTGTGTACGTGTATGTGTATGTATGTGTGTATGTGTGTGTGTGTGTGTGTGTGTGTGTGAGTGTTTCCATTGTCTGCACTGAAATATACATATATCTCTTAGGAATTCGACATTATTCAAATAAATGCAATTCTGATACACTATGGGATTCAGAACCATCTGTCATCCTTTCACCCCTTTCTTAAGATCCTTCCCTTAGATAACTCCGTTAATCTTCAGATCCATTCACCGAAGAAAGGTCTCATCAGAGCCGGTGTCTATTCTCACTAATATTTCAATGAATTCAACATTGACACCCATCAATAAATCTCCACGAAGAAAAAAAAAAGGAAAGAAAAAAATGCCAGCTGTCTCTCAGATTATAAATCTTTTGTACGGAGTGTTCAATTTGTGAAAGGGAAAAAGGAATACGTCTGTCGACCTGTCTAATAAAAACTGCCCACTTTTACTGACCGTGAGGAAATTTACAGGTTTATATTAAGTGGTAGAGAAGAGGACTCAGTGGCACTAGATCTCAGTATCCTGATCATCTATTCCAGTGGCTTCGAAAATAATTCGAAAACCCAAGAATTCTATTGTCCCCCTAACTATCAAAAACAAAAATAGAATTACATATCAGGTAAATAACACGTCGTTTCATATGATTACTTCGTTACTTTATACATTGCAAAGTTAATGGATTAGTCATTAGTTACCATGGAATATAAAGCAAATCTTGTTATTCATTGTGATGTACAATTAGAAACCATTAGTAAGATATGCGTACAAGTCATGAGCCACGATCACACCTGGAATAAATACACAAAGATCAAAATCTAAAACGCAAAACTAGGGGGGAGTAGACCACTACATCTACCTAGGACAATGGATCGCCATTAAATCCTCAAGAAATGGAAAATCAAGAGAAAGATCACTCTGAGATAGCAAACCTTCCACTCGAAAATCTCAACCTTCAAGAAAAACCCATTAGTCCTCAAAAGAACCAATACATCCTCCTGATTATTATTTATAGAGCTGAAACATAGAACCTAACCAAAAGATTAGCCCTCGAACTGAGGGTCATGCAACGTGCAAATAAAAGAATCATGCTTAATATCACATGGCAATATATTGGAAAATAAATGGGAGATCAAATTATCATATAATTCCAAAACTCAAATGGCAACGGACTGGTCATGTTGCAAGATTGGAAAACAGCCGATGGACATCACCACTCACGACATGAATTCCCAGAGATCACATGCAGAAGCGTGTGAGGCAGAATTCGAGAAGGAGAGAAAAATGATCAGAAAGCACTGGCTCCGCGACACTCATGATAGAGAGACCACCTGAATCAATGGATATACTTAGTTGAGCCTTAAGACAACTAAGTTTGAGCCACAGACTGCGTTCAGCTCTTCGAACTGAAATTCCAAATTCACTACTCCAATATATTCAGCTTGTCCTGTAGTGGGGCATGTGTCCCATTTCCACGATTGCATTATTTTGAAGAGGTTTCCGAATAAACGACGTTCTCATTTGTTATAGACACAGCGTTTCGACCGTGTACACTCCAGACTTAATTAGGAGCTCATTTGTTCTTTTTTGGCCGTCCAAACAAAGGGCAATATTGTAATTGTTGATTTAGGAGGAGGCCAGTGGATACAAAGCTGAAACGTTGTGCCTGTAACAACAGCTATAACGGCCATGATGAAAATAATAAATCGAATGTGTGATCATTTCAAGGAGTAAACCCCATGCACGCACAAAATCAGCTGTTTTTCTTCTTTCTTGTTGCCAGATCCATGAGTGCCAAATTTTCTTCCTATGCTGAAGACATCTATCAAGAGGTAAGGGAAAACAACTAAGAAAGAGAAGGAGAGAATGAAAGACTACTTACGGGTAAGGTACTCAAATGAGGGAGTGCGAAAAGGAAGAACATGTTTGTTGCTTACAAAGTTAACTGGGAAAGGAAGAAGAAAGTCACGATGTCTATGAAAGCCAAATTCTTCATACCAAATTGAAAAAAGCTTGAAAGCTGCTTGCAGCTTGCAAAGAAGGGATAGGTACTTTAATGAAACAATGAAACAGGAAAAATAGATAAATCGTTTGGTATTTGCGAATCAAATAAGGGGGACGGGAGTACGGGAAGAGTCAAGTCGCCAGAGCTGTGAAACTCGAATTGAATTTAAATGAAATTTGTAATATTCTCGATAATATCAAAAACAAGAGCCAAAAATTGTGTAAACATTGTTGCAGGTTTCCAATCGGATGTTTTCAGTGAACGCATTTGACAAACATCGGGGGGAGAAGTAAACATCGCATTTTTCTTTAAAGATATTCCAAACATAACCCAAAGTTATTTTTGATGTGAAATACGTCTTTCAATCAAAAGTTACTAAATAAATTCGTAGGTAAACCAAAAGTATTTATCTGGGTATTAAGTAATATTGCAAAGAATAGGAAAGGTGTCTCCTATCTAACAATCAACTCATCTTTATGTTCATGATTATCCATCTATCTTTTTTAACATTATCGATTAAACATTTACATTTTGTCTATGACAATGGTATACCTTTGTTTATCCTTACGATGAGTTTTGAGCACTGATAGAACAAAGATTTTCCGGGATTATACACACACACATACACACAAACACACATACACACATACACAAACACACACACAAACCCACACACAAACACACACACACGCGCATAAACATACATGTATATACATATATATATATATATATACATGTATGTTTATGCGCGTGTGTGTGTGTTTGTGTGTGTGTTTATATATATATATATATGTGTGTGTGTGTGTGTGTGTGTGTCTGTATGTGTGTGTATGTGTGTTTGTGTGTGTGTGTGTGTGTGTATAATCCCGGAAAATCTTTATTCTATCAGTGCTCTAAACTCATAGTAAGGATAAACAAAGGTATACCATTGTCATATATATATATATATATATATATATATATATATATATATATATGTGTGTGTGTGTGTGTGTGTATGTGTGTGTATGTGTGTGTGTGTGTGCGTGTGTGTGTGTGTGTGTATAAAAAGGAAATTAGAGAGAGAGAGAAAATACTCAACATGTGTTTAATGGTAGACCCATTTTTCAACCGCAGTGAATGATATTTAGTATTAATCAAATCACAACAAAAAAATCTATTTTGACGCAGTATTTGAAACCAATTAATTAATTGAAGTTTAGAGTTTCAGAATTAAACAATTGCGTCAGGAGGATGACAAAAAAAAGTCCTTTTCAAACTGAATTAGGAACTTTGTAAAATTTGTTGAAAATTATTTCGTCATTCTCGTGACACAATTGTTTAGTCATTCTTTTCATGATCGGAATCCAAGAAAATAATGAAATCTATGTGGGTTATTTTCAAATACTGCGTCCAAACAGAAAACTTTGATGCAATTCGATAAATGCTATATATAATTCTCTACTCTTTGCAAATTGTTTTCTACTGGATATATTCTACTGTCTTGTGGTCTTTCCATGTTAGGTTGAACGTATTTTTTTCATGTGCAAGTTGCATGGTTTTCGGTTTGTGGGTCTGTCTCTTGGTTTGGTTCTATGTTTCAGCTCTATAGGTGACAATCAGAGGATTCATTGGTTGTATACCTTTCCTTTTAGGATTAATAGGATCTTCTGGTTTTGAAAGTTGTTCTTGCTCTGCCAAAGCCTTGCCATCCAAGGGTGATTATTTGCTTGATTTCTTCCTCTTTTGAAGGTCCTCTGTAAATATTATTCAGCATTATATTAATAATATTTTGAGGAGCACTTTTAATTCAAAAAGTATATTAAACTATATTACTTTTTTATTGAAATTATTTTCAAATAAAGAAGCATTATATATATATATATGTGGGGGGGTGCTTCTACTTACCTTATCTACCAAACCATCTCACTGATAATTCCTAAGGAATTTTGAATGGCTGATCTAGCTTGATATATATATATATATATATATATATATATATATATATATATATATATATATATATATATATATATATATATATATATATATATATATATATATATATATATATATATATATATATATATATTTAAATAGGGATGATTTTCTCGATCCATGTACCAAATCCGGCTGCGGTGATCAATGAAATGATGAGAAAATTTTACAATAGATGGAAAGGTTTTGGAAGAAAGAAAGAAAGAAAGAAAGAAAGAAAGAAAGAAAGAAAGAAAGAAAGAAAAAAAAGAAAGAAAGACAGAAAGGAAGACAGAAAGGAAGACAGAAAGTAAGGGAAAAGATAATCAACCGAATTTGTGGCGTTAGGGTTCTGCAAAGTATGGTGATGATGGATCACTTTGCCTGGTATTGTGTTGAACAAATTTTGTCTAAAATATTGTAGGAATCAATAACAGTGGAAAGCTTACTGTAGTCCGCACAAGCGTTCAGCTGATGATGATTCGTCTCAAAATTATAAAAAGGTATCTCTAAAGTCAAGACTCCAATAATTCGAGCACGTCGTAGAATTATGACTATCTTCAAGATAATAGAGAATATCTTCACAGTTTAAAATGGATCAGTCAAAATGTTGTGGTAAGAATATGAGCAACAAAAATAATGAATCCTGTGGTCCAAACAAATCTTTGAATGAAAGACTCTTTTTACAGAAATTACAGAAAGTAAAAAAAAATAACCTAATTGTATCCTGAAGTTCTGAGATTGAGTGTTTGATGAAATATATCTGTGAAAGCAAATAGAAAGGGAGGAAGGGGATAATGCGAACACACAATCACCAATTGGTTATGTGTGTGTGTATGTGTGTGTGTGTGTGCGTGTGTGTGTGTGTGTGTGTGTGTGTATTCGTTTGTTGCTGATTATGTAACTCCAACCAAAACTGTTATTACTGTTGTTGATTTGTGTACTTCATGTTTTGTTTTGTTTTGTTTTTTTCAACTCAAAATGAATACGAGAATTTAACTCAAAATGAATGCGTTAATTCCAGTCAACAAAGCCTTGTGCCAACCTTTTAAATTACATTGTGAACATATTGACTCAGCTCTAGCTGCTCCGCAAGCAAAGAGACCACCATTTACTGGTATCCAATAACGAAGATAACGGCTATTTTAATCTAGTTTAGCAGCGTTCAAAATCATTGAGTTTACGAAGTTTTCTCGGCTATTCTTGGATCTCGAATTGCAAAACCGATGGTTCTTTCCTTGCAGACCAGCAGAGTGTCACAGACAATAATTGCTTGTTGATGCACAACTCGAAATAAGACGAGATATTTAGAACTCGGTTCTCCTCAGAGAGCTGCGGAATTAATAAAGCAGGTGTCAAAATTCGTACCAAATTGATTTCCAACTTACGTAAACATGATTCCATCTTCCTCTGTTACTTTTGAAAGTTCCACGTTTTCGTTACGATAAAATCGCGTTGAACACATCGGTTCTCGTACGATTACCGGAGTTGAGCAACGTTGATTCTGGTCAGTGCATAGATGGGTGACTGCCAGGGGATACCAAGCAACGTGAGGAGCTGGAGATCAAGTTAAAAAAAACTAGGAGGACACCGACCTCTATAACATGCTCAATAGCAAAACAAGGAGCCCTTGACCCTCTGAGCCTGTTAGCTCATTTGGCTACGAACGATAAGAACTAAATTAATGTTTTCTCTTCCATTGTTAAGTACAGGTCCCCCTACTATCTGGAAATAGACTGTTCCTATAAAATGAAATAAAAGATTTCCCAAGCTGAAAAAGCATGAAGCAAACATTGCTTTATATAAGAAAATGGGAGTATTCCTGGCCCCTCTACATGATCAAGATTCTATATCAGGCCAAGTAGTCGGAAGTTGGGGAGGTGGGAAGTGCAAGAGAATTTGGTATGCAAAAGGGAGAGAAAGAAATAGCTCGCTGTCTCAATAACGACTTGTGAAAAAGCAGACACTATTTTTGTTATTCCCTTCTTTCCGTAAAAATTATAAAGTAACAAACTTTCGAAAAGTGAAGTTACCCGTCAATCGATGTGTTCATTATTGGGGTCACACTGAAGGAATAGGATTTAAATGGTTGGCAAGTTTACTAGTATTAGAAACTGTCAATATTGGTTCCTACAGTTTTTAAGTTGGTCTAGCTGGCTCTCTTGATAAGTATGTGTCAGGCATACAGGCTGCAGCAATTGAGTTAGAGAGCTGAAAATTTAAACATTTACTCCCTCTTACTTAGCGGTAAAACTCCTAGATTGGCGCCTCTGTGGCTGTATACTAGACCCGTTTAAGGCTTGAAATACATTTTTGGGAAAACTGATTAAATAGTTGATCAAATTAAACTTAAAGAATAGCATACGGCCAATGAATTCTCCTGATTGTCACCCATGGAGCTGAAATAAGAGACATCAACAAAAGGTTGAATCTAAATCTGAGAACTATGCAATGTGCACAGGAAACATCAAATGCAAAGATCACTAGACAGCATAGTTTAATAAAGAAAAAAATGGTCCAAGACATAGAAACCATTACAAGGCTTCAATGGCAATGGGCTGGCCTTGTTGCAAGGATTTCAGACAATCACCGGATATTGTGAATCTTTACAGATCACATGTGAAACTGCGGCAGGCAAGAAACATGATGTGATGAGCTAATCAAGTTCAGGAAGTATTTGTTACGCAACGCCCATGAGGGAAGCGTTTGGCAAATTTTAGGGAAGGTCAATGTTCAACGACAGACGCAAAGACGATGATGATGATGATGATGATGATGATGATGATGACAAGGATTGTGCCACGATACACAGTTTGAGAATCACTTGTGTAATGTTAGCCACAGACGTTTTTTTAGTCAGACAAAATCAATGAACAGTATAAAGTAAAGGATATTTCTCTTTTCTTTCGGACTGCTCTTAAGTATTTGTCAATATATTGTGATTTTTCACGGCTGTGTGTTGTATGGTAATGTTTTACATTTCACTTTCAACGATCCCATTCTCAGTTGTTCTACTCTCTCCATCCACCAGTGATCTTATTGTATTGAACCGTCGTGTTAGTCTCACAGCCAAACCCGAAACCCATTTATCGGGTTAATGGATTGTTGGTTGAACTGCCGTAGACAAGTCGAGGAGAAACTGGCGAAGTTCTGTCGCCAGTTGCGGGAGCGATGCAGACAGAAATGTTTTTACCGTGTTCAGGTGATGTTCTTGGTTAGTCATATGGCTTCTCTTCCACGTGGAAAATTGGTGTGAAAGTAGCAACCACAGTTACGCACGTGGTTTCTTCTTTCACTTTCACTTTCACATTTGACCCTGCAGGAATCATTACAGCCTTAGAATCTTTTTATCTATCTATCTATCTATCTATCCATCCATCCATCTATCTATCTATCTATCTATCGATCTATCTATCTATCAATCTATCTATCTATCTATCTGTTTCTTTCCTTATCTATATTTATATATATATATATATATATATATATATATATATATATATATATATATACCCTTCTTTCTCTATTTATCCAACCATTTCTTTCTCCCACTCTCTATTTATCTACCTACCTACCTATCTCGCCGCTACCTATCTATATCTCCTTCTCTTTTTCTCTTCCCCTATCTATTTATCCATCCATCCATTTCTTCATCTCACTATCTATCCTTTGCTCTTTCTTTCTCTTTATCTCTCTCTATCCCTTCCTCTATATCTCTATCCATCGATCCATTCATTTTCTGTCTCACTTTGTCTCCATCCATATATTTATTTCTCACTATCAATCTATCTCGCTCGCTACCTATCTGTATAGCCCCTTCATCTCTCTCACTATCTATTCCTCCTCCAGTGTCTCTTTTTCCCCTTCTATCTATCTATCTATCTATCCATCTATCTATCTATCTTTTTCATTATCATTTATCTCCTTTCTTTCTTTCTCCTTTTCTCTTCTTTAATTCAATAACGAAGAAACCCGTTCCTATTCTCTTTGTATACTTAGCAGTATATTGCATCGCTTGGGGCGATAAATTTCGCCGGCTTCTACTGAGTCTTTTTTCCTCATAATCTCTGCTGACTGAGCTAATATGGCACAAGGCAATGTAAACGGAGTTTTCAAAGGTGAATCAACCTGAAGTCCATACCTTTTGCAAAAATGTACAGAGTGTAAAAAGTGGCTAATGTGTGTCTTTTCACAATATTCAGTACCGAGATTTCGTCAGGTCTCTTTCTCAATCATTGAACAATTAGAAGTCTTTAACCAAAACATACATTGCTCAGATCATTTTTTTTACAATCTTTTGTCAATTCTAAAGCAGTTTAAGAAAGTTAAAATGATTTTTTTCCCAAAAAGGTATCAGATACGTTTGAACTCACTGTATAAAATAGTCGTTGGGATTTATTTAGCATGGTATTCTCATAGATCATTATGGAAGTAGTGAGTTCGGTTCTTTCTAGGTCTACAATTTTTGTAGGTCTTGCTAACTTAGTAGGATTTTTATACAGTACAGACTTCTGGTTACGAGTATTATTAAACAGCATATTAATCAAATATATGAAATTGAAAGCCATTTATCTGCTTTAGCTCTTACGTTGTTTTTTTATGCCCCAAAGATCCATGGAACTTTACAAACTTTTGATTTTCAAATTCTTAATATTGAAAAAAAAAATTCCGAATAGACAATACTGCACTCAGTCCATCCTTAGTCACCTCTATTCAACTCAGATCCTTCCTTCCATGCATATTTCTAAACTTCTCCAGCCACCAATCGACCTCGGACAACTTCTCATGAATATTTTATACGTATATTCCAAATATAGGCAAGTTAATCTTTGTTTCTATTTTAAGAGAATACCTTATCGGTGCCAGACAAATTGGTGTACGTCCGCGTGACTATTAAATTATAATACTTAAGCTACACAATGTCGACAGTAATTTAACTGGTACAATGCAGAATAAATGCGACTCCTATAGAAATGATTGGCAGTAAATACTAATAAGAATTTCTCTTCTTTTTTTTTTATTGTTACCTTTCGAAATGTTACCTTGGTAGACTATATTATGTTATTATTATAAACAGTAGAAAACATGCCCCACGAGTAGGTTTGTCTACGAGTTGCTTTGGCTGCACTAAGAGGACATGGATTAGAAATATCTATTTTCCAACAATTCGTTATTTGAAAATAATGACCGTCATCGACTCTTGGGTTACATTCAATCTAGATATGTTGGGCGGGTGTCTTACAAGATGAACTTTAGTAAGATAATTGGTATATACCACGAAAGATAGATGAATTACAGACAGATAGATAGATAGATAGATAGATAGATAGATAGATAGATAGAAATCAGATCATTACTATCAGAGAGATACAAAGACCCCACAAAACTATTTATCATTTCAAAAATCGAAATAACACTTTAAAGCCTACTTCTACATGTACTGTGTACGTGTGCACAATTTGGTCGGACTGTTTATCAATATATCTTTGGTGTTTTTTGATCTTTCCAATTTTGGAGTGATTTCCAAATTCTAAGTATTGAGAGGAAAAAAATATTGAATCGATAATACTGCACTCTGTCCGTCCTAAATCACCTTTATTCTACCAAGACCCTTCATTCCATGCATATTTCTAAACTTCTGCTGCCACCAATCGACCTTAGACAACTTCTCATAAATATTTTATACGTATATTCCAAATATAGGCAAGTTAATCTTTGTTTCTAGACTGACGGACTGACCGACAGACAGGAAGACAGACACCACCGATTTACATATAGAGACATGAGATACTTGTCCTTCGGTTCTGCTTGTCATGACCCCCTTTGGTCCAACCAGATCAAGCACAAGTGCACGTGTGTGAATTGATAAAGTTATAGGGAAATTTTTTTTTTTTGACTAAAAAAAAAGGTCCTTAGTTTCCCTCGATAAAAATGATTAACATAATCAATTAAAATATGGATCAAATCAATTAGTTAGTATTTGATTAAGTAATTAATTGTGAGTTTCTTATTTTAGAATGAGGGTAAATTGTTGCAAAAACAGTAAAAGGCCACTTTTTCAAGTATTTATCCCGAAACAAACAAGAGAGTAAATACCGATATAACAATGTGCGCAGCTGGGTGGCACAATGTATACGGAGAGTGACTTGCTGCCAAATAGATATTGGTTCAAATCCTAGCATTCTTGTGTTAGTTCCGTCCGAAAATTATCCAGCCATCTTATAATAAAAGTAATTTTAGTTTTGGAAAAAGCTAAAAGGTGCAGGTTGCAACATCTGAACCGTGGGTTGAACTGATCGAAACGGATGTTACAAAGTTTTGTCAAAAAGCTTGCACGAATTGTTAAAGAAAGGTCATTGTAACACAGTACACAAGTTAACTTGAAAGTGTTTCACTGCTGATTGAGTAATACCACGGGAGAATCTCTATCCATATACGTACAGAAAGGTCCCCTTTGATTAGTTACATAAAGGCTACTCAACCGGATCTCGGGATATTTCAAAAGGTCAGTTATTTTCTGAACAGTCTTAAAACTTACCCCACTTTGCAGAAGAGAGAAACCAAACATGTGACATCGTTTGAATTGTGACTCGGGGAATACGCATTTAGATATGTGATGAAATGCTTATTATAAATTACAAGTATTTCATTTTTATCCCAACCTTTTGAGAGCGCCTGTATGTTCTTTAAACCCATGAGATGCTCTACGTATGGAATTGTTTGATTATTCTAGCTCTTCTGGAATCTTTGGAGAACTGGTAGTCTGTTTCTCCTCAACGTTGTGTTTCAAGCCATCATTGTCGACCAGGGAAGATCATCCATTTCCGGGATTTATTTCATGGGACAAGTCACCGCTCTTAAAATGCTAAATAAAGTTTTGACCAGTAATGTCAGATATGGTTTCACTTCCTTTCTCCGACCGAATTCTCTGAGCAGCTCCCGTGGCTTTTGAGGCCAAGTTTGAAATAAAGCCTTGAAATCGCCAAAATCTTGTACTCACCATTATAACACTCGAAACGAACGCTACAGCCAACTAGCATAACTAAGGTATTTCCTGTTCCAAAGTTACATGCATGAAAAGGACCGGACTTTATGGTGTGTGGAGCAGCCTGCTATAATTTGCCGTACTGAACTAAAGCTGCAAAGTACTTACGTTGCCAATATAATTCATAGAAACTATGAAGAAAGATCGATAATCTCTGAATTGTATTCTATTTTATTGGATTTTTCGTGAACAACTGATCCAAACAACTATAAATTCAACACTTATGGGCTGGATAATATATCTAGCGAAAGTCAACTTCGTACAATGGCCATTTGTGGAGTAATCGCAGTGCATACATACACTGATTTTTTCGATTGTTGTTAGATGATGATACATTATTGATATAATGGAGACTTTAGAAGTGCAAATGATATAAGCTTTGGGGTAGAAGTCTGTAAAAAATACCAAATAAATCGTAGCCATATTGTGAGTTTTTTTTTCTTTGGATAATGGGACTGCAGCACCTGAAGCGATAATTATTGGGTTTGATTTTTGCCCGTTGTTGCATAACAGCTACAGTTGTGCACATTTCCAAGACACATTATGCTTTTAAAAAGAGTATGGGTATGAGGGACAGCCATTTTCTGTTTCAGAGTCATGGCAGTGGAATAGTCGAGTGGTTAAATCATCTGGAAAAAGGCATATTTGAAATCAGCAGATCATGATTTGCTCACTGCGAACATTTTGAGGTTTTACAGAAAAAAAACGCGTCAAGTGCTTTTCATGGGGGGGGTCTGCGTTCGTGCTCTCAGGAAAGAAGCGCACACTCCATTGATTAAAAAAAAAGATTTTAGGGGAATGGGGGTACAGGGGCTGTGATTTACAATTTCAAAGTTTTGTCGATTCGGGAGCCGAATGGGTAAAGCCTTGGGAAATAGAATTATCAGACCGGATTCAAACAGAGAAAGCTTTTCCGTTTTCGATACTGATGTAATTTTAAACGTGCTCATCTCGTATGAAAATTCTCTAACTTTCCACTTAAGATTTGATATGCTTTTAATTAATTAGAATTTCAAACCTTCTGGATGCCTAGCAAGTTTGAGAAAGGAAAGATGTTTTTGTTTTTATAAGAGGGGATTCTATTTACTATGTTGCTATAATGCTAAGCTGCAACCCTAATTTCCATTCGTTTTAAGTAACAGTGGATGTGAATTCCTCGTTCTCTCGGTGCTTATGCCAGTTTGGCCAAGGTTGCGCACTGGCCTATGCGTGTCTGTCAAGTAATGTATGCTGGTCCGACCAGCGAGGTATCACTGAAGTAAGACGAAGGCATATCCGGAATCAGATGATCACAATTTACCTACAACGCACATATTCACGTCGGATTTTATCAAAAATGAACTGCTGAGTTGATTATTTTTATTTTTCATTTCTGTACAATGATATGCTCTTTGTTCACACTCACATAATAAAATCTTGTTTCATTAAGAAATCAGTGATATATATACACTTATTATTATTATTATTATTATTATTATTATTATTATTATTATTATTATCATTATTATTATTATTATTATTATTATCATCATCATCGTCATCATCATTATTATTATCATTTTTATTATTATCATGATCATTATTCAAAGCCTCTATAATATTATCAGAATAGAGTTTCTTATCAGATTAAACCTTGAAACTTCCGTCAGTTGATTCAATATCCGATGGTATCTGCGGCAACATAACTGCTTGCACACAGACAATACGATAGTTAGAGTGAAGACGTCAAAATCTACAAATATACAGACAAGTTAAAATAGATTTCTGGATATAATCAGTCAAAAGTATTGTTCAGTCCAAAGATATGATAGTCACATTGCTTATAATAACGCTTATCGATGCTTACTATATATTTTGATTTCCGACTTCAACTCAAGTCAGCAGTTCTAAGAATGGGGAAATTTCATGTTGAGACCAATTTTCAAATCAGTTAACAGCGTTTCTAAGGAATGATGTGTGAATAAAGAGAGAGAGAGACTGCGTTCTTTTGGGCCGTTGGTAAAGATAGAGATATATTATATAGAGAAGGGACAAAATAAGAGAATCCCTGTCTTTTTAACGTTTCAATACGTCATATTATTCATGTTTTCATCCATTTTTGGAATAAAAAAATAGAAATAATGAATGAACTGAAGACAAAAGAGAAAGAGAAAAAAAAAGATTGCGGGGAATTTAATCGAAGAATAAATATGGTCAGAACAATTCTATCAATGGTGTCTGTGGCTTTTTTCCACTGGAAAACCTCTAAAATAGAAAAAAATATCTACAATGTGGGGAATATAGATGTAAATTATGAACCCGTCCGAATAAAGCTCCCTTCCCCCCAAAATCAAATGAGCTTTTTTCCGAAAATTCAAAAGACGAAACGGTATGGCCAGGAACGTTAGAACACACAAATAACACAATGACAGATACAGGCACATAAAAAAGATAGAAATCTCTGCTGTCTTTGGTGACTACGGTTGTTTAACTGTAAAGTGTTCGTATACACTTCATATGGTGAGGAAATTGATGAGACTAATCCGACGCGATGGTGGATTTGATAGATAATATGGAAACACAAAAGTTTTGAAAAGAGATCCTATTTATTTCCGCCACATGTTTCGAAAGACGGTTTTTTCTTCTTGTCAAAAGCCAAATAAATCTTTTTTTAAATTTTTTATTTTATTTGAAAACAAAAGAAACAGTCGCTCGAAACATATGACGGAAATAAATACGATCTACTTCCCAAACTTTCGTGTTTCCATACGGTCAATTGAATTCACAACACACAGCATATATATATATATATATATATATATATATATATATATATATATATATATGTATATATTATGTACGTACATGTATAACTATTGCATGTTTCTGATGTTTAAAGAGAGATTAGCTTGAAAACTCAATCGGATATATAAAAAAAAGCTCCTCTGAGACACAAACGTAGACAAATTCTGTCGAAAAATATACATACAACGTTGCAGCTTTTAGAGAGAAGCAGTTCTTTCGCTCATCTTTATTTCAATTTTGCTCAGAGTCATTTTGATGAGAAAAATAAGTCAAATGTGTTACCATTTATACCATTTTTATGGATAATATGACTATTACCACCTTTTTCGCCTTCCTTAATTCTTGTCGGCCAATTCTAACCGCTCTCCTATCATCATCATCATCATCATCATCATCATCATCATCATCATCATCATCATCATCATCAGTCTTTCAACGTCCATCGTTGGACACAGACCTTACCCAGGATTATACTCTATCATGGGCGTCGCGGTGCCAGTACTTTCTGAATTTGTCAACTTCGTCTTTCCATCAAATGTTCTGCCGACCTCGGTTCCACACGTGATCTCTGGGGATCCATGTCGTGAGTTGCAATGTCCATCGGTTTTCCGCCTTTGTGCATCATGGCCAGCCAACTGCCATTTGAGATCTTTAATGGTTCTATGATGTCCCTGACTCTTGTCTTTTCCCGGATGTACTGTTCTGTCTTGTGGTCTCTCCATGTGAGGCCCAGCATGATTTTTTTATATGCACGTTGCGTGGTTCTCGATTTGCTGATCTGTCTCTTGGTTAGGTTCCATATTTCAGCTCCATAAGTGACTATTGAGAGGATGTATTGGTTAAACACCCTTCTTTTTAGGATGAATGGGGTCTTCTTATTTTTGAAAGTTGAGCTTGCTCTGCCAAAGGCTTGCCATCCTACTGTGATTCTTCGCTTGATTTCGTCTTCTTTTGAGGGTCTCACGGAGATTTGTTATCCTTGGTAGATGGAGCGGTCAATTTTTTCCAATCCTGTGTCTTTGATTTTGATCTCAGTGTTTTTATCTCCGATCTTGCACATGATCTTCATTTTTATTTCACCACTGGCCTTTAACTTATATCTTCTTCACTTTACCTCCCTCTATCTCGGCGTTGCCATTCCAAACTAAAAGCTTTTCCTCTGTCTCATCCCTTTTAATGTAAAGCCTTTTTTCAAAGTGTGATGGGCGGATCAACGCGTTGCTTATTATTTAATGCAGAAGGAGAAGAAAATTCCGAATGTTGATAATTTTATGTGGTTTGAGAGTTTTATCGAAACTAACTACAAAACTTTGGTCAGTTGATTCAACGTCGGATGTTATCCGCGGGCAACATAGCCACGTGTACGCAAATAATCCAATAGTTTAAGTGAAGAGGCCAAAAAGCTACAAATATACACTCAAGTTCAAATAGAATAATAGATAAGTTTAAATAGAACTCTGAATATCATTAGTTCAAAGTATTGTTCCGTTCAAATGTATGATGGCTCAATTGCTTATTTTAATGCCGATTGATTTATAAACGTATTTCGTTTTTATCGGAGGGAAGCGGAGATATATTCATAGAATATATTAGGAAGGGAATCTACACCATTCTCAATTAATTCCCAAGATGCAGCCAATCGGATATAGCTGGAATTTGATAAATAGAGACTTTGGGACAAAGACACAACTTTTTAATTCATCAAAGTATAAAGACCGTTCTTACGCTGGCTGCGGATCTAGCTGCTCTTGCTAGGAAATTTGCCCCCCCCCCTCATGCCCCACGAATTTTCAGATTGATTGAAATCTTGTACTAGAGACTTTGGGACCAAGATACAACTTTTCAATGCATCAAGCTATAAAGAATGCTCTTACGCTGGCTACGGCTCCAGCTTCTCTTGCTTGGAAATTTGATCCCCCATTATGCATTACAAATTTTCAGATTGAGTTGAGATCTGATACCAGAGAGATTTGGACCTATGCACAACTTTTGAACACATCGAACTATGAGAAACACCTTTGCGCAGAGTACGACGTCATCCTTTCCTGTTTAGAATATAGATCCCCCACTAATTCAAGTGCAAAGACTCCATTACAGTTTCAACCGACTCTAAGTACGCTGAGATATGCTAATGTATAGAGATAATAAAAAATATTCTCTTTAAAATTCGTTTTAGAATAGAATTTGAATTCATGCAAATCAGTTGGCCTTACCTCTTTAATAAATACTATATAATGCATTTTTTGGCTAATTTAGACGATTGTTGTGAATAAAACATGATTTTTGTTGAAGGTTTTGGCTTACTTATTGTGCAAGCTGTAATTCTACCACGCCAAGTTAGAGCCGATGTGTTGGCTTTCGATTTTACCCTGGGTTATTTTGATTAGTAAATGTCTAAAAAAAATGTTACTAGTTCTAATACAGCTACCAGGAAAAAACAAGATCTTTCTAAACTGGGTCATCCGACCTAGCCAGTTAGAACCTTTGGTACCCAGCAATTCTGTATGTTTATTGCCTTCCAGCGGTTCTTACCAAACATTTCACCAAAACTCTCCCAATTCGTCTATAATTCTATTTCTTGGTTTCTCTCACCGAAGCCGGAAGAAAATTCAATTCCACCCCATTTAACTTTCTCGCCTTTCTTATTTCCTCGTCGGTGGAGTCCCGCCATTCCCACTTAGCGAAATTCTTTATATCACCCCTACTATTCTACATATCCTCACCACGTCTCTCAACTTTTCTTCGCTGTCTACGCAATTACCGTGTTCCAATGCCATTCTTAGGACCTCTCTCTTATCTCATTTTCCCAAGGTAATCTTTCTTTCTTTCTTTCTTTTTTCTTTCTTAGTATGACGGATGGATAGATGGAAAGTATCATAGACTGACAGACAGAAGGAAAATGTGACAGACAGACAGAAACATCACTCATATTATCATCCAGAAGAGGAAGATTCCGAATCTCCATAACTTTATCAGGAAGGTGTGTCTTATCAGAATAAACCTTGAAACTTTGGTCAGTTGATTCAATATTTGATGTTATCCGCGGGCAACGTGACTACTTGCACACAAATAATCTGATATTTGAAGTGAAGCCGTCAAAAAGCTACAAATATACAGACAAGTTTAAATAGAATACTATGTACGTTCAAATAGAATTCCGAATATCAACACTTGAAAGTATTGTTTAGTTCAAAGACACAATGGTCATTTTGCTAATTATACTGCGAATACAAAAAAAAAATTGTATACTTCGATGTTCAACAGCGACAAAATCTTACAGTTTTCGGAACGAGGAAATTGTATATTGAGACCAAATTTCAAATCGTATAACAGCGTCTGTAAGAAATGTAATGGCTCGACAAAAGAGAGACAAGAGGGGGAGGGAAAGAGAGATGTATACTATATCTTTTGATTTCTCCTTTGGATTTTGCTTAAAGATAATAAATTGATTAGTAGTAAAATCTGTTACTATTTCTTCTTCTGTTAGGATTAAATACAAGCTTTACAGCTAGGATTGGTTATTAAAAGTGTTATTTAAATGCAATGATAACAGGAACGTACTGAAAACATTTTTTCATAGTGAATAGCAAAAATCTTTCGTAAACAATACATTGAAAAAGAGGAAGAAAGATTGACAACAGTCCGATTTTTTGGGTATTTAACAAGGGTTCAGTTTGCAATGTATTCTGATGCTAAATTGGTCTCTATTTTGTGATTACCGTTCAACAAAAGGCATTAGAAGTAACATATTTATTGATCACCCCTTTCAATGTTTCAATTGATTACCCAAGCACGATATGCTGCCAAAAGACGTTAGCTTTCTGACGTTTTCTGTTGAATGATCAACCAGATCTGTCTTAGTAGAGAAATGAATTGAAAATGCAGTCACTGAGCAGGAATCAAGGCAGAAACTGACCGAAATAGGAATATTGTATGCACGATTTTAAAATCGATTTTTAAAACTTAAATGACATTTTACAAGTGCAAAATTCAGCTTGGATCTTCTAAGTTATGTATGGAACAGAAAATAATGAATTTTTCGCTTAAAGGGAGATCATCGTGACTTAATGTTCCGGAATTCACTTCAAATGGTTCGTCTCCAACCGATAAATTAAATCACTTTAGCCCCCACCTCAAAAATAGCTTGCCCAACCAACAAGTTAAGTGGGCAACATATTATTCTTTGCTCATCTGTGTCTGCGTCAACAAGTGCGTGCATACATGTATGTGTGTGTGTGTGTGTGTGTGTGTGCGTGTGTGCGTGTGTTTGTGTGCGTATGTGGGGGGCACTGTTAGGGGGATACCATATTATACATTTGTATGAGTACACCATTGAGCAACTATCATCTTATGGGTTTCTTTCAAAAAAGTGCTATCAGGTTTTTTTATAGGGTCATTTTTGGACCATCGATGCCCAAAATCTTGTGCTGGTATTATTTAGATAATTTTAGATACAAGATCTATTTTTTCTGGATATATTCCGATAAAAGATCTTTTGTTTTATTTTTAATGGTTCAAGATATTTGTAGATAATTAATTTTGGTGCACGTGTAAGCTTTGGCAATTCATTTATTCGTGGTATGGATATTGCAATCATTTTATAACTGCTACATATTAGTGCACGCTTTGTACTAACCAATAAACCATGCAACGTGCATAGGAAAAGCTTGCGTTGTATTTCATATTGAAAGATAACAAAACAATATATCAGATAAAAAAACAGGTGTCAGAGCGATCGTGAAGGCCATTAGCGAATTTAGATATCAAAGACAGGGAATAGAAAGAAAGGAAGAAAGTTGGAAAAGGAGGAGATAAGGGAGATAATGGGGAGGTTAGGCGAAAAAAGGAGAATAACGAAGGAAAACAAGTTAAGATGAAACAGATCCGGTTGTTCGTGCGATAGAAACTGTCACATTGCTAACGACTAGTTGACGGTTTCTAAGGAAAGTATCAAGAAGGAAGGAAAGGAAGGAAACATAGGAGAATGGCGCTAGAAAGAAAGAATGAATTCAAGATATGAAGAAAAACAAGAGAGAAGCAATGAGGAATGAGAAAAATAGAATCGCTTCATGAACAAGCAAGACGGGTTAATCGAAAAGGAGGACATCTTTCATGCAGAAGAAGAATAAGAACTTAAAAAGACACTCAAAGGATGCATACCTCTGCCAGGACCATTGTTACTAAAAAACGAATGAAAATCAGTCCATTTATAGATATGATTCAAGGGAATTAACAGTGAGGAAAGAAATATTGGATCCTCTCCAAAATTCAATCAATGATTCTCTAGCCCATGGGCCACCCTTCCACAAAATGCCATTGAAATAAATTGAGAACCTTTGGAGTCATTGTATGGCAAATCATGAGTGAATACATTATTTTACGACTAAAAAAAATGGGAAGATATATACCAATCGAGGGGAAAAAATCCTGGGTTCGCTTTAAAATTGAATCACTTTTTCCTAAGTACATTGCCAATCCTTGCTCAAAATTTATTGAAATTCACATGTGAAGATATTGTGCAGACACATTGTTAAAATATCGAGTGTGACTGGGAGAAAAATTCCCTGATCACTTGCAAACCCCTCGACAGAATATTTTTGGCATCTATCGAGAATTGTTGAGGTTATTGTGTGTAAAAATGGACAGACAGACAAGTAGACGGACACAAATGAGTTCATGTACCTCTTCCATCTTCGTTGGGGTAAAAAGAAAAAATGATAAGAGAGAAGATGGAGAGGATAAAATGAAATGTGTTTAATCGAGGGAATGATGTTTGAAAGAGAAAAATAATGAGAGGGGGAACACTAAATAGTCAGAAATAGGACCGATTGTTCGAAAAATGAAACATTCAGAAATCCAGAAAATCTGAAAGAAGAGAGAAATTGAGAAGGAGACGAAGGGAGAGAAGGGAGAGGAAGGGGATGAGAAGGAGGAGGGGGAGATAAGGAGGAGGAGGGGAAGATGGACAGGAATAAAAGTGTTCAATCGAGAGAAAAAGGTTTTGAAAGAGAAAGGAGATGATGAAAAGAAGAAAAAAATCTGAAATCCGGGAAAATCGGGAAGAAGAAAGAAGGTGATAAGGAGAAAAAGGAAAAGGACGGAGAGAAAGAGAAAGGAGGGGAGAAGGAAAAGGAAGAGAAGAAAAAGGAGGATAAATTGGAAGAAATGTACTCAGAGGGTTTGAAAGAGGAAAGATAATGAAAACAGAACTTCGGAAATCCGGAAAATTGGGGAAAAAAAAAAGATGAGAAGAAGGAAGAGGAAGAAAGGAAATAGAAAAGAGAGAGAGGGAGAGAGGATGGACAGGGAGAAACATGTTCAATCGAGAGAAGAGCGTCTGGAAAAGATAAATATAATGAAAAGTAGAAACGTTCAGAAATCCGGAAAACGGGGAAAAAGAAGAGAGATGAGAAGGAGGAAAAAAAGAGAAGGAGGAATACGAAGATAAATGAAAGGAGAATGAGGGTGAGGAGGGGGCGAAGATGGACAGGAAGAAACGTTTTCAATCAAGAGACAAGGGTTTGAAAGAGACGGAAAAAAATCTAAAAAGAAGAAAAAAATCGGAAATCCGGAAAATCAAGAAGAAAGATGAGGAGTAAAAAGAAAAGGTAGAAAATAAAAAGAAAGGAGTTGAGGAAGGGGAGGAGATAGACGGGAAGAAACGTGTTTAATCGAGAGGAAAAGATTTGAAAGAGTAAAAATAATGGGGAGGGAGAGGAAAAGACAAAACACGAACAGTGGACGACAGAGTGAAGTGAGCAATTATAAAGAACAAGAAAATGAAGTAACAAAAAACAAACAAACAAACAAACAACAGTACAGGTAAATAAATAAATAAATAAATAAATAAGCACATGATAAACACACAAAAAAACACTTGCAAAAAAAAATTAAAACCATGCAAAATCCGACGAAATGAAAGACTTCATAATGAAGAATCCTATCTCCCTCCCCCCACACCTCATTCCTTGCACTTTTCCTCTCCAACAAGTTATAAGGCAGTTGATGCGAAGGTGTCAGAGCCAAATGGTGAGGGTGACAGTAATCAGCTCCTAATGATGTGTTACTCAGCGCGTTCTTGTCTGCACGTAGACGTGTGCATTCGATGTAATCTGCGCATTGGGTCTAATTGCTAACGAGGTCTCTTTTATTTGTGAGCATGCGCAAAGAGGCCCGCCGGGCAAGCTGACTGACGTCTTTCTTCCTCCTGATAACAGACTCGCCTATTTTCAATACTATTAAATTGACGAGTGGAAATGTGAACGGTTACATGCTGAAAATTACGCGCAACCGAGCGCAGAACGAATATATATATATATATATATATATATATATATATATATATATATATATATATATATATATGTGTGTGTGCGTGTATGTGTGTGCGTGTGAGTGTATATGTGTTTAAGTGTGTGTGTGTATATATATATATATATATATATATGTGTGTGTGTGTGTGTGTAAGGGTAAATGAATATAAATATATATGTGCTTATGTGTGCGAGTCTATACGTGTGCTTACGCAGCAATCTTTCATCAATACATGTTTGATTAAAAGCGACGGAAAATGAATCTTTTAGTTTACATGCATACTTACAAGCGATGGCGTGCCTGGATCTAATGAATGCAAATATTGTTCAAAAGTGTGTGATGATCGAGCGCTTTAGGTCATGCTTCCGTCCATCATAAAGACCGAACGAAAAATGCAGGTGTTGAACGTCAAATCGAAGTTCAGATACTGTTGAACACGGTGTTTTGCCATTTTTGTGTCATGATGACGTCATGCATAGTGTAACAAGTACAAGAATTCCCTCACTGGGTTGAATCTATTTGTTAGTTGCTAAATATGTTTAGAACTGCAGCCTAATCAAAGATGTACCCATACATAAACGCATATATATATATATATATATATATATATATATATATATATATATATATATATATATATATATATATATATATAATATTGTTGTTACTAATCAGTCTGACACATCCATTGCTATTGAAGAGCACTATCTCCATCTATATTGTAATAACTGATTTGACAGTCTGTATGTGCTCACGAACAGGAAAAGAGGAAGGGGTTATTGAGAACACACGACACGGAATCAGCTGGTGCTACGTGTGCATACATATGGTTGTTCACTGCTGGTCTTATCTGATCTGATTTCGGCTCTTACGTCGGGGAAAGAAGAAAGGTGAGAAAATCAGATAGAACGGCACTCAGTGGGTTGAGAGAAGGAGACAGAAGAACGTATTGGTATGCGAAACTATAGTGAGAACGGCTGAGTGTGTTACTCCTATTGCTACTACTGGTGTTACTGTTTCATTATATGCTCAAATGAAAACAATGGTCTAGGTGGGTCTCTTTCGGTTACAGTTTCTTTTTTTTTTCTTATTTATGTCTGGCTTTGAGAGGGTAACTAATAAATTTTACCACTTTTTTTTTACAGGGAAAAGTGTCTCAGGGCGATCCAACCCTGGCAAGCAAGTTAGGAAAGGTGGAAAACAACTAAAGGTAACCCGGATGTTTGAACAGTTAGAAATCCTTTGCATACGTTCTGCTGACACAACCAGAGATGATATAGAAAGATCCATGGATGGTGGACAATCTCTGGAGAGAGAAAGGTGTACACTATCCTCCCTTGGAAAGGTTCCGTCTTAGAGACAGGGTGTACCGTTAGAAACTGAGAAGAATTGAAGAAACGGCATAGATCAGCATCTTGGCTGAGTGTATGTCGTACGAGTGCAGAAGTCAACTTGATGCGGCTTCCGTTGCTCAACAAAGTATGGAGATCTTGGCCTTGAAAGAAAAGAGAAGATAAACACCTGAATTCTCCGTTATAAGCAATGTCGCAATTGGAAAAAAAAAATGTTTATAATCATTTTATCTAGATATTACACCTGAACAAGGCCATAGAATGGGTGGGCTGAAACGTCGTGTTAACAAAACAAACAACAAGAAGTTCAATCGCCCGAAAAACCCTTTGCGTTTTAATGATCTCTCTAAAAAAGGATAGTTTTATTTTGTTGAATATAGCTTTATTGTCCCTTACACACCGTGTGTTTTTCCCTCCAGACAGTGCCTAAGAGTTTCAATCCTAGGTACACTGTTAGAGCAATTGATTTTCCCTAATACTTGTAGAATCTCGCTTGAAACGTTAAAACAGCTGCAATTGACATGAGGTGAGAAGACTTTCTTTTTTTATTCACTGTTCATTGTCAAGAAAAACGAAAATAAATATTGAGATAACTTGTGTTCAGGGCTGTGCTTGAAACATTGCAATCAATACAGCTAGGTTCAATTCCAGTGTGAGACAATAATAATACTACTAATGCTAAGAGGTGGGTGCGGTCAATATACCCCCGTTGGTTAAATAAAGGGTTCGGTTCGTTACTTCCCCACACCTACCAGATGATACCTGATGAAGGCCGTAGAGTACAACAGCTGAAACGTTGTATGAAAAACAACCAAGATGAGGATGGTCTGAATAATAATAGAAATAATAATAATACCTCATCTCAAAAATTCAGATATACAGCTGCACAGATCCAAAAGATCTCAGCCCCCAACAACCAAATATCCCTTTAAAAACTGTTTCCAATCATTTGAAGTTGTTTAAAGAAGTTCTGCGTTCCACATTGATCCATAGATGACATTGCTTTGAACAGAACATCATGATTTTATGAATATTTCATTCTTATTTTGATTTGTTTGAAAATAATAGCTGAATGCTAGAAAAGAAGAAGCCTAAATAGAATGCTATGCACTGGGTCGCATCAATATCAAATTTTGCCTTGCTTACATTAACGTACGACGGTTTGTATACATATTATATTTACATCTGGGCCCAACGATGATAAATGGTTGAAACGTTTGAATAACGGAAATTTTTACTTACAATTGATAAACGAGCTGTTCAAGTTATGCTCATCTGGAAAATTTAAAATTTCATGAAAAAAACATGATTATGTTTTGACTGAGTAACTAGTTGACCCAGACTCACACACGAGCACACCCGTGTTCGCAGATATAAACATACAGAGAGGATACCCTGTGATGGAGAAATGGTTAATTGGCTAATCTCGTTGTATACCAGTACCGTAATGAGATCAACCTCCCACAGGGTGCCTAGCGAAAGATGAAGTAATTTGGAAAATGTATCTTTCTTTTTTCAAATAGATAAAGCACGATTTGAAACAAGAGAAATATGGATGCAACAATATGTAAAAAGCCTAGCTTAGTACGGATAAAAAATACACGTTCGGCGATGCTAGGGTCAAACTTCTTCGTTTCATCTAAATCTAAAAAGTAAACGAAATAAAATTTATTCCTCCATACAATATCATTTCAAAACTATGCGTCTCATTTCAATACCTTCTTTGATATTTCCTGTAAATTGGATTTGTTAACTCTAGCAAATGAATCAACCTGAATTTGGCTTTAGGCATGGGAGTGAATTCGACATCAGTTTCTGTGTACGTCACTGTGCCACTGTTAATCTTGTACGACGTCACTCGTTTTTCTTCTGGTCATTGTGACCCATCATTGTTACATACGGAAATAGAGTCAAAACAACAGCAAAAAAGTTTGACAAAAGGGAGAAAGAAAAACCTTACTCAATCTGATGGTTAATCTGCCACTTGCGTCGAAAGTAAGTGAGAAAGGAAAGGCCCACTCAGCCTAATGGTAAATCTGCTTCTGGCTTCGAAAGCATGAGGAAAAGAATGTTTTGCGTCTCGTTGGATTCTACTGTTATCTTGAAATCCTTTTGTATTCATATCGTTTAATGGTTTTATTATCATATTGACTGTTCTGGACATTCTTAATAGCAAGGCAATATATGCCAAAAAGAAAAATGAATAAAATATATACACTTCTAATCATATAAAAATAATATTTTCATAGGAGAAATTAAGTGTATAGAAGAAAAAATATTAAGAACTCAGGGGTGCAATTTTGACCCGTCATGACGTCAGGGAATCACTCTTTCTTTTCTACTCTCTGTTATTCATGTCTGAAATTCGTGCATCTTAAATTCTAGATCTTACTAATTGCAAAAATAAAGTCAACGACTAAAGATGATTACAACAACTATTATTGTATTCGTTGTAGATACATATATGTATAATTATAATTGAATCATCCACAAACCGCTGTTTTGTTGTATTACAGTGAGGCTATAGACTATCCATTATCATATCCAGCATCATGGGGAAGGATCGAAACCTTCATTTCAGATCTGCTGGTTGGCATTTCATCACTTCCCTATGTAGAACTGGGCGGTCAGTAAGGCTGAATTTAAAAGATATATTCACCTACGCACAATTCCTTATCCACCAGAGTGCTCCATTCAAAAACTGGAAGAGCATTGCTATATAGCTTAAGATGAACGAGTTACCCTACATAAAGAGTGCTCAACCCTGAATGAAGGAGCGTTAATTATAATACATATATATATATATATATATATGTGTGTGTGTGTGTGTGTGTGTATATATGAAATAAGCCCACTTGTATCTGTAAGATAAGTTTCGAAGATATGCAAGACCAGTCTATTTAGCTCCGTCGATATGGATTCATATGGATTCTATTATATGTCACACTCCTGTTTTTTCTCTAATATACAGTGTAGTTTTGTGATTTTTCCATGTGATGTTGAACATGAATTCTTATCTCTGTATCCTGTGTATATGTCAACTAAAATAAACTTGCGGATATTTTCTTTTTAAAAATTTAAAAAAAAGAACAACCCCAAAAACAAAACAAAACAAAAATGAAGCCATAATCCCAAAATCAAAACAGACCCAAACACAACTCCCATACAGTCTTTTAACATAATGATCCTTAGTTTATACGCAACCTAAGCTCTGATTGAATTTGGGTCTTTCCAGCGGCATATTCTAGCCAGTGAAAGAGACAACGATGTACTGAACTTCTTTTCTGCTCTGAAAAGCAAGCAGAAAAGGCCAGGGAAAGTTTTGGGGATTAAAACAAAAGAGAATCAGATGAGTAAAATATATGAACCTTGCTAAGATATACATGCTAACAAGTTATTTCATCTAAAAGAAGAAAAATGAAATTTCTGTTTTTGGTCAACTTGAATTCTTAGCTTCCTATTCTATGTGTAAGCCAATTTATTCAAATATAACTTTCAACAACCACTGCCCCCCCCGCCCCCAAGAGGTAAGAGAAGAAACTTATTCAATTTTTTTCAACTGATTCCCCCAACACGGCATACTGCTAAAAGACATTGGTCACGCGACGGTTTTAAGTGAGTGACTCACCAAAGCTGCTCCTAGTATGTCTATAACTAAAAAAAGGATTGTAGCTATTAGGTCGGAGATTGAAAACATGATTATCTCATCTTCATCTCCCTGTTAATCGTCGTCCTTAATGTCAACATCCTGTTTTTCATCTCCCGATTTTATTTACGTTTATTTGCGTTTCAAGTGTTGGATTTGGCAATAGCAATAAGAGCAGTGGTCAACAAACGAGAGGCGATGTGGCCTTAAACTTTGTTAACACAGTCGTTTTCGAATTTCTCTGATTGAGCGATGTCTCAATTGTTATTATGATCAGGAGGCTAAGAGGATTTTACTAAAGTGAGTGGTATCACAGAAAGTTATTGTAAAAAACAAAGGGCATTTTGTTGAACACAAAGTACTTTATTTGACCAAAATCTGCTAGTCAAATCAAAAGTTATGGAAGTTTGAAATAGCAATATTTGCAAATAAATTTACAAACTGATGTGATTGAAAGTAGCCTTTCCCCCAGGCCAAACAGGAAGAATGATTCTCTTAGAAAATCCTTTCACTGCAAGATTTTCCACACTTTCTAGGATGAAATTTTGGAAGAAATAGGTAAATCATTATGAATCACTATTCGTTTTTCATAATTATATTTTCGTAGGACCCCTGTTTCCGAGGAATTCGTCCCTATATCTGCTCAGTCGAACAGATTTAGTTCCACAGAACTCAGCATTTTTGGAACTAAATTTGGCTTTTTGTTTTCTTGATTTAAAATTTCTCAATTAAGTTTATGATGATGCTTAAAATATTAAATTTCAATTCAATCGGTTACATGATTCAGTGATTTCAATTAGTCATTGATTATTTCACTCATGAAATATTCATTCCGTTGCCCGAAGGAATAAAATCCCCAGGAGATAGAATGTGTAACGAAGGGTAGTTGAGAAAAAAAGCATGGGGTATTAAGATCAAAACGTATTTTTATTATTTTAGCAGACAAGAGTTGAACAGAACGAGGTGTTTTTATCAACCATTTGTACGCTGTGCAATAGGCGATTTTTGCTCGCCAAAACCTTATCTTTTGGATTCTGTTTCCAAGTATTTTTTTGAATCTTTTTTTTTGGAGGTTTCCCATTGGAAAACGCCAATGATGTTAGAAATATGAATAATTCTGACCATCTTTATTCTTTGATGGATTTTTATTTTTTCATATGACTTCAAATTTTATCGCTACGGTTGTTTAATTATTGACTGTGATAGCGTTTTTGTATTGTTTTTACTACACTAGAATCTAAGATGATTATATGTGGCAATCTGGCCTGAATTGGGCGATCCATCTGAGTCCTCAAGACCCAGAAATTTTGGTTTTATCTTCCTTAGAAGAGAACAATGCACTTACTACATGATTACAGATTTTTCTCATCATCATCATCATCATCATCATCATCATCATCATCATCATCATCATCATCATCATCCTTTCACCGTCCGTCGTTGGATGTAGATCTCCTCCAGGATTCGCCTGACATCTCTATCATGGGCGTCTGACAGCTAGGGTTTTGCATATGATCTCTTGGGATCCACGTTGTGAGTTGTGATGTCCAGCTGTTGTCTGACATCCTTGCAACATGACCAGTCCATTGCCATTTGAATTTTCCCGTGGATTTTATGATAGCTCAACCTGTTGTTTCCATAATGTGTTGTTCTGTTTTTTGA
>OY735216.1:50764621-50774621 GCA_963457665.1 Thysanoteuthis rhombus | reverse complement strand
ACTTATAGTGGAGGGTTAGAAGGATATTGACACCGCTTGACACTGCTAACGGGTACAGAGTAATTTTTCGCTTTACCAACAATGTTTGGGTACCCATGTAATGCTGTCCTTGTTTCCCATTCTGCTCTCGGGGGGAGGCGAATAAATACCAAACGAAAAACAGTTCAACTAGTATTTTCCCATTATCATATATAACTGTAAATACTGCAAGTACTACTGTTAGTATTACTATTACTGGCGTTTTTCTGTGGATGTTTACATTTTGTTGAAACTACTAGTGAGGAAATTACGGGTAATTAAGTGCCTGTCTTCCATCAAACTTTGAAGCGTTACGAGAAAGTTGGACAAAATATCCTTCCATATGTATATATCAATTCTGATTGACCAAAACCTTCTGTTAACAACAATAGCAGCACAAATAATGAGCTGAATAGTCTTGGCAACTAATGGGATAAAAATTATTATTCTCAAAAATATGGAAGTTACAAGTACAGTGAAGCTGTGATCGGTCGAAACGTTGTGGTAGCGATAATAGCAACCGATGGGACGTATTCGTAGTCTAGGACTGTGATTGCAAACTTACGGCATGCTAGTTAGCAATCTTAGTTCTATGAGTACATATTTGAAATTTTAAGTAATTTTTTTTATCAAACTCTTAGTTGTATGAATACATTAGAGAAGTGAGCCGTTTTACTATAATGAATCTATCTACAAAATAGTTTACCCAGTACAAATCAATAGTACCTTTTTCTTCGTTTAACTCAATTTGGACTCTCGAAATCTTTGGTGTGCGAGAAGAGATTTCCTTTTTATTTGTCTGCAGTGTAATAAAAAAAATTTCTGGTCATCATCAATCTTAATGAGCAACGAAATGTACCTTACAGCGTAGCACTTAATTGGTGACATCTGTGGTGGAATCTGGAGAGAGGATGTCAAGGCCAAGGGTCACTTGACCTTAGATTTTTGTCGGGTCATCTACAAGTGAAAGAGAGGACAATCCAAACGGTGAATATTGCTGCGGAACCATTTAATAAAGACAGTCAGTTTACTAAGTTGGGAAAAAATAATCGCTAATGAATGATTCATAGAATTAAATGTCAACTATAGACCGAGAAAAAGAGTATGTCAGCACCTGAACCATTTCACTCACTGTCGCTAGCAACTTTTCAATCGATTTTTCATCCATGGACACCCATTGGGGATCAGATGCCCCTCCACCAGGGGGCGAGTATTTACGAAGGTTGGAACCTTACAGTCAATGAAAGACAATTGTGCAGTACAATTGTTTTATGTGAGACCAACTTGATATTCCGATATAGAAAAAAACTGTATCATTATTTGTTAGTAACACGGTTCCCACTAATATATATATATATATATATACATCCTTTTGTATCCCAATATATCCGCTTTCCCCGCTCCGTAAAAATGGAAGCAGATGCCCATGTCGACAAGAAACAATGACTACAAAGATTATGAATTATTGATTTTTGACTTATATTTTCTTCAATCGAAAACAAAGAATAAGCTCTCTCATCCTTTTTATTCAAATGAAGCTTTACATACCGTACCAGGTACCTTACTGACTGAGCTACGAGAATATCGGCACTGGCAGGAATCTAACCCTTGGAACGACTTTTAATATTTCGATAAAAAACGGTAAACAATGCTTCGTCTCATGAATAAAAATGATACTGCTTCTACTAACTCTACTCGAATATGGCACCAAAAGTTGAAGGATTTGGTGTTTATATCTGTAGCACTAGAGGAAGCCTGAACGGGTCTTGTGGTGTCCATGGCAGTTATCGCTGGAAGCTGAGACAGTAAGTCATACAAGATCTGCAACCCTCCTCTCATATCATCCTTACTTGTCACAGCAGGACTGTGATTTGTATCATCTCCATTATGCTTTTTTCTTTGCTATTCGGCTATTGCTACCAGCTGGGGGTCGTAGGTGTCATATTTCCAGTACTCCTCAGTATTAGTGCAGTCCCCAGTAGTTCTGTGGTCTGTATAGTCTCAATCCTTCCTTTCATCCCCAGTTTCTCCAAGCTCTTTTTCAGCGTATTTGGTACAGTTCCGAGAGTTCCTACCATTACTGATACTACCCAGACTTCTGTGTTCTGCTCTTTGTTTTTCATTCTCTCTCTCTCTTATTTACTCCATAGGCAAGGCCACGTCTATCATTTGTCAGGTTTTCCCTCCTTGACCACAATTACCAGATTCGGTCTCCTCGCTGGGAGTGGATGGTCAGTTTGGATGTTAGAGTCCCAGAGTAATTTATGACTTCCATTTTCCCAGGTTGTTTTGACACTTGTCGGTATGCTTGAATTCGTTTGCTTAGTTCCCAGTGTATCACTGTTTCTACCCTTTTGTATCTGTTTTTAAACTCTTTCTTGGCTAGTTCACTATATTTCCTGGTTGTATGGTTAATAGTCACATCTGTTTCATTAACAGCATTTGCTATATGTTAAGATTCTGTCGACTTTTGCCTTGATATATTTTGTCTTGATGCATTCGTTTTGGCTGCCATGATTGGCAATTCTGATTCTCTCTTCATGTTTCCTCTGCATAGCCATGTCTGTGGTCTTTTGTTTGCAACATTCTGTATCTGTCTTTTAAATTCTCCATATAGTTTTTTTTAATCCCATTTTTTTTTTTGCTTCCTGTGTTGCCCCTTCGTTTTCTACTGTTTTGTTGTTCGTCGCATTGCTTCGGGTGCTCTTTATAATGTATTCTCTATTATTTTGCAAATACTTTAACTGATCTTATTTTGGCCTTTTAAATACAGTCTTCTATGCTGATGTTTCCTCTACCACCTTTGTTTCCCTTTACGTGCTATCTAGCTGTGTCATCTCTGGGGTGTAAGGCCTTGTGCATTGTTATAACCTTTCTTCTTCGCCGGTTCATTGATTGGATTTCTCCCTAAGTCCATCCGAGGAATGGTCCTTTGTATCTTACTTCTGATACAACCCAAGTCTTCATTCTTTTCATCAGGTTCCTGCTATCTATTTTGGTCTTTTATATTTTTTCTTATTCTTCATCATAATGTCTCTTTCATTCCTTTCTGTTTCATAGCGTTTTATTCGAAAACTCACAGGTATCTTTATTATTATCATTATTAATATCATTATTATTATTATTATCATTATTATTATTATTATTATTATTATTATTATTATTATTATTATTATTATTATTCAAATAGTCATAATTTCATAGCTCATCATTATACACACACACATATATATTGTCTATGTAATGATGCCTTCTAAGTTATAATGACAATGATTATATATATATATATATATATATATATATATATATATATATATATATATATATATATATATATATATATATTCCTTTCCCCACACATCGTTGTCAATCAGTCCCTACAGGTACACAGGTCTTTTAATGATGTTTGCCGTTTTCAAGAATGCTGTCTTTTGTGGATGACTTCCTTTGAAGATTTCGTCGTAGATTCTTCGGTGATATCTTTTAAGATTTACGTTCATGTCTCTGGAGGGTGCACCTGCAATTAGCTCAATTTTGTGGCTGATGTTTAGAAAATTCTTTGTATCTTTTTTATCATTATTTTTCTCTTCGTTTTCTCGCCTGCCGTTCGTATTTGAAAAGTTTCGATGTTATCAGAAACCGACAATCAAAACTGTCAACGAAGGTTTCCTCAGTTTCCCAGCTGGTTTGGATGGCTGGCTGGCTATCAATATATCATATCAATGGAGATAGAAGGTGGAAATTTCAATATTTAGTACTATAAGAAAATGTTACATTTTTTTTTCTATTCCTTTCCAAAATAGTTTTTTAGGGAAGTGGTTCAACGCACCATGGATGCTCATGCTAAATTGGTTCCTTAATTTGAGCTCGATTAATTTCACGCTTGTTTTTGAAATTTCGGACCCAAAAGGCGAGAGAGGTAACTTATTCTTTGGTCACCTAAATATAATTAATCAACCCAGTGCAGTATACAACTCAATAATGTTGGTCACGTGACGATTTCTATCGACTGATCAGACTAGGCCAGGTTTTTAGAAAAATAGTTTTTATCGTGTTGAAAACTGACTAAAACTCTCTCTAACCTTTATGACACAGAAATAAGTTTCCCTTGTTTTGTTTTTTTTTGCTTTCCGTGAAACTCTTTGAAAACCTGTCCTGCTTTTTTGCTGTAGAATAATCTGTTACCTTTCGTTTCATTATATGGAAAAAAATGTCAATTTCCTTTTATGAGAGAAAAAATAGCTATGGGGGTAGTCAGTAAGACATAATATCTAGTTAAAGCTACCTGTTACCACTAGTGCACATACTGAATAACAGATAACAGATATGAAGAGTTCTGTACATAGTTACGCCGAGGATACCAGAGAAGAGAAACGAAATCTCTCACCACTGCTGACCAGAAAAAACGCATCCTGACTGATTGTATCAAATCAAAAATAGACAAAAAACAGAATCTATCTATATCTATCTATCTATCTATCTATCTAGTAGATTACATTCAGTTCATATACGTCAAATTCTGTTTATACCTATCTATTTATCAATCTATCTATCTATCAATCACATTCTGTTCATTTCTTTCTATCTATCTCATTCTGTTCTTATCTATCTATATATCTGTCCGTATGTCTGCCAATCACATTCTATATATATATATATATATATATATATATATATATATATATATATATATATATATATGTATGTATGTATGTCTATCCATCACATTTTGTTTGTTCAGCTTCTATCGATCTATCTATCGATCACATTCTGCTCATGTCTATCTTTCTATTTATCATATTGCTTGTATCTAACCACCTGTTCTTATTCACTGATACATGCCCCCTCTTCTCTCTCTCTCTCTCTCTCTCTCTCTCTCTCTCTCTCTCTCTCTCTCTCGTTATCTACCTACTCTCTGGTGTTTATGTTAGTCTTTTTGTAACTTTTACCAGTTTATATCTCTTTATTTCTTTTTCATTTCTTTTCTTCTTTTTTATGTTTTTGCTTCCTTCCCGCGTCTGAGCACCGATCCAAGTTCTTTACTATTGACTATTCACGCATGCGCTCAAAAAGTAACCAAAAATGTGAAAACGAAAAGGGAGAGAAGCAAGTGAAAAATATTCTTTGATGCCCAATGTCTGTTCGAAGCAACGGTTCTGCATATGTTTCCGGTTCCAAAGCGAGGATACCAAAGGAGAAGAAAAAAATGGAAAAGAAATCAAAGAGCCAAATATTCATTTTGGAAACTTTTTTTGATTACTGTCCATCACATTGCACGGACGTTAATTTGCTGGATTTCCTGTATTCGCTCCAAAGTATCCGACAGAAAAGTCTTAAGATGTTTCTCAGTGGCCAGACTTCAATAAAACAAATCTACACGAGAATTATGGCCCAGTCCAATATATATGGGATTTCTCACTCCATCATTATAAACATTATTCACCACGATGAAAATTCTTTTCTTCTTCTTCTTTTTCTTCTTCTTCTTCTTGTTATTATTATTACTATTATTATTATTATTATTATTATTATTATTATTATTATTATTATTATTATTATTATTATTATTATTATTATTGTACCAGTTGCTTGATGCTCACTGCTGTCCCCAGTTTCACATCTTCCACATTCTCCTCACCTATCATAATGGTGTTGTGGTTTGTTCTGTCTCAACCATGCTGTTGGGCCATTGCTAACTGGAGGTCGTTGAGCTAATATTTTCAGCACTAATTCATACTATGGTTGTCTGCATAGTCTGCAATCCTTTCTTTAGTTCCCACGATATCGTTTTCAGTGTCTTCGGTACGGTCCCAAGTACTCGAACTGTTATTGGTAATACCCTGACTTTCATGTTCCTCACCTTCAGTTCCCTAGCCAGGCCCTGATATTTCCCTCGCTTTTCACTTTATTATTTGGCATATTCTCCTCCTCTTGTCCACGACTTACAGGCCTGGTTGTCTTGCTTGGATGAAATGATAAATTTGAATGTCAGGGAGTTATTTATGGCTTCTATCTTCCAGGAATGTCTCCGGTTTGGGCTAATAACATTTGTCAACATTTGCTACATTCAATTCTCATGTAGTATACAGAGCCAGCCTTTTCTCTGCATAGGCTGCATTTCCTGTTTGTTTAGGTCCTGTCAATCTTCACCTTGACATAGTTCGTCCTGATACATTTGTTTGAGGCTGCTATGATGAACGATTCCAATGCCGATTCTCCTCTCAGGTTCAATTCACATAAACATGATCCATGTTCCCTCCCCAGCGATTTTTTGTAACTGCCTTTGAATTCCCCATGAAGTTTTTTTTTTTGTTCCCATTTTTGTTTCCTTGTTGTTTGCTTTGCTGCTCAATCGTTTGCTACTTTTGTTGTTAGTTGCATTGCTTCGGACACTTTGTATGCTGTCTCTACCGCTTGTGATACTTTCCTCGACCTATTTTTGCCCTCCGAACAGTGTTCTCTGCTGATGAGCGCTCTATCACATTCTTTCCTTTTCGTGTACAGTCTATCTGCGTCATCACTAGGTTGTAGAACCTTGTGCATCGTCATTCTTCATTAGCCAGTTCATTGATTCGATCACTTCCTTTGTTCAAACTGATATCTGCATTTTCACGCCAGATGCCAGGTGCTCGTCACTGAAGACCTAGCGACAGTCTCCTCGAGTTTCAAGCCCCACCCTCAACACTCTCTCAGTCTGCAGCAGTGTTGCAGTTTGAATTTTTCTCCTCAGTTGCCTGGTGGTCATCGCTGAGGGCTGAAAGTAAGTCTCCTCGGATCTCCAGCCCTCCTCTCATCATCCTTACATATAAGCGCAGTGTTGTTTCTTGCATTGTCCGAAAATTGTAATATCAATTCTTTTTAAAATTTTAATCTGAAGTGTTACTCATCTCGTTTGGTTAGCCAAGTAAAGAAAAAAGTCATTTTTAATGATTTTAGATATCAGTTTTATAGAACATATTCAAGGTTTTTTTCAAATTTCTTCTATCATCGATCAGGCAAATTCACAAAACTATCTTCCCAGATTGTCTCATCAATAACAACTCTACAGTGAAAAAAGTGTTTCTTTGGATCAAATTGAAAAAAAAAATACTCTATGGTGTAGATATAAATTTATTAGTTTGTCTCGAAGTAAATTTCCGATCAAATATGATAAATATCACTTTGAGATAAACTAATAAATTTACGTGTAACAAATTAGAGTAATTTGTTTATGCTGGTCTACGCAATACTTCATTCAGTGTATGAGGTTTTTGCTGCCTTCAAAGGAAACGAAACTTTTTCCACGTAGAAAACAAGACTGACTGCTGCAGGGTGAAACTCCGCTCCAACTTCTATTTCAACGGAAAATGACTACTGCAAGTTTTGTATCGTATATCTAATAAATAAACAAAAATAATACAAATCAATGTATAAATACATTTGTCTTTTGACCAATATTACGCAAAATTTTATCGAAATTCATCGAAAAGTTTTAGAGAATTCGTGTGGTGTGAAAATATAGCCACAATGTTTGGTTAGTAACTGCATATGGATCTGCTCCAAAATTCAATCACTTCTTCCATATCCTATTGCCAACCGTCCCAGGAAATTTCATTGAAATTCATTTAGAACCTCGTATCGTGTGGACAAACAAACAGAAAGACAGGCAGTCAGATAGGAATAGGTGAATACATATGTATCTCCCAATTTTGTTGGCAGGGATAAATAAGGATATCAGTGTAAGTAAACTACAGAATAATGTCCGTGATTTTCCGAGAATTTCTGATTTCACGTTATGAGATAACATGATTTTCAGGAAGGTGTATAAGCCTTTCTACCGGTCAAATGGCATTTCTGTCTGCATTAGCTTACCGTTAGAGCAACTTTATAGACGTTTCTCTCAGAAGTATATCATGTTTAGATACATTGATGCAATACCCGTATAGCCAAAACGAGGCTGTGGTGTCCCATATTAGACGGATATTCCTGAATTTGCCAATAGGTGTTTCAAAATGGCAGTACCTAGTAAAAGAAAATTATAAGAAAGTGAAGAAGAATGACCCACATTTTGTTATTGCTTACAATGCTAGTATGGTTGGTGTAGATAAATAAGATCAGATCACTGATCAGTATATTTGAGAGCTTGAAAGTAGAAAATGTTGAAAAAAGCTTATGTTTCACGTGTGGGATAAAACCATAACAAATGCATGTATCCCAGACAAGAATCCAAACTTACACAGAACTCCTTTGACTCATTTAGAATTCATCATATCAGTTATGGGAAAACTCATTGGAGGTCATGAAGAACCATACAAAAGGTTAAGTAGGCCCAGTGTTGGTGATCTATTAACAAGAAGAAACAATCCCAGAGAATGAGAATATGAAATGTGCATATCGTGCCAAGCTAAAACAAAGTTACAAAGGCACCTTAATTGGTAGACGGTGTAAGGAATGCAGAGTTGGGTTGTATCGAAATGAATTCTTTGAAATGTTTATGAAAAAATGAAATAAATTTCCAGCAGGAATGAATGAAAAATACGACAAATGAAGCCAACTCACAATTTATTCAACTGTTGGAGTCCTTATTGTGACCACATATATGCTTTATAAACAATCTATACGAAAATATTTGATTTGATTTCAAGAGGAATTATTCGTCACATTATTGTTAGTTTTTAGTTTATTCATGAAAAGATTCATTGAGCTGGAAGAAAACCAACCAGTGAAAGGGTTAACAAGCCTGACTGCAACCTTTGCAGTGTATACCATAATAATTCTTTAAAATTTCGTAAAAATGCATTCATATATCAGAATGTAATATGTCCTGGCCGATTTGTAAGACTTGTCAGTTCGGTTCAGTCGGTGAGAGAACCAGTTAGCACCCACATTGTCGTGATTTCAAATCACTATAGCGTTACATTTTTCTACCGAGATCTGAAATCACAACCATATGAATGATAATCGGCTCACCTATTTACTTTCATAGATGTATTCATCCAAGAGAGCAGGTGAAACAGAACGAAACCTGGGTATTGATTGACATTATTTTTTTTTTCAAAAAGGAGTCCGTTGGAAGTTGATGCATGGCTTATGCGCAGTTCTAAATAATACAAAAATATTCATGTAAATAGAACACAATCAAACAGATATTATTGGGGAAAAACAGGATCCTCTATTTTGGTGAAAAAAAAAAAAGAAAGTTGCAGTTTGAAATAATAAAACATGAATTTTATTCTTGATTCTCAATGGCGGCTGTTGCCAAAAGATAAATCTAAAATGCTATGGATGCACGAAAGGGTAAATGTATTTGGCACAAATTCTTTTCTTCAATCCCAACTTTTCGGTACAGTAGTAGGTAACAGTCACTGTCTACTGTAAAATTCAACACCTTCGTTCACCCGATATTAAAAATGGTGCACAGAAAATTGGAGAATCTATGAAAGAAAAAAAAACGGAATTATGATTATCTGTTGTAACCATGATGTATCAATGAATATTTATAATCTCTATTGTGAAGTTTCACACCTTAGTTCACTCGGCGGTAGAAATGTATTCATTTGGTGCACTAATGTATTACTCCTTCTAAGGAAACATATATCGGAATGGTTGGGAAAATTCGACTAAGGGGAAACACTCTGTGCTCCCCTCATCCGAATCTTAACAATTTCTTGCAATTTATTTTTATTTTTTTAATGGCAAATCATGTTTAGCTGACGATGGCCCAAGTGAGAGGGAAACAGTCAATTTACTCTACATTTTATTGTGCTGTAAAGATAGAAGCAAACCGTTCGAGTTTTGGTTTCAATCAATTTTGAATAAGTTTTTGGTATGAGCAAGTCATTTGCTTGCTCATGGAATACATTTCAAAAGATGAATCCTACAGTCCTAGCTCCCATACAATCAGCATGGGAGCTGTATCTACAACAACATTGGGGGGAGATCTATCAAAAAGATATTTTGTAAACTAGCTGAGCAACGCTTGGGGTATGCACTTGATCAATTG
>OY735216.1:50604621-50759621 GCA_963457665.1 Thysanoteuthis rhombus | reverse complement strand
CGAAAAATACATATATATAAATGTAAACATTTGTTTGCGCGTACTTGTTCATGAGGGCTGGTAAAGTGAAAGAGAGTTCATCATTTATAGTTGTACATTGAAAAACTTACATGCACAGTCTCCCTCCAAAATAAAGCTGACTGATATCATCATCATCCTTTTAATTTCTCCTACCATCACATAACGGTGTTAAGCCAATGGTTACTGAAGGTAGTCTGCTAACAGGTAGCCTCATGCAATGGAAAATCATTCATTACCTTACCACATTTAACACACACGCATGATTACTAAAGCAATTAACTTTCTTCAGTTATCGGGATATTACTTAACTAAATACAATTTTTTTTATCTATCTTTTATTTTTAGAATACGATTATGTATTTTCTCTATTTCATCTAAGAAAATTTCTTGGGGAATAAAAGCAAAGTTGCCAATTTAGATATTTCCTGAATTGCTTTTTAGAATTTGAAACTCAAGTGTTGACAATATTTAGATGTGTTTTTTATCCAAAATGTTTCAGTGATTGTCTTGTGTTGCCAATTAAGAAGTTCGTTTTTGTTTTTGTTTTTTTCAAATTTGAGAGCGACTTCTAAAAAGATCACATCTAAATCGACAATACAGTATGAACGAGTAAACGTAACAATGAACAAAGTTTCTCTAAGGAGAAGCATATCATGCGAACACTTCAGAGGGAAGTTCGTTTCAAAATACAAGTCGCAAGTCAGACCAGAACCCGATCGTAAGACAGTAGTTCGGTAGGTTTACAAGACCAACAGTTCATATAATTCATTTTATATATGAACACTTTTCAATGGATTTCTCAACATTTACCATTTCTATCTTTTTTCTTTTTTTTTTTTTGGCTGTTTATGTCCTGAAATGTAGACGTGTGTTTGCCACTTGATGATAAATTTTAGTTACTACATCCATAGCTGGCAGAAAGGGTGGATATATGTCTTCCTTAAGTGTATTACTTCAAAGTGAACGCCTACTGTCTCAGCTGGAGTTTGAACTTGGATAGCTGATTCCATATTCCTTTTTGAAAACTGCTTGGCTATCGGCACCTTTTAGGTTATACTGTATGTAGGGAACATAAAGCAGAAAGAAAAATAGTGGAGAAGGAGAAAGGACTGAAAAAAACGGAAATAGAAAAGAAATAGACGGGAAAAGATGAAAATGAATTTAAGAGACAATGAAATGAAAAAAATAGTAAAAAAGAAACTTTAATAACGAGGTTGTTATCGATGAAAATAGTTGTCCGCGTGAAGTTTGCTATCCATTCAAGTGTACATTTCTCCCAGCATCGAACTGGGTAGAACGTCAGAAAATCGGTATATGGACCATGTGTTGTTCTTTCATGTGAACCTTGGATGAGATACGCCTCGCTTCAATGGCCAAGATGAACAGCCGTTCTTATCTATCAATCGAGAATCTAGGTTCCTTTCTGAATTACAAGTAGGCATAAAGTGAGCAGGAGAGCCGAGTGCGTAACAGCACCGGGAATGGAATAGGCGTGCTGGGTTCAAATTCCGTCTGTGATTCTAGTACCCTTGCAAAATGCATGAACAATCAAGCTAGGCGTGCAATAGCGCAGGGGGAAAATGGGTGACGCCACCTCATGTGATATTTTACTTATGTTGAGCATTATTCTCTCTTGTGTAGATCGCATGGTCTATGGTTCAGTCTTTTGGTAAGGTTCAATGTTTAAGCTCAATAGGTGACTATCGGGAGGATGCATTGGTTGTATACCTTTCTTTCTAACACTAGTGGGATTTTCCTCGTTCTAGAAGGTTGACCTTGCTCTTATTTTATGATTCTCGTTTTCTTGAATTTTAATTCATCAGTGATTTAAGTCCACTGACAAGAAAGTAGATTATATTTATGAATAATTTCTGTCTGATCATATCGATCCATTTCAATTGATGTGGATTTGCAAGTCATTTTATTTCCGGCTCTACTCTAAAACAACTAAACTTCCATAGTAAAAAGTTGCATGTATCGAGCACTCTATGAACTAAATCCATTACATATCAGAAGTTGCTTTATATTATTAATATATCATTATATTATGTTATAATGCTAGCCTGATCTGTCCCATACATACATATATATATATATATATATATATATATATATATGTGTGTGTGTGTGTGTGTGTGTGTGTGTGCGTTAATGATGTATGTTCAGAAGATTATTTGGCAGGGAATAGCTTTCACAGAAGCATTTTTGTGCACTTTTTTGTACGACCATAAATTAGACTGTGAAGAGACTGCATATCATTGGTGTTGTTATGGGGAAATTTTAAAGAAATTGGTCTTTGATGTTTTAGAAAGGGTTCCATGCAGTTCCATTACTTAACAGATAAGTAAACAATGAATAAGGAGAAGCTTATTCGCGTTATTTCTAAATCGTAACTTCTTACGTGAGAGATCGGAATACACAGGCGGATTTCATACCTCGCAGTCGTTTCAAAACTTAGGTTTGCAGACCCCTGGGGGGTCTGTTGATTCACGCTTTAGTTATGTACCCCGATATTTCCAATCTTGCGCAACAACATCATCTAATGCAAAGCTATCAAAAACAACATCATCCATAGTACAGTTGTCACAAAAACTTTAGTATTGAACACATAACTCAACTATGTATCAAAATTCGAAGAAATGGGATCTCTTTAAAATAGATATGATTTTTTAAATACCGGGAATAACATCTTCTTGTCGTTCATTAATTAGTTTAAAAACTAAATACCGAAAGTCTGCCGGAATGTTTCTTTATTTGAAGGGGTCATTGAATTTCCAAAATCTCAAAACCATTGTAAGAGAAACCATAGGTGGGATGAAAAGGCATATTGGTGAGTGGTTCATGGCGATACCAGGGAATTATCGCTGGACCAAATAAACCAACCAAATGGACAAGTGGTCTACGGATTCATCTTTCTTTGAGCGTCCATATCTTTCTCTTCCAGGGTGTTAGCATGCGTGTGGGGAATGTTTGTAATTGAATCTGGCAAGTATTTGATTCGAGTTGTGTTTTTTTTAAATAAATTACTATAGGTTACAGTTGATGAATCAGAACAAGCTCATAATTTAAAACAAAAAAATAGAACTGTCTCTGTTCAAAAACAGCAATGTTGCAATTTTACAATTTTCGATGACATTTGATAACATTTGTTTCTGTAATAAAACTATTCATTCTTAAATGGATTTTCAAGTTAATCCACCTTAAAATAAATTATATTTGCATTTGATGTAAAATATATGTATATATATATATATATATATATATATATATATATATATATATATATATATATATATATATATATATATATGAATTCTAAACGCTGTGTGTGAGTGTCTCTGGGAGCTAGCTCTGAGTCACAATTTAGGTGCTACAACCCTTAAAAATTGCAAGAGATCCCTAATAATAGGAACCATCCAGAGTCGTTTCTCTTGTTAGTTTGTTTTCTGTTTTTTTTTTTTTTCAATTTTTTTTAAGAAAAAAAAAGCTTTTAGAAGTCTTAATCACTTTTTTGAATCGACGTTGCCCGAATCTTGTCCTGTTTTTTTCTTTTTTTTTTTTAGGTTAACTCCGATAAAGTATCCTTTTTTGAAGATAATCTTTTAGATAACAAGTTGCACTTGTTATTTACCAAGTTGCGATGTACAACCGTTGACTGATATTCTTGCGAGACAGTTTCTGGTTACTATGGAGACCTAACAACAAACAGGGATCGGATTGTCGAACATGTCCAAGAATTCTACCAATAAATTTACCCCTCAAAACTAGGATCAGAAAACAACGAACAGGATATGCAAGATACAAGCAATCAGTTCGAGGACTTCCCAGAAGATTTGCCATAGGAAATGAAACAAGCCAAGAGAAAGGTCTTTGGACTAGATGAAATCACTATCAACCTAATCAAAAAGGCTGGTTTGATCGTCACAAGAAAACTTGCCATTCTATCCAACTTATGCCTAAAACAAAGGAAATTCCCCAGAAAATCGGAACACTGGAATCATAATACTGTTAGATAAAAAAAAAAGAAACCCAAAAGACCTCAACAACTACAGACAAAGAAGCATATTCATCCCTATCAACAAACTTTCCACCAAATTATCACCAACCGAATTACTAGAACGCTTGACAAAAATCAACCAAGGAAACAAGCTGGCTTTAAAGGGAGATAATCAACCATGGACCATCTTCATTCGATAAATCAACTAGAAGAGAAAGCAATGGAATATGAAATGCCACTCGTCGTAGCATTCAGAGACTTCAGTAAGGTCTTTGACTCAGTGGAGATTCCCAAGGTCACACCATCACAGTAGCTCCTTTATCAGGCTGCAAAGACAAGAGCCCTAAAATGGGTAAGATAAGGTGATACCAGTTCACTCAGATTCTGTCTTGCCTGCCTCGAGATGATCTTCAGAAACCTTGACTGGGGAAAACAAAAGAATCAAAATAGATAGCGGATAACTAAAAAACTCAGATTTGCATATGGCGTCATCATTTTCGCCGATAATCTTAAGGACCTCCCACTAATGCTAGATCTGAACGACGAAAGCAAGAACTGAGAAGCATGCAACATGCACACGAGAGAATTGTACTCAGCATCACAGGGAGAAACCACACGATATCACAAAGTGTATAAGGGTAAAACTGTAGTCCAAAACATTATAGAAATCAACAGTAACTCAAATGGAGATGGGCTGGTCTTGTTGCAGGATTGGCATGCAACCACTGGACATCAAAACTTCCAGCGTGGATCTCCAGAGATCAAATGCGGAACAGAAGCTGACAGAACATGAAATGGCAAGATGATCAGAACGGGCTGAGAGAATATTGGTTTTGCAACGCCCAAGATAGAGAGATATTGGGTAGGCCCAAGTCCAACGACGGACGATAAAAGACTGATGATGATGAGTGTCTTTTCCTGCAAAATACCTCATAATTCAAAGGTGTCTTTCCCGGTAATAAACAACCTGATATAGCTAAACACACAACTCGATTTTACACTGGTAAGTTTTCTTTTGATATGACCTGATCATAGAGAGAAGAGTGTTGAGGCTTGACTTGAAATCTAAAGATATCTCAGCCATGGTTCAAAGACACGACTAGTAATATCATTTATGAATTTACGTGTTGATCAAGAATTCTCTGGGGCAGCAGTGTTAAGTGCTTTGTTTTTTTTGGGTGCTGTGTGCTATGGATGCCCCAGAACGCAAAAATATTCCATTGTCAGTAAAACAGCAGGCAGTAAAAACTTTCATGTCACAATGTAAGGAAGGTGGTTCCAATAGTAAATTGTAAATTTACACCCCCACCCATTCGATATTACAATCGGCAAACTGATAAAAAGAAATAAGAGAATTAATGAACGAAATTCTAATTAGACACCAGTGTGCATTCCAGATTCTGTTTTTTTGTTGTTTTTTTATATTAATTCCCTAAACTCTACCGTTCGAGCCTAAAAGCCTTCAACGGCCCATTGTTTTTTACGAACACTAATATAACTTTGTACAGCCGTAGCACACATCCAACCCAAGATACAAAGCGCCATATCCCAGAGGAGCGCTGGGATATTGAGGAGACTTACTCTTACTTGATTACATGTGAAAGATAGAAACTACTGGTGTGAAAGCTCAAAAAATATGTAATTATTCTTATTGTTGTTTCTGTTGTCGATGGAAGGGCTATTGATGCAACGTCTTCACAAATACGTCCTCCAAGTAAGGGTAGATAAACTTACTGAAAAAGGCATGAACCCTGGCAAAACAAAGGTCATGCACCACAATCACGTCGGAAATGAATACAGAATGATCAAAATTGAAAACTGCATCAATGACAATAAGTATCCATGAAATCCTCAAAAGAAGAAATCAACGGAAAAATCACTCTAGGTGGAAAATTCTTTGGTAAATTAACTTCAGACTTCAATAAAAATCCCATTGGTCCAAAAGAGAAAAGTATACAACCATTGCATCCTGCTGATAGTCATCTATGGAGCTTAAACATAGAACCTAACCAAAAGACAGACCTTGAACTGAGAATCATGCAACGAGCACATGGAAGAATCGTGCTCAATTCTCACATGGAGAGATCACAAAACACCTCAATACATCAGAGAAAAAGCAGGAGCCTGAGAAATAGAAAAATCCACCAGAAAACTCAAATGTTATATTGCAAGAATGGCAGACAACCGATGGACATCATGACTCACAAAATTGATTCCCACGGATCACATACATAACTGAGGCCGGCAAAATAAAATGTGGACAGAAATGCCCCTGACAAGTTCAGAATCTATTGGCTCGGCAAAGACCATGAGAGAGAGGTCTGGTAATATCATAGAGAAGGTCTTTTTTCAATGTCAGTCGAAAAAAGACTGATAATGATGAAATCGTTTAGGGTTTCCTTCGTCTCTTATCAATCATCCTGCGGGCATGGTGGTCTGATTAATCAAACACTTCTTCCCCCATCTCACCTGAATTTCTTTGACGTTGCCAGGCGCGAAGTCATTTGACTTTTCCTTATATTAATAGCAACCATCTTTGGATATCAGAGCTAAAAACATCTTTCATCTGTTCTCTCTCTGCCTCTCTTTGCTAATCTCTAGTTTTCTTTTTCTTCCCTCTCATATGCATACGTACAAACTCTCCTCTCGCTATCACTCTCACTCGCTCTCGCTCGCTTTTGATTCCCTTTCTTTCTTCCTCTCTCTCTATATAGATATATCCCATACATATATACTTGTTACTCCACACACACACACACACACACACGCACATTTATATTTTTGTGCGTGTGATTTAAATGGAATACCAAAATCTTTCTTTCACATCGAATCTATCTCATTGTTTATATTTATCCATCTATCCTATGTATAGTCTCTATGTACCGATCAATCTATCCAATTCATCTCTCTACCTATCTATTAATTTATCCATCTAATCTATGCCTAAATCTAGCTCTGTTCCTATCTATCTATCTATCAATCTATCTATCTATCTATTAGCCTGAAAACCTTTTTGCATTTCTGCTTATTTCCAAATGTATACAAGAATTGGTGTACACACATACATAAATGCATACGCACCTACACACATGCACACGTATACACCTTCATTCGATTGTGTACACGATTTATCTCTGTGTTTCTGTCTGTCTTACGTACGTGCACACATGCATACAGGAGTGTGAACATGGGCGCAATGTCTCACTGTCTCTGTCTCTGTCTCTCTCTTACACACACACACAGACACACACAGACACACACACACACACAGATACCCACCCCCTTGTTTACTTTTTATCAGGTACATTTTCTTCCTTTTCTCTCTTTCCTCTGCCGTAGTACTCCCACTCTTTCTTTCACGGTCAAAAACATGACCCCCCTCTCTCAAACAGCTTTCCCTCGTTCTATACCGTACATACCCATTGGCTCTTTGTCACTCATCCTGTCACTGTGACACTTTCAGCCTTTCTTTCAAAATACCTATTACATCAATCGAATATCTCAGACTTTCCATTTGCCTACATGTCTATCTCTCTTCCATCTAACAATGTTCCGATCTCTCTATCATTTTCTTCATACGTATCAACATTACTATCAATTCATCTATCTATCTTTCAAACGGACTGAAAAAACATTTTCTAATTCTTTCTCTCTATTCCTTTCTATTTGCAAGCTGTTGGTTGTGTAACTCACGGGTCATCCTAAGGTTTGATTCGCGTCCTTGCCTTTTGCTGAGATAAAATCCTTGCAAGCTACAGACTTTACGGGCACTACATCAGATATATAGCTTTCAACCAGCGAATAATCATTCAACCCATGAAGATAAATACATTAAAAGTCACCGAGTGTTATTTCAGCAACAAATAGAGAAACAAAACCCAGCACCAACAACGTTTTCTATATCTTTAAGATTGAAAAATATGATTGGGTAAGATGTTTCAGTAACGTTTTATTTAGAAAAATAATATTCAATCAGCATTACCAGTATCAGCAGGAGCATCAAAAGCTATTACAGGTCTACCGCTATACTAAAGAATAACTTCCTCCATGTCGACTGCGACTGTGCTTATCTCTACCATGTCTTACCAGCAAACTCTCAATCTCATCACTTCTTGTTATACCTAGTTCTTCCCTCCTGTCTCTGCTATCCTTTGGGTACCAATCAACTAACTTTTTACTTGCTATCATCCGTCTTACTATGTGTCGTGCCCATCTCTATTTTTGTCACTCAATCATTCCTATGGCGTATTTTAACCTTGGTCTGCTCTCGAATTTTGATCTGTTCTTGTTGATGTTGAAAGATAAAAAAATCTTTCAATATTCCTAACATTTCTCTTTCTATTGGCCTTTGTGTGTTGTTGGGGTTCTTTCTAACGTGGCTTTGTTAGTTTCCATGTTTCACACCCACACATATCCACATTGGGTATAATACACACATTGTACACTTTACGTTCTGGGCCTATTGCCGCTGCCAAAAAGCTTTTAGAGAAGTAAACGTGTTTTTTTTTTGTTGTGTGAGTGTGCTGTTTTTGTTCCCACTCTTTATGTGGACCCATTACATATGTAACACTGCGATCAAAATCGCTGTGCCTTTGCGGAACGGGTAGATTTCATATCAATTGAATCGAGGAAGGTTATAATATGCAATTCAAATCCGAATAATGGAAGATATATTGAATTGAAGTCTATATTTTCCCACTCACGCGAATCATGTAACCCATTTTCCAGATCAATGAAGGCGACGTGTATTTCGCGCTCAATTTAGTAATCCAAGTAATATTTTTAAAATTCTATGAAGCGAAAAGAAAATTCATTTTATTTTTCAATTTTCATACGTGGAAATATTTGAAATGCAAAAATTTGTTGAAAAGACATGACAATTGAGTCATATAAGATTTATACGTTCAAAACTCTTTTGCTAGTTTCATTATTGTATTAATACTATCTATGTACATATCCATCAATGTATGTATGTATGTATGTATGTATGTATGTATCTATCTATCTATCTATCTATCTATCTATCTATTTCTATTGAGTCCCTTCTTTCTCTCTTTCTCTCTCTCTCTCTATCTCTGTATATGTGCACGTGTTTGAGGGTATTATATATATATATATATATATATATATATATATATATATATATATTTATATATATATATATATATATATATATAGTTAAGAGCGACACTACTTTGAAATAGCCTCCTTATTTGTCTGAGGTTCGATACTTGCAGCAGCTCCATTTTTCCTCAAATGTCTATCCTATCTACGCTGTCTAAACCTCATTTGCCGTGTAACAATGGGGGTCATTTCATTTATATATATATATATATATATATATATATATATATATATATATAGTAAAAGGAAGCAGTCATCACTCATTCAAACTTGAATTATTTAAAATATCATTAACATGTTGCATTGGTTTCAGTTACACATTCGGGAGAAATTAAATCATAAAAATAACAGCAATTATACTTCAAACAATTTCTTTGAAAATGACCAACGTTGGTCGATAGATACAAAACTCAAAAACCTAGCAACTTTGGAACATTTTACAAAATATCGACCCTGTAAACAAAAGATTCGTTGTGAAGAAGATTTAACTGCAATGTTAGAGAGACAGAGTTTGTTATTGTTCATAACGTATGTTAAATTTATATATATATATATATATATATATATATATATATAGAGAGAGAGAGAGAGAGAGAGAGAGAGAGCATCCAAACAATTTGTAAATTTCGAAACAGATTTTTGTTTTTAATTTTCAACACTAATCAACCCAGGACGTCCCTCTGCGGCTGTGTACGAGCAGCGCAGATCAGAAACGAAGAATGTGTTCCTGGAAAGACTCGAACTCATACTCCACTTGCCACAAAGGTACCAGCTGCCCTGTTGTCTTAGGCACAGGAAATTGGATGGCTTTCTGAAGTCCAAACCCAACCTTTTTTTTATATAAATGGCGGTAAAAAAAAGAATAATTTATTGCAATATTCCATCTGATAAAAAAAATTGCAAGATAAAATAAATAATTCCAGTTATTACACATTACACTTGAAGATGGCCGTAGAATGAAACAGCTAAGGAGTTGTGTTGATAAGGTCGAATATGTGGAAAAGAGAATAGATAGTCCGAGGAAAAATCATAATCAATAAGATAATAACTTGTTTTGGTTGTATATATTTCTTTCTTTGTCTATGCAGACTGATTCATGTTGCAAGAATGTCTGAAAACAGCTGGACAGGATAGATCACAACGCGAATTGTCAGAGATCATATGCGTAACTGTGGCAGGCAAAAAAAGATGATGTGGCAGACTAAACTCGTTCAGAAATTATCAACTCTGCAAGGACCATGATAGAGAGGTTTGGGGAATCTTGGGGATGGTCAATGTTTAACGACGGACACTCATAAAGCTGATAATGTTCACCTTCATTTCCGTCATAACATAGAGAGTATAAGATATAAAATGTGAAATAAATTTGCGAAACCGAGGCCGGCAAAATACAAGATGTAGAGATGACCGAGACAAATTCAGAAAATACTGGCTCCGCAACGCCCATGATAGAGAATTGTGGCGAATCCTGGGGGAGGTCTATGTCCAACGACATTCGATGAAAGATCGGTGTTGAATTCAATATAAAAATGTCAATATCTTCTTATTTGAAAAGGCCTGCCCACCTTCTACAAAATGGTTTTAGTACCCAAGCCCAATCGAGTACACTCTTTATCTCACTGTAAATCTTTCTACCTATCGATCAATCGATCTCTCTCTCTCTCTCTCTCTCTCTTTCTCTCTGATTACTCTGGCTTTATATTTGCTTTCATGGTAAAAGCCAGGTAACCGTAACTCGTATTTTAATCGCTTGACTAGTCTGAGTGAGAATATAATGGTCTCCTTGAAAATCTCAATTTGATTTCCTGGCTTTCATTTCGGTTCGAACAGACACTCTAGTCACCGGAGGAAACCTATAGATACTTCTATCATGGAAACTCTCCATCCTCGATAAGAGATTGGGGAGAGGTTAGGGAAAGCAAGACTGTTATAGAAAGATTGTTTATTTGATTGTTAGATCAATTCGTAATCATGTTCCCCTATGTCAACTAAATATGTTTCTCTCGTTGGATCATCAGCTTTGAAATGCTGTTTCTTTTCTGGGAGGTGGGAACTGAACAACCATAGCCACCAAAGGTAGTGAAAGGTTATATCATATGAGCTTGTGTTTGTGTGTTCGATCGCTCCTGGCGATGCTGTTTTGTCTAGCTACTTGAAAATTGGAGTCAGTACTCTCCTACACCACCTCTAATTTTTTTTTTTTTTTAAAATTTGGAGGACCTTATTTTTACAGATTTATTGATGACATCTATTTTTCTAGATGTGTCCTTTTACAGAAGTTTTCCAGAATATAAACGATAGTGTTGTCATAAATTGGATTTATTCTAACAATATTTATTCTTCAATATATATTTTTACATTGCTTCAAATTTTAACGCGACGGTTGTTCAATTATTGACTGTGATGGCTATCTACTATAATAATCCTTTTGTCAGTTTGCAAGAGAGATGTCACTATACAACGGTCTTGTGATTTTTTACCAGACTGTGTCTATGAATATCTAAACTTTGAATGAACGTGTCTCGTGTTTATCATTGTTTCAATTCAGAGCAGAATGTGTCCCAATTATTTCCCGTCTTTATTTTTCCAAAGATTATTATGTTGCAGGCAGCTCACAAGGGCATTCTTTTTCTTTGATACTATTTGTCATTCCGATAAAATAACTTCTTTTGTCGTGTGATATAAATATATCTATTTTAATGTATGTTCAGATGAAAGTAATTTTGAAGAACAAAGAGTAAATATTTAGGCATGTATTCGCCTCATCAAGAGAGAGGAATTTGACACAAAGTCCAGTTTAATTCAGGATTATATATATATATATATATATATATATATATATATATATATATATATATATATATATATATATATATATATATATATACGTGTGGGCAGTATACACAAAATTGCCTAGTCCAATGGATCATTTCCCTCAGACAGAGACAGACAAACAATACTAATTTTCGGGACGATAAAGAGTGTACATTGCTCGTAACAAACAAAGAGAATTGAATTTAACATTAATTATATCATTCTACTTGCAACACTTCCCTTTTTGCGAGTCCATGATTTTTTTCCGAATCACTGATTTTTTATTATTATTGCACATCGGAGAATAGATATGAAAACAGGTCAGTTCAAAATACTGCCTTCACATACCAAGGGAGGTAATTATTAAATGTAAATTCACATGAAGTTTTCTTTTTTGATAAGATTTTCAACGATTATTTTCCATGCTTGCAACTTCTCAACAATATAGTTTAATCCACTATTTTTCTCGACGCTGTGAACAAACTGAGGTCCACATTTATACAGGGACATTTGTGGGACCAAGTAAAATGCATCAGCTATTGCCTGTTGGTCAACTAAACTTTTTGTTAATAATAAACTTTTCAAGTAAATTAAGACGTCACTATGGATTTTCATTCAAGCTTTCTTACTTATCATTATCGGTGTGAGGGAAACAGTTACTCCTGTGTGACTGACTTGTAAAGAATAAGACTTTTTGGATTATTCTGAGAGATCATAAACCTGTTCATTACAAACAACCATATTCATGGGGCGGGGGGGGGGGGCAATCGGAAGTATATTTGCCGGAACAAAACAATTTCTGGACATTCTTAATTGTAGACCAAAATCAAATTCACAAAAAGAGAGAATAAACTGAAAGAATTGACGCTTGGATATCCCTGAAAGCTTACTTTTTATTTTGTACTCGAAATTTCGCTCATAAAAATATCTTTTGAAGGCTTTCTGCATTCATCTAAACGGAAAATTTGAATACACGGGTCCGCTTTATCGTGGAATTAGTCTATACATCACCCTAGTCTAACAAGAATAAATTGATTTTATTTATTTTTCTCTCAGGAGAGAGTTGAGTATTTGAAATGCAAATTTCATCAGATTGCATCGCTTCATTGAGCCCAAAATGATATGTATTGTAAATAATACGTTATATCCTTGTTTAAATTGTCTCTGTTTCTTATACAAATATTGCAGTACATAAAAATCGATTTTCAATTGTAAATTGATGGTTTGAGTCAACCACTCAGATATCATATGCTAATCCTCATGGACACTGGTTATCGGAGGGTCATCATCATCATCATCATCATCATCATCATCATCCTGTTAGCTTCTGTTGTTGGACATAGAGCTTCCCCAAGATCTATCAGATCTCTTCATCATGGGCAGTGCAGAGCCTGCACTTTCTGAAATTATCTAGCTCGTCATGCCATCTCACTTTTTGTTGGCCACTGCCTTGCACCTGATCTCTGAGGATCTATGTTATAAGTTGCAATGTCAAGCGGCTATCTGCCATTCTTGCAACATGTCCAGCCAATTGCCATATGAGATTTCTAACAGTTTTTAAGGTAACCAAGGCTCCTGTCTTTTCTCAGATATATTTTGATGTCTTATGATCTCTCCGTGTGAGGTTGAGAACGGTTCACTCGTGTGCGCGTTGCATGGTTCTCAGTTTGAGAGCCATTCGTTTGGTTAGGTTCCATATTTCAGCTCTGTGTGTGACCATCAGTAAAATACATTGGTTGTATACATTTCTCAATAAGACTAGTGGGATTTTCCTGTTCCTAAAGGCCGAGCTTCCCCCATAGAAAGTTTGCCAACCCAGTGTGATTTTTTGCTTATAAAATAGTGTACTCAGTTTCCGGACAATTACTTGCTCATTTGTATTTTCAATCTCAATAGTTCCTTTTTTCTGTGGTCTGTTCGGATGTCTGTCTCCCTGTTCACACAATATCTCCAAAAGTTCTCAATGAATTTCAATGATATTTCACGGGAGATTGGGCAATGGTCTCAGAGTTTCATTTTAGATTTCGGAGCTAATCTATGATTTTTTTTCCGATTGAGAGATATTTTTTTAAACATTGTGCATCAGGGAATAGTTATGAAAACTAGTCAGTTTTAAAAAAATGAAAATTGATAAAATTAAAGTTCTCTCCATTATTTAGCAGAATTAGAATTAAATTATTTTCATTTTCATTTTAAAAAAATTATTTTGCATTTCTGCCAAAACGCTTGTTTTCTGCCGTATTCATTTGCACATACAATGCCCCCAAAAGTTCTCTATGAATTACAGTGAGATATTTGGAAGCGTGGACCATGGGTAAAGGGATAATCTGATCAATTTCGGAGCGGATACAAGAATTAAAAAAGCTCCTACCAGAAGCATGCGCTCTCCGAGTGTTCCATAGTTCCTGCTCTTGTTAATTAGATTTTTCCTGATTAGTTCTGCTTCTTCCTACACACCTTGTTGATGGAAATATTTGAAGATTGCACTTATTTATTTGGAAATTGTAGTTAACAGAATTCTGGCTGAAACCTCCAAACAATATCCAGATATTGTTGAGAGCGTAATCAAATTTTCGCTGCCTTCCACATCCTGTTATGCTTGTGAGTCTGGACTCTCAATTAGCACATAAAAATGAGATACGAAAATCGTATTCAGTCTGCAGATCTCTCCCCCACTGTCAGACCCAATCTCTCTACACTAGTGCTGATAAGCTTGTAACGGACTAACAGTATTGAATTTAACATTAATTATATCATTCTACTTGCAATACTTTCATGGAATAAGATTGGTCGCAGTAGACGAACAGTGAAATCCTACAGAAAAATCTTCATTTAAGAACTGGTGAATTGATGATTTCCTAATCGTGAGATCTACCTGGAATGCACTCTCCGATTGGCATAAAATACTAAAAATATGATAGACGGATCCTGAAAGATTTCAACTTATAAAAAAGTATATTTAATTATTTAGTTCATATTAGTTTATTGGTGTGCAAATCATAAGAAAAAGCAGCAGAGTATAAACTACCACTTGCCGTAGCATTTATCGACTTCAAAAAGGCGTTCGACTCAGTAGAAATCCCTAAGGTCATGGAGGCCATGAGTCGGCAAGGTGTAGATCCAGTATATGTTGAAGTGTTGAAACATATATACAATCACGGCAGCTCCTTTATCAGGCTACATAAAGACTCGGACCCCTTTCAGCTTCAGAATAGAGTAAGACAAGGTGATACCGGCTCACCTAAAGTCTTCACAGCCTGCCTTGAGATGATCTTCAGAAAGCTAGACTGGGAGAGTAAAGGGATTAAAATAGACGGCGAGTATCTGAGCAACCTCAGATTCACAGACGACATAGCCCTTTTCGCAGAGAACCTATACGACCTCCAACTAATGATAGATGAACTAAATGAAGAGAGCAAGAAAGTCGGCCTACACATGAACTTCAGCAAGACGAAGATCACGTGCAACAACCACATTGGAGATAAAAACACTAAGATCGAAATAGAGGACACAGAACTCGAGAAAGTAGACCACTACATCTACCTAGGGCAACGAATCTCCATGAGACCCTCAAAAGAAGAAGAAATCAAGCAAAGAATCACACTAGGATGGCAAGCCTTTGGCAGAGCTAGCTCAACCTTCAAAAATAAGAAGATCCCATTAATCCTAAAGAGAAGGGTGTATAACCAATGCATCCTGCCAATAGTCACTTATGGAGCTGAAACATGGAACTTAACCAAGAGACAGACCCGTAAGCTGAGAACCATGCAACGTGCTCATGGAAGAATAATGCTGGGCCTCACATGGATAGACCACAAAACAGCACAGTACATCCAGGAAAAGACACGAGTTAGAGACATCATAGAATCCATAAAAAATCTCAAATGGCAGTGGGCTGGCCATGTTGCAAGAATAGCTGACAATCGATGGACATCACGACTCACAACATGGATTCCCCGAGACCACATACGCAACCGAGGCCGGCAAAATGTTAGATGGAGAGACAAGCTAGACAAGTTCAGGAAGTACTGGCTCCGTGACGCCCATGATAGAGAAGTCTGGCAAATCCTGGGGGAGGTCTATGTCAAACGACGGACGCTAAAAGACCGATGATGATGATGAGGAGTTTATTGGAGTGTTAAAAAAAATGAAAAAAAATATGTAAACTAAAGAATATTGGGTATGAAACCAAAAACACGTTTTTGTGACAACTTGTTGTTTGAATTACAATGATGTTATTCTCTCCTCTCTTAAGTTCTTCAAAGAAAAATATCTCAATCTCCTTTCTCAAACGGACAACTCTATCCGTTCCTGCAGTCATTATGAAAAAGAACGTATAGTCACGGACGACTACCATAGACTCACACTCCATGGGCCAGACGATCTCATGCGGTTTGTTGTTGCGTTGGAGGACTTTGGAACCAATGTGTCGGATGAGTTTTGGGGACCAATCAAGGTTGATGTTTCAACTGCAACCGGTACTAACTTTTACCAATCGGTCAGCAAGCAATATTCGATCATCTCCCGCCCTTGGGCATGTCGGGCAACAATAGCTGGCTCTTTGGCCGACAAGTCCAGGTGGCCTTCTGCAAAGGAACCACTGCAAGTGGAACCCCAAACAAATAGTTGGCTGTCTGTGAATGGGGAAATGAAATGTCAAGAAATGTTATGCTGATTATTATTCATTTAAAATTATGTTCAGAAAGTCAATTAATTTTGTGTTATCTCATTAAAAGTATAGCAATGATTAATATGTGATACTGCAGTATAAGTATTTCGCGTGTCTTATATTAACTCATATGATTAAATCTGACTGTTCTGAAACAGTTAAGGCAAATGTCATTTCCGGTTATTTGTGATGGAGGTGTCTTCTGCATCGTTGCAGAGATAGTATTGCGAAGCCCATCTTAATCCAGTAATAATGTACCCGTGTTTGGCAAACTTTCATCTCGCTAAAGCTGTAGAGCATTAGATTGGGGAGTTCTTTCGATGTGGTGGTTTTCAATATGCATTAGTCCAGACATTAACCCTTTATTGAAGACTGTTGAAACTATGGGAGGAGCCCACTCTATTAGATAAGTACGAGTTGGGAATCAATTAGGGAGTCACGAAACCAAAGCAACTACGAACATGTTTTGAAATCGTTAGGATGTTTTATGCATGCTTTCAAGTTGCAAGATGCTCGTTTGCAAAATGTATCTATCTTACGATATGAACTTGATGAGTCTTATCGAAATTCCTGTAGGAATTTAAAACTTTGGAGGTAGACGGAGCACCTAAAACATCCTATCCTTGCAGACTGTGATGAGGATTGATATACACATCTACAAGTAGTAGGCACATCGTTTAATCTACCATATCCCCAATATAGGCCGGTTGGCTCCAACTAAGTGGACTTTCTCGCCTCCTTTCATTCATGTCATTGAGGTACCGTGGCCATGAAGGTGACTCATGATGGGACACCATGATCGGGGGTTATCATTATAATAATAATAATAATAATAATAATAATAATAATAATAATAATAATAATAATAATAATAATAATAATAATAATAATACTGGGAACTGCACGGATACTGAGGAAGGTGCTAGAGATATAAGTACTGCAACGAATAGTAGCTCTGTCATGATATGCGAAAGAGAGAGGAGACGTTAGCTGAAGACCTGAGGAGACTTATTGTCACTCAGCCTTCAGCGATAAACACTGGGCAACCGGTGTGAAACTGTAAATCGTAGAATTACTGCGACCTATGAGTACTAGGAGAGGAGGGCTGGAGTCTTGAGGAGACTTGCTGTCACTCAAACTCCAGCGGTTACCACCAGGCAACTGGTGTGAGATTCCAAATAATAATAATAATAATAATAATAATAATAATAATAATGATTATTATCATTATCATTATTATTATTATCATCATTATTATTATTATTATTAGTAGTAGTAGTAGTAGTAAAATTTGATATTTGAAAAAAAATCTCTTGACAACTTCACGTTGTGAGATCATTTAGGAACATTCAAGTAGTTTCCTAGAACGACTTAGGCAATCTGCTAGATGCACATGGAATACCAAAAGGTTGAACACCTTTCCCATGATTATCATCGGAACAACGTCACTATATTGCCAGAAGTGGAAGAACATCCAGATGACCTCAGAGATAAAAATTTTTCAAGAGTAACTGGCCTGGAAAGGTTACAAATTCTTGCCAAACAATTCAATATTCCAGAAGACACCCCCGAATAAATAATTCTCAAGTGGAGATAACACGATGTCATACATGTAGAGAACCTACAAACTAAAATAACACCGTCCAAACAGCTAAGTATGATGAAGGTACTCACATGATTAAAGTTCGCTTTTCGTCAGAATAAACAGTTGAGATGTTATCATTACTAATGTTGAGAGTATGTTGTATACTAAATTTTGAATAGGTCTGAAAATTAGAAAATATAGCTAATTTCTAGATAATCTATATTAGAAGATCGAATTTGGCTCATTGTATCAATGGGAAAATCTGTTGCCAGTGGTAAAAAGTTGAGAAAAATATTGGTTTAAGTTATAATTCTTCTTTGCAGTTGCCAAGCAAGATAGGTAGTTTTTTTCCGGAAATACAACATCAATAAAATTAGTGAAAACTTGATTCCTAGATATCTTCGTTCTAAAAAGTACAGCAGGAAATTTCAGTGTCAGGTTTGGTTATGCTGATATTGATTTGCATATTGCACCACCACATCATAGTGAATGAAATAAGAGCCTATGGTGGTTCCTTCAAACCTTGAAGTAGTATTTAAGTATCGATTACGTCATTTGAAAGAGAATGAATGATGATAATGTGTTCATACAACAAACTAATAATCCATTAATTCTATTGATAAAAGTATATTTTTGATCTTAGTTTTCGAAATCTATGTTCATGTTTATAATTTCTACACTTTGAAACACGATTTTATTGAAATAGATGCCATTCATTAAAGAATGATAAAAATAATAAAAATAATATGAAATTTTCAGATATAGTTCGTATCCAAATATAATTTTCTTTTTCGTACCCAAACTAGGAGCACTGTCCAAGGCCCTTCGTTGGAGTCTGTATCAACGATTCTCAAAAATCGCTTCTCCTCAAACTGATGTGCTTTGGCACATAGGTTGAAAATCGCTGCGATAGACAAACACTGCATTGGCACCTTTGTATTGGTCTGGTAGTAACAGAGGAGAATAGCATGATTACAGGAGGATATAAGAAAGCGCCAAGCAATTATCATATACGTTTTTGCTTCTCTGATACTTTTTTTCTTAAACCACAAACAAATACGTCTGGCCAGACAGACAGATAATGGAATATTTCTCAGGTTTGATGATAAAGAAAACTTTTCACGTTGAGGCAAATCTGAATCATTATGGTACTAAGTTACCCTTGCTGGCAAAAAATTGACAAAAATATGTAGATAGATATGAACAGACTGGGATCGATAGATGAATATGAACTAACTGAGATAGATAGATTGATTATTAGAAATGTATACACTGATCTTGATGGATAGAGATGTAGACACTGAGATGGATAGAAAGAAAGAAATGTATACAGCAAGACGGATAGATATGAATAGCAAGGGATGGATATATAGTGACTGATGAATTGCAAAGAATGTTTTAAGGAATATTGTTTGATTTTCATTGTGTCTTTTGTCCTTGTCACTTGCTTAAGTTCGTCTAAGTTGACTCTTTTGTGAATTACTGCAACATTTGATAAGCGGCCATGAAAAAGGTATAATGTTGCGTTTCGTAGAGTTCGTTTAATACAAATGCTGATAACCTTCATTAATAAACTAGTGATTGCATTGGAGAGAATGGGATTCAGATGGAAGTGCAAGAAATGTATACACTGAGAAAGATAGATGGACAAGTTTTTTCTCGCAAATTTGTTGTACTTATGAAATATCAAAACATACTGCAAATCCCTTTTTTGTTTCTGTTTAGTAATTCTTGAGAATTAATCTAAAGGTAACCATAAGTACAAATACACACACACACACACACACACACACACACACACATATATATATATGGATGTATATATGTATATACATGATAGTTATAAAGACATTTGTAGGAACTTATTTCTTGCTTAACATTGTCTTTACTTAGAAGCACACCTACCGGCCCTAGATCGTGTAAATATTTTTCTTAAAGAATGAGTATCGTTTGGGATTCGGAGTCACATTCATCTTTAAATAAACCTTATGCACATGCTCTGCTCTTAACAACCGAGCTAACGACAATCTCACGGTCCAATTACAGATTTTATATCTATATATATATATATATATATATATATATATATATATATATATATATATATATATATAAATGGATGTGTAATCAGACATCTTTATGAATTGTGTTGTATAATGTTTTGAAACTTTTTTAAATGGTCAATAAATTTCACATTCCAGTTGTCTATCTTGAGTACTAAGTCGGGAGTTAACTTTTTTTTACCCTACTGTAACAACCAGAATAACCCTCATCAAAGTTTGATTTGATACATTGGCCCACTGATTGCGAGCAAACTGTATCACTGAATCAGCTAAATAGACAAGTCTTGGATATCGACAAAAATGTATCGTACAGATACGCACAGGTTTATTCAATTCTGATAAATAAACACACACACACGCACACACAACACACATGCACACACACACACACACACACATATATATATTTATATATATATATATGTATGTATGTATGTGTGTATGTATGTATGTATATGCAATACAAAAGTTGCACAAATCATATTCAGTAGGAAGAAGTTGAAGTTGAATCTGAACCTGCAGCAGTAAGTTGTATTCTCGTATATTCTCTTATATATTGTAGTTATTCAACGATTGTTCCTTCCTTACAAATTCGATTATAGTAAGCAACACCCACTCTCTGACCTACGATCTCTCCGGTCTTTGTTTCTAATGTCTCGATCTGGTCTGCTGGCCTAGCTTGGGCGATCTGTTTGAGTTTCATGATCTCAAAGAATATTTGTTGTTTTTTTTGTTTCTGATTCGTTGGGACATCTGACCTATTCTTGTAGCGTTTCTCTGCATCGTCAAACTTGTTTTGTTTGTTCAATTCTCACAAGACTCCTACCCAGTCAACTCCCAATCTCTCTCTCAGTCTCAATCACTCTTAGTCTATCTTTCAATATATCTCCACAAATATACACACACACACACACACACACACACACTCACACATATATATATATATATATATATATATATATATATATACATATATATATATATATATATATATATATATATATATATATATATATATATATATATATATAATGCAAATCATTAATTCGATACCTGAGGTGTGGTGGGTTTATTTCATACTGTGCTCGATACACTCAACATTAGGTTAAATCAAAGTAGACCTTTAGACATGGTGAAATAATGGAATCGCTTCACAAAAAACTTACTTATGTTCACGTTGTATATAAACGTATATATATATATGTGTGTGTGTGTGTGTAGCAAATCCACATTCTACTATTTATTTCTATCTTAACTCTAAAACAACTTAACTTCGAGAGTAAAAAGTTGTATGTATCGAGCACTCTATGAAATAAATCCATTACGTATCAGAAGTGGCCATATATTATTGATATATAATTGTATTATGTTATACTGCTACCTGATTTGTACCACACACACACACACACACACACACATATATATATATATATATATATATATATATATATATATATATATATTTGGGTCGCTTACGATTTTTTCTCTCTTTATTTCTTTTGATTTTATCGTGTGGCCAGACCAGCAAAATTCACAATTCAATAACTTCTTTTTGTTCTCAAAAGCAAGATCTGGTCTTCTGGTGTGGATCGTGTAATTTGTTCAAATCTCAAAGTATCGGGAACCATTAAACAAAAACGTCACCTGAACTGTCAAAATGCGTTTCTCCAGTCGATCCGGCTGACAATGCACATATCATGCGTATAGGTTGCATTAATGGAGCTAGAAGACTGAAATTTTTAACATTTTCTCATTATCATGTTGAGAGAAAAAAATTGTTCTTTTCTTTAGATAAATCCTCAGTCTTGAACAAGTTCAGGGTTGGAGGTTCGGTTATTTAAATGATGCAATATTAATCCTGCATTTGTGTCTGCTTTTGCAAATTCGGAACTGATGTCCAACAAAAGGTGACAGAAATGATTTATTCATTGATTAGCCCTATAACTAATGTTTTAATTGATCACCACCAACACGGAATGCTGCCAAAAGACGTTGATTATGCAATGTTTTCTGTTGAGTGACCTTTTTTGTATAATTTTTCATTTAATTCTTGTTTGGGTATATAGCTTTGGTTTGTATGGTCGGATCCCAGTTATTTACTCGGTTCCCGATGGACCTATCTTCCAATGCTGTCATATCTATTCTGCTGCCCTTTTGAGACAACTTGCATTATTCTGCTATTAGTCTGCTTGTTCCTATTTACGACCATTACGCTTTCTATTCATAATCCAAACTTTTCATATCTTTCATCGTTACTATTCCCAGTCTCCATCTATCCTTACTATATAATGAAAAAGGGTAAAATCGGTGCAGGCGATTGTATGGGATCAAAAGGGATTCAACTTTCATTATAATTGTCATTTATTTAATAATCCTCCTTCACAAATCTGAATGATGAAAATTGAGATACAGTAGTAGTAGACCATAAGAATATAGACAGACAGCGGGAAAGATCAATAATAATAATAATGATAATTCAGTTGCATTTTCAAGAATAGGAACAACCCGAAAGTGCTAAAAAGAAGAATTTATAACCAATGCGTCCTCCCGATAGTTACCTGCAGAGCTGAAATATGGAACCTGAATTTTGAAATGGGAACCATGCAACGTGTGCATGGGAGAATCATGCTCAATATAACATGGAGGGATCACAAGACAGCACAGTATATAAAGGCATAATAAGAGTCAGAGATATCGCAGAATCCACACATGTATTCACACAGAGTAGACACTTGCTTTACCCGCTTCTACTCTACCTGCTTGCGTTAGCTTGACAGGAGCTAATCAACTAACAAATAGTTGAAAATGTGATACAAGCTGCTATCTTATGAGATAAGTAGAGTTTTTTTTCATGTCAAATAGGCTCCTAAAGATAGAGGATAGAGGTTCAAACCTGACCAGAAGTTTTATTCATTTCTAAACCATGCTTCTTACTTAGTAGTCATAGAATTAACAATAACCAGAGCGCTACAACAGAACTTGAAATGAAAGAAAAACCAGTCATAAATCAATAGAAACAAACATTATTTTAGATATTTCAATAAATGATTGATGTTGTGGTATTAAAACGCTTTTGCTTGCCTGCCAATTAGTATTTTAGTTGATTAAATTAACATAGAGAGATCACAAGACAGCATCGTATATCAGAAGAAAAGCAGGAGTCCGAGATATTATAGAATCCATAAGAAAATGCCAATGGACTTGTCAATGTTGCAAGAATGTCAGACAACCGCTGGACATGACAACTCACAATGCGGATCCCGAGTGATCATATGTGAAACTGGGGCTGATAAAATATAAGATTGCACGACAAACTAGATACGTTCGGAGAATATTGGCTCCGTGAAGCCCACAATAAAGTGGTCTGGCGAATCTTGGTGGGGACGGGAATGTCTACGTCAAACGGCTAACACTAAAAAGCTGACGATGATGATTATATCGTTTGTTAATTAATATATATTCCATAGATAATATAAAAACTGCATTTGAAAATTATACATTCAAATTGCAGAAATATGTATGCAAACGCAATGATGACATCATAGTTGTTATCGCCCGTTGAATTTCCACGGATGCAGCCAGTTGTAATCATTATACAATTGCTTGTACGAACTCTATTTATCCATTACTTTCTACTTGTGTGCAGGATTTTGGCTCATCTCCAGGGCTGCTTTCAGCTGGACACACCCGAAATATATCTTGCCGATAATTCAGTAGCAGATAATTGCAAAGACGATAGAGAACGAGTCTAACAGAGATTGTTCGTTGTTTGTCTATTTCCTCAGTCGGAAAGCAGACTGAACGAAAGTTTTAAGAAAAAGATATCCTTGCAATCGTGAATATAAGAAACACTTGAAAGATATTTCGTTCTATACAAACTGTAATCTGATTATGTCTATCACTCATTATCGATCTATCCATCTACGAACAATTGACAGTAATCAAACTAGAATTTTACTCTTTCTCCCCCTCTCTGCGTCGATTATATATATATATGTGTGTGTGTGTGTGTGTGTGTGTGTGAATGTGTGTTTATATATATATATATATATATATATATATATATATATATATATATATATATATATATTATTGTGTCATCCATGGACAGCTGTTTCGTTGCATTACAACTCTTCAGTGTGGCCATAGACTTCCCATTATCCCATCCAGTACCACAGGGCAGGATTGAAACATTCGCTTCCGATATCCTACCTGTGAGCTATGGAACTGGACGGTCATAAAGCTAAATTTAAGCGATATACTTATTTATGCATAAATTCTCCATCCACCAGAATGCTCTCTTCCTAAGGAAGATATATATATATATATATATATATATATATATATATATATATATATTTGAAGAGAGAGAGAGAGAGAGAGAGAGAGAGAGTGCTTGATAAATACAATGAACTACAAAACAAATTTGTTTTGCGAATATACCTCATTTAAATAGATGTGAGCAGCTTAATTTTTTTTTTATCGTTCATTCTATTTACGTTGTCTAGGCTAAGTGATACACCAACCATGTAACGACAGGAGATTATTACAAATAACTGTTTCTATATAATATAACGCAATTTATTATCATTCTATCAGATTATATACGTAGGCATTTCTTAATTGGATATATATATATATATATATATATATATATATATATATATATATATATCCAACAATTTGTATTAAGTTGACAATAAGGAAAGATAGTTGTATTTGAATTAGATTTCTCATTCTCACATGTTTCGCCAGCGTCTTTGTCAATTTGCGTTACGATATTGCGAGACATTGTTACTTGAAATAAAGAACATTTAAATATGGTTTCATTTAAAATTACCTCTCCAACAAAGCCGAAAGGCGAAGCATGTTAGTATAATAAATTTAATTTAGATGTGACTGTTTTCTTTATTGTCAACTTGATACGTATTGTTGGATACATTGTATCCACACACTCATCATGTTTATTCTCTGTTCAGCTTTTGTTCTTGCTGCTCATAGACCGAATCATTTGCCTGCATTCCCCATATGTCTATTTCTGTTTCAAAAGTTCATTTATTTTTTTTTTACCACTGAATACTTCTCTTACATTCTTTCTCTTTAATCTAAACTGCGGTACCCCAGTACTCAGTTCCAGGTTATCTCTTTTATCCAAACAAACGTATTACTCCTTATACTCACGCCAGAACAGAGGGTGGTGGGTCCGTATGGTCCAGTTGGCAAGGGCCTACAATTTATAAGAGACCTACTCCCCTCGGACAAATGATATTATATTTTCTGTTTTTGTGTTTTTTTTTGTTTGTTTTTTTTTTGGGTTTTGTTTTCACATAGAAATCTATTGTATGGTACTCAATTGCCATTTAAACATCTTGTATAAAAATGCACGCCATTATATTTTTGTACTGAATTGTTCTAGGTCTTTAATACTATTCTACTACTTGTAAATACATCGTGTACCCATAGTGTACACACATAGAGATGAGTGGGGTCAAGTGTAACAGTTTTTAATCTTTGCTAAATTACTTGTAAACTGATTCAACTAAATTAGTCATATTTTTGGCTATATAATAGTAACACGTCTAATAATTTGTCGTCTAATTGAAAAGCCGTCATCTATTACAATGAGAGAACAATGTGGATAAATCAGATGTTACTCTTGAGCCCACGATGGGGTCAAGTGTAACACTACAAATGAAGCCCTTTCATGAGTTAACTATTTACTCTACAAGCATTTTTTCAAAACCTAATTGATCTCACAAGCCTATTTGACATTTAAGATATAAAAAATGAAAGTGTAATCAATGAGAAAAGTCGAACTCAACATCTGTACTGCTCAGAGCTATAAGGTTTCAATCTGATTCACATTTGTGACGAAATTAGTCTTATGATTGACAATGTCTGATTCAGCAAAAAATGGGGGAAAAAGTCGTAAGTAACGAGGATTGTCATAGCAGAAAAAATTTCACTTGACCTCGCTGCTGTCAACCTACCAAATCTCGTGGTGCGAGCATGGGACTAAAAAACGTCAGTATGTCAGTCACATTGGCTGTAAGCTATGAAAATAGACATCATAATATGACTTTAGGTTTATTGACATGTGAACTCTGAGAACATGCAAGAACATTTTGGGAATTAAAAAAGTTACTGTTCATTATGAAAGTAAGTTATATAAGCTTTGAACACTAAACATATTAAAAAAAAACTTTTCTTCAGATTTTTTTGTGCCACTATATTCACTTATTTCCCTATATCTATTGTCTTCAGTACGTTCTTATGTTTTACACAGTCTTTGATATCATGGTTCTATGTGTAGATTTTTCTTTCTTGTTGGGATTATATATATATATATATATATATATATATATATATATATATATATATATATATATATGTGTGTGTGTGTGTGTGTGTGTGTGTGTGAGTGTGTGTGTGTGTGTGTGCGTGCATGCGTGCATGTGTACACATATGTACATGAACATATATCTACATTAAATATATACTAATATGCGCATATATTCACATGTACATACATTACATATATACACAATACATATTTCACACACACATATATATATACATCTACGCATACATATATATATATACATGTACCTAAATATACATACATATTCATGTATATATATTTACGTACATCTATCTATATATATATATACTTACATGTAGATATTCATACATACACATGCATACATATATATATATATATATATATATATATATATATATACGTACATATATATACATCGGTGTATCCATATATTTATATATATATAAACGCACACACGTGTATATATATATATATATATATATATATATATATATATATATATATATATTGCAACTCTCCATCCAAATGTTTCTCCTCTTCCTTGTACGTGCTATTCTCTTCTAGCTACGTTGCTTTTTCTTTTCTTACACTTCTTTATTGCTGGACGGCCAACCTCTGATCAAATAATCACTCTAAAAAAATGGTGCAGACACTGGACAATACCCAACATGTTTTGGGTCCGTGTTGATTCGGTGTCTAGAGCCAAGAATTATCCACTTATAGCAAACAATTTGAAATCCTGTCAAACAAATTTGTTATAACGAATGTTACAAGCCATCGGCATGATGTTCTGGCACGGGCTTCGAGTTGGCGAGTTAAAAAATATAGGAGAGTCAAATGGTGTGATAATGAGAAATAATGGGGAAACTAGCGTTCCTATGGAAATCATGAATCACCGCCAACCACATACACTGTGTTGCTCAATTTAAAATTAGGGAAAAGGATTTTTCTTGCACCTCTCGCTGGATTGTGCTCTCTAAAATTGTCTGAATTCTCAAAACAAAAGAAACAAAAAAAAAAAACAAACTAAGGGATACACATTAGTGACAAATTTAGCATAAACTTACATAGCATGATGAATACCTTACTAAAAAAACCATACTATGATGAAATCTTAAGATAGATGTTTCCTATTCATTGAGAGGAGTGTTTGTGTGTGTTTGTGTGAGTGTATGTGTGTGTGTGTGTGTGTGTGTGTCTGTGTGTCTGTTTGTGTGTATGTTTGTGTGTGTGCAAAGTTTAAAGCTTTGGCAATGAATGGGTTGGGCTAGGCGAAATTCTGATGGATAGATAGATAGATAGATAGATAGATAGATTGATGGATAGATAAATAAATAAATAGACACTTATTGACGTCGGAACACATTAATAACCTAAACCGAGAAACAGTCATTAAATTGGTCTCGTGTGGGTTGCGTAGCTTCGACAGGAAAGGGAAATAGAGATACAGGAGGAGAAAAATAGGAATTATTGAAGATAGAAGTTGATTCCAAAAAGAGGAAAGGAAAAAAAAAGGAATATGCAATAAAATATGAAAAAAAAAAAAAAAAGATAGAAAGCAAGAAGTGGACACACGAAGGGAAGAGAGAAAAGAAAAGGAGAGATAAGAGAGGAAAAGAATATAATGACGATAGGAAGATGAAAAAGGAAGGAAAAGGAGAAAGAAAAAGAAAAAGAAAAAAGAAACAAAAGAAGAGAAAGTGAAAGAGAAGAGAAAAGAGGGAAATAGGAAAATCCAGAAAGGAAGGGAAGAAAGAAAACAAAGGAAAAAGAGAAAAAGAAAAGGGGTGAAGATGAGAAGAGCAATAAAAGCCGAAAAAGAAGAATAGAGAAGGAAATGGATATAAAAAAAAAAAAGGAGGAAAGAAATACCAATTCTATCTTATAGAAAGGAATATGAGACAATGAAAAAAAATTGGAAAGAATGATTGAATCTACACAGAGAAAAAATTCAAAAAGGTTTGGTCGCACGGTGTCATGGCTTGTCCTCGCATACGAAGATTGAGGAGAGTTTCCACGTCAGGTGGCCAGAAAGGCCATATGAGTTTAACAGCTGGAAAAGACCTAACCTCAGAGAGAATAGTTCTAAAGCCAACGCTGATGGAATTTTAAGGTGAAGTGTAGCGTGCGCCTGATCGACCCAACCCCTTCGAACCAAGAGTATAGTCCACTTCGGTGAACCGGTTCGTGTAAGTTCACGAGGTCATGGGTTTTCTAGTGGAGTTTCCTTCTTGTAGCAGATGAACGAACCACAGGATCTATCACGACGCTATCCTGTTAATATTCATTGACCAGAATAGACAATATAATCAAGTAAAAAACAAAACTAATACATCCTCCTCCTCCTCTTCTTCATCATCATCATCATCATCATCATCATCGGTTGTAGTGTTCTAGTAGTTACACAGAAACATTATCAGACTTTTGTGTACGCAGTGTCCCCTTTCTCTCTTTCTGTTTGCTTAAAGCATTTTAAACCGACAAAATAACAAAGCCTTTTATATCGTATGAAGAAAATTCGCAACTATCTTTGCCAAGGTGAAGAACATCTACGTGAAGGAGAAGAAGAAAAGAACAGAGATTTAAAAAAAAAGGAAAATAACGACCCCCCCCCAAAAAAAAAGAGAGAGAAAAGGAAAATGGACGGGTTAGCCACTCAAAAGAAACCATCACATAACCAATATCATTTGGCAGCATGCAGTGTTGGGGGTAATCAATTAAATTGGGCAGAGATAGCTAAAAATATCCGAATCTTCAAAAAAAAAAAAAGATAGAATGTGTAAATGCTATCAGACACAAACTAAGGGACTAATTTAGCATAAACTTGCATTGCAAATGGAACCCGGGACTGAAAACTAATTTAGAAGTGGGGTCATTCTAAAATAAATCATAAGAGAAAGTTCTTTCTAGGCATAATAAGGAGTAAATATTTGAATTTTAAAGCATCAAGCTCTATGAATGCTACTCATACGCGTGAAACACACATACATACCTTGCCAATCAGACCAGCTTTGAAATTTTTAAAAAAAAAGTAACTTATGTTTTCCGTTTTGGTGGTAGTTCTAATTGGCGGTTTCTAAAAATGGCCAACGAACGAATTGAAGAATTAATTAATTAATGGAGTCAAATAAGTAACCCGGATATTCCCTGCCACGGTACAGTAGCCAAAATAGCGTGTTTACACGAAACACTGCAATATCGACATGTTATTAAAAGTAGAAAGATGTAAAAATTAAATGAAATGATATAGCCTACAGTCCTATGAAATGTAGAAATTATAGAAAATCAATTTATTAAAGAAGTTATCATATTTACTAAGAGAAATATTTGGACAGACTGCAAGTAAATCTTACTTGCACGTTTTTGTTCGTTGGCCAGTTCATCTTTTCAAAACTTACAGACATCTCAGTTTTTTTCCGTATACACAGTGGATATTTACCTCAGCTTCGTCTGGTATAAGGCCGCGAGTGTGGAGCATCTATCTGCGATACTATCTTGCGAATTGCTGCTCTTCCAAAAGACATCCATGACTATCTTTTATCTATGATTATAAATAAATAATTCCATAGCTTGTTGTGGACTTATAATCCTCATCAGTCTTTCAACGTGCGTCGTTGGACATAGATTTCCTCCAGGATCCGCCACATTTCTCTATGATGGGCGTCACGGAGCCAGTATTTTCTGAATTTGTGTAATTCATCTATCCATCTTGTATTTCGTCGGCTTCCGTTTCGCATGTGGTCCGTGGGAATCTATATTGTGAGTCGTGATGTCCATCGCCTGTCTTTCATTCTCGCAACATGACCAGCCCATTGCGATTTGAGTTTTCTAATGGATTCTATGATGTCTCTGACCCCTGTTTTTCTTTCTGATATACTGTGCTGTCTTGTGATCTCTCCATTAGAGGCTGAGCATGATTCTCTCATGCACACGCTGCATGCTTCTCAGTTTGTAGGTCTGTCTCTTGGTTAGGTTCCATGTTTCAGCTCCATAAGTGACTATCGGGAGGATGCATTGGTTGTATATTGTTCTTTTTAGGGTTATTGGGATCGTCTTATTTTTGAAGGTTGAGCTTGCTTTGCGAAAGGCTTGCCATCCTAGGGTGACTCTCCGCTTAATCCCTTTTTCTTTTATGGGTTTCACAGTGATTTGCACGATGAAGTAGAAGTAGTGGTCTACTTTCCCCAGTTTTGCATCCTTGATTTTGTCTATTATGTCATTATTGATGTGATTGTTGCACATGGCTTTTGTTTTGCTGAAGTTCAAGTGTAGGGTGACTCTTTTGCTTTCTTCGTTTAGTTTATCTAGCATTAGTTCGAGTTCGTGTAGGTTCTCTTCAAAAAAGGATGGTGTCGTCTGCAAATTTGACGTCTGGTTTGATTCCCAGTCCAGGTTACGGAAGATCATATCGAGGCAGGCTATGAAGAGTTTTGGTGAGCTGGTCCTGCCTAGCCTTACTCTTCTTTGGAGTTGAAAGGGTTCAAAGTCTTTATGTAGCCCAATGAAGGAGTTGCTGTGATTGCATATATGTTGCAGTGACTTATTAGCTGGACATCAATTTATCATCTTCGTTGAATAATGTTTGATGTATGTATTCACTGTGTTCAATATTCAGTACAGAAATAAGTGTATTGACAAATGAGGAAAGTTTGTTATGCGAGACAAATACTTTTTTTCATCAAGGATCCATAGACTTAGTGGGGTTTTTTTTCTATGTATATCCAACGCTGGATTACGTGCATTGACAAAGAAGAGGAATTATGTTGAAAAATAGATATTTGTTGAGCATGATAAATGCTTTCCTATAATCAGTCAACGGGCACTGATTTACCAAAAAATGAAGAAAAAGACAGCGAGTAAGGGAAACAGAAATATATGTGAGAAGAGAGAATTAGAGGGAAAGCATATGGCCCTTGATACATGAAACGTTCCTGAGAATGTTTCTATATATCACAAGCTTTGCTGTGGTTGAGTCAAACTCCATTTGCCTGCTTCATTAAAATCTAAAAAGTAAACAAAACAATTCAGTTTTCCTTACAATATCAAAAATTAATACATATCCCATTTCAACTCATTTATTATTAGTTTCTGTTATAAAACAAGTCGACCTGAGTTGAAAGAGTGAATTCGTCATCGATTTCTCGCTTACATAACTCTTATTTAAGCCATCATGACGCCACTAGTTTTGGTGGGGTCATCGTCAATGTTGTGACAAATGAAATTAAAATCAAAACTCAATAGTAAGAGCTCTATTTCCGAGATTCAATGCTTACAAAAATACCGAGAACTGGCGAACGTAGGTTGATACGATATGACGCCATGGTATCATTCTTTCTTTTCCCTTCTCTCTTTTATTCATGTCTTTGATTCAAAAGTCTTAAATTTCAATGTCTGACGTATCTATGACAACAAAGTCAACTCTAGGAGTTTGACAAAACTTGATCTTGCAAGATACGAAGTTTTTGTTCACCAAAAGAATCAAATAGATGATTCAAAAATCAGGTCTGGTTAGTCCATCAACTGAAAAAAAAAATCACCGATCTCCACTGGTTGCTGCAAGTTCTATTGGCGTTATAAATCAAATAAAGGGGGTAAAGGATGATCAATTTATAAGTCATTTGAGATAAATAACTTTTGTGGGGTCGTGCTCTCTAGAGCAATGCCGAATTTTCAGGAAAAACTGAACACCAACTAATTTTTGATGATTTAATCATAAATTTACTTTGCAAATTGAACCCTCATTATAACTTATTGAAGGTGGGGGTGTAGAATAAAGCAAAAAGAAAACTTTTTTTTTAATAACGATACATTTTCAGCCCTGTAGCTCTATAGTTGCAGTCCGTACACGTGATTCTTATATACATTGATAACGAGCCAGAACAACTTGAAAATCAAAGGGAGCTATGTTAACAGGTTTCTAACAACACTTTCAGTCACAGATGATTACATACTAAAGTGGATCCATAACTCCAGACCTTGGGGCAGATTGAATAACCGACTTTTGATCGATAATTGTCATTGTATAATGTTCATGACTGAATGGAGTACAGTAAAATAGAAAGGAATTATGTTGAAAAATAAATATTTGTTGTGCAAAATCAACGTTTCCCGATCAATGGACTTTGAATCTATCTATCCATCGATTTATCTATCAATCTATCACTGAATTTCTTCCATTCTCAGAATATCCGAATCTATCAATGTACAGTGAGTGCCAAAAGTATCCGATGAATTATAAAAAGTCTACTTAAACATACTTATACAGCTTCGAAATTGACAGATTTTTGACGAGATTATCATTAATACCGCAAATATAAAAAAAATTAAAAAAAAAAAAGATCTGGTCAGATGCTTTTCGCACTCACTGTATCTGCCTACATGTTTGGCAAAAATGTAAATATTGTAAACGTAGATACGAAAACTGGCATCTATAAAAAGACTGTAAGTAATAGCTATACAGGCAAACAAAAAACAGACTAACATTATAATAAAGCAAATCATATATATATGTATGTATATATACATATATATATATATATATGTATGTATGTATATATATATATGTATATATATATATATATATATATATATATATATATATATATATTATATCTATATATATGTATAGTCATATGAACGAATGCTACTTCACGCGGTATTCATGCTTAGGTAAGCACCGAATATTGAGATAGATATAATAACCAGAGCTGGCCACTCAGCCAATATTTGTCGGTATTGCCTGGCGAATATAGTTGCCCATCAAAAAGCGATGAAAAACGGGAAACCTGGAATGACAGAGTAATTTCCGCTTCTCCGAGTATTCAGCAATACCTTTATATTCGCTTATTTATATGCAGAGTTCCTCAAGTGTGAATCTCAGCATAAGATATTGCGAATGTGGACGCACGCACTAGTACCGTCAGACCGACACACACAGAGGCATAGGCACAGGCACAAACATTATATATATATATATATATATATATATATATATATATATATATATATATATATATATATATATATATATATATGAGTGTGTGTGTGTGTATATACACACTGTTCAGTTCGGGAGAGGGTTATTTCCGTCACTGTTTGCAAATGAAAGTACCATTATTAAAACCTTTAGAGCAATGTGTTCACTGAACACTGTAGGCCTTAATATGTGTGACTTTGTTTGAATTCAATACACGCTTTCACACACATAAGCGCACACGTATTTATATAGAGATAGATAGGTAGATAAAGATATATGTGCATGTGTGTGTGTACACTTGTATACACACGCTGGCATGAGTGGATAGACATGCAGATTATTCTATTTGAATGTATATACATACATATATATATATATATATATATATATATATATATATATATATGTATATGTATATATATGAGCATAAATGCATATACAGTATTTGTTATAAGTACTTGAACAAACAAACGTTTCGAGTATTAAAAGCAGGAACATTTCGCATGAAAGACGGATCTTTTTTGCAATCAATACATCAGGGCATGCCTCTTGTCATGTTTTAGTGTTCTGATCGCTAAATTTCTTGAAGGAAGGTTTTTATCGAATCGGATCGTTGAAAAGAAAACAATCAAATCTCCTTTGTCTGTCCTTCTTGAATCTTGTTAATAATCAATCAAGGAGTTTGAAAAAGTGAACTCACATTGCGCTATGGAATAGTTACCAAACTAGGTTGTTCATTGAGATCACATTCTGCTCAAAATCCGTAATGGCCCCTGAATTCCTGGGCAATAAAAAACAGATTTCGTGTTGTTCAAATACCTAGATGTAGTACCCTATAGAGAGTAATGCTCAGTAATTATTTGAACAAACAACTTGTTTTCATTCATTTTCATAAATTCTTTCACATTTTTTCTACACGATGTTCCCCCGGTTTTGAATATTATTCATAGAGAATTTAGTTTAAGTTCTCCCAATAATCTCATATGACAGATTAGTTAGTTACCCAGGTGAAGAACGGTGTGGGGGTAAATACAAAAACTGATTTCTTGCCAAATTGATCGCACAATTCTAATATTTTTTCGATTGAAATTCATGTCGTAGAATCATTGGACATCTTTTTTTTAAACTAATCATTACAACCATTTTCTCACTCTCCTCATTGCCGCAGGAATTTTCAAATATGGGATTAGTTAAAATTCTCATAACGTTTTGCTGTTGGTGATTGAAGTGAAAGAGATGCAGTAAAAGGGTCAATTATGGTCGGAATAGGGGATACGACTCGCAAAGTTGAAGTCTGGTTAGACAGAGAACATCATCTTTCTTGCTCACCAATTTTGATCTCGATATTTCTGCATCATACTTTTGTAAAAGTATCTATTAGTTTGTTCATTCAAATACTTATGAACATTACTTTCCATAGGGTAAGTATTTGAACAAGCACGAAATCTGTTTTTATTGCCTAGAATCGCAGAGTCAATTATCGATTTTGAGCAGGGAGCGATTCAAGATAAGCGACTAGTGTGGTAGCTTATCCTCGTAGCAATGCGAGTTCACCTTAATCGATTCTGAACTGGATTTTAGAAGGATAAAAAAAAACAAATTTCCATTCAACAATTTAATTATTGGAAAAAAAACATTTTTTTTTCAGATATTTAACATCCAGAACCAAAGAATATGGCCAAATGTATGCCTTGTTATGTTGATTGCAAAAGAAACGGTACGTTTTGCTGTTTTTATTTCTTAGATTGAAGTGATTACGAGCAATGTGTCTGTTAGTTCAAATATTTCTAAGTAATAGACAAATACACACACACACACACATATACATATATATATATATATGTGTATCAAGAAATGGATATATATAATCCGATAGAATGATTATAAATTACGTTATATCATATAGGAACTACTTGAAATGATCTCCTGTCGTTACATGGTTAACGTATCACTCGGCCAAGATATATGCAATTTATTATCACACACACGCACATATGTATATATGTATATACGTATGTGTATATTAAGAAATGGATATATGTAATCCGATGAAATGATTATAAATTACGTTATATTATGTAGGAACGCTTACTTGAAATGATCTCCCGTCGTTACACAGTTAACATATCACTTGGCCTAGATGTATTATAATGCAAATTGTAAGCACACACACACACACACACACACATACATACAAACACACATGAGTGAGGTAACTCGTTCATTTTAAGCTTTTACAATTCTCTTCCAACTTAGGAATAGAGCACTCTGTTGGATGGGGAATTATACGTGAGTAAATATTTTGCTTAAATTTAACCTTACTGACCGTCCAGTTCTGAGGTAAGATGTCAGCCTCTGTGTCTGAAGCGAAGGTTTCGATCCTACTTCGTGGTACTGGATGGGATAATGGATAGTCTATAGCCACATTGAAGAGTTGAAATACTACAAAACAGCTGAGTGTGGATGACACAATTATCCAAATATATATATATATATATATATACATATATATATATATATATTTATATATATATATATATATATATATATATATATATATATGTATATATATATATATATATATATATGTTCCCAGAGCGGTGATTCTCAATTTGGGAGGACTCCCCATCCGCCCTTGGATCCCAAAGTTCTATGGGGTTGGGGAATTTCATTCATTTCAAAGTATCAGTAAATGAGCCCTGGATGATTGTTTTAATTATCACGTCCCTGACTGTCCTATTTTCTTATAATTGAATCAACCAAATGGAATACATTGATAAGAGTTGATCAGGAAATGTTAAGGGATATTCCCGTTGCCATAATGACTACTTGAGCTTCGTAGACAGAGAAACAGCAAGTACAAAAAAATGAACTCTAGCGATTTCACATTCATATTTTTTTACATCATTTTTCCCACGGTATAATGCTAGAACGAATCTTCTATACGGGCGAAGAGGAAGATGTTGAAAATTTGAATCGTCGGGGATTGGTTGAAAAATGTTAACAATCATTGCGTTAGTGTATAAGTGTACTCAATTTGCTGCTGAGTGCACAGGAAAATTTATTCCAATGAAGAGTTTTACACTCTCTTCACCCATACTGAGAATCGAACCTGGTACTTTCTGTGTGTGAGACAGACGTACTAACCATTAGCACCAAAGCAAAACTGTGGAAAACGTATATGATATTCAAATAAAAACCTTAGCTATTTTGCTCGTTAGACCTTCTACTATTTAATGACTTTCTGGTAGAGTGACATTATGATCTTTGACCCCAGCACCACATCTTCCTAGATACACTGTCCGTCTGAGTCAGTTCATGTGTAGCCAAAACGAGGCTGCAGTGTCCAATATTAGACGGATATTCCTAATTTTGCCGATCGGTCTTTCAAAATGGCCGCGCCTACTAAAAGAAATTACAAGAAAGTAAAAGATGTCCCAAATGTTGTTATTGCTAACAATGCTAATGTGTGGGTGATCTGGATTAATCAGATCAGATGATTGATCATTATGCTTGCGAGTTTAAAAAAATAAATTGTTGGAAAAAGGTAATATTTAACTAGTTTTATAGAACCCTAACAAATGCATATATCCTATACAAGAAGAATCTAAACTTACAGGAAACTCTTTTGATTAATTTGAAATTCATCATATCAATTATAAAAGGACTCATTTGTGGTTATGAGGATCCCCGAAAATTGGTGGGGAGACCCAGTATTAGTGATCCACTCGCTGGAAAATCTGATAAGGAGATGCCATTGAAATCCCAGAGGGTAAGGGGGAGAAATGAACATATTGTGCCAAGCCAAAACAAGCTGGTTATTAAGGGACCAAGGTTGGTAGATGGAGTGAGAAATTGAGTTCTGTAGCGATTAGTGTTTTGAAAAGTATTGCAAATGAAACACATTTTCAGTTAGAACATATGGAAGATAAAACAAATTATACGAACCCACGATTCATGAACGTGCTGAAGATTTTATTGTGACCAGAGTTATTGCTCATAAACAGTACATGCAATCAATATGTTATTTGATTTTAAGAGATAATGTCGTTGCATTCTTGTACTTTTTTAGTTAATTCTTGAAAAACTACCCGGCTGGAAGAATATCCACCAGTAAAAGAGTTAATTCAACTTTCGTGGACAGAAATTTTTCTTATGTTAATAATTTGTATTCTTAAACTTATCTGAACATTGACATTTCCCTCGCACGTATTCTTAAATCATTATTTACTTTGCTTAGAAAGGGGCGTCCAGAAATTTTTTAAAAAGTCTAGAATGTCCAGCGTTTTTGCCAATTAACTTTTTTTCACATATACCAACTATAACCATATTTCAACCATTTCCATTACGCTGGGTATGGCAAAGTCATCCCATCTTGAACATCATATATTATAAGATTCTCCTGATTCTTCGGTCTTGGCAAGAGTTCGAGATTTGCAGTACATTGAAATTAACTTAGAGACGACAAGCACACGAAAGTGTGTCGCTTAATTTACTTACAATTTACCCGTAGCATGAGGGCGTAAAATGGATTCATATTATTCGCAAGGGCATTAACGCGAAGTAAAGACGGATTGTCCCCGCTTGAGTTTGAACTGAGTTTTGCCGATTCCATATTTCCTGCTGCTAACCACCCGGTCATACACTTCTCATTTTCACGTGAATAAATTACATAATCAAAAGACAATTTTTAAAATTTTCACTTACAAAACTAAATAAGTCGAAAAATAATAAACCAAAACATTGTTAAGTCTACTTGGATTAAAAATATACCAAACAATATATCTTTGCAAAGTCTAAAGAAAAGATTTAATAATATGTGTTTTACTGTATCTTTTCCAGATTTGAATCAGAAAAAAACAGAATTCTTCCAAACTATCACAAACACATCATCCAAATATTTCCATTTTTATGAAATGTTTTGTTCGAAAATGTAAACCAAAAACTGTCACCAGAACAGACAACGTAGGTTTCTTCAGGTTTGAAGTTCATCAAGCTGACTGGCTAGTTATATATGCATCATACGTACAGGCTGCACTAATGGAGTAGGTAGGTTGATATCGTGAACATTTTTGTACCTAGGGAAACACTATCTTTTTGTTGGTGGAGGTGCAATTTAAAATGTAAGTCTATGCTAAATTGGTCCTTAATCTGTCTTCAACATTGATTACGCATGTTTACATTTTGATTAAGATCCTTTTTTAGGGATCACCAACCAACAGAAAACAAGAGAAGCTATCAATACGTATATCCAAAATTTTTTGAATTTTTGAATTTGATCACCCCAACACAGCATAATGCCAAAAGATGTTGGTCACGTGACGGTTTCTATTGAGTAACTAACCAGACCTGGTGCATTTTTTTTCTTACTTACTCGATGTTTGGAATGATTTCTTCTCTTTCATCATTTGATGCTTAACTCTCCTGTGAATACAGACAGTTTGGCAGACACTGACAATCATGTACATTTTTTTATCACAATTTCGCAACGAATTATATAGAAGTACTTTCTGTTTACTGATATTTAACTTTTCCCCATTAGCGAGTATTTATACATACTCACACACACACACACACACAAATATATCTATATGTATATATATAAATATATATATATATGTATATATATATATATATACATATATATATATATATGTATATATATATATATATATGTATATATATATATATATATATATGTATATATATATATATACATATATATATATATGTATATATATATATGTATATATATATATGTATATATATATATATGTATATATATATGCATATATATATATGTATATATATATATATATATATATATATATATATATATATATATATATATATATTGCTTGCTTTCAAGAACAGAGATATTTCTTGAACGTGTTTTCTCCAGCAGTAAGACCATAGATGGTGTGGGCTATGTGCGGAGTACTCTTTCACTCCGTCTCTCTCTGTCTCTGTCTTAGACACCCACACACACATACACACACATACACACACACACACACACACACACACACACACACACACATATATATATATATATATATATATATATATATATAAATATATATATATATATATATATAATTGTACACACACACACACACACACACACATATATATATATATATATATATATATATATATGCAGAGAGAGAGAGAAGCCAAAGTACGTTTGATTTAAGTCTTATAGTTATGAAAATTTCAAGTTGTAACATAGGTTCTTACAAGCTGATACATTGCTTATAACAGAACAACCCGTAAGAACGTGTGTGTATGTGTGCTTATGTGTGTGTGTATGTGTGTGTGTGTGTGTGTGTGTGTTCGTGAGAGAGAGAAAGAGAGAGAGAAAGAGGGAGAGAGAAAGAGTTGTTGTGTGTGTGCATTTAAATCTATGCCAAACAGAGTGACAGTGTATCATGCAGCTTACGTAGTCATCGAAAGGATTCGATTTTCCTATCCAGAAATTAAAGGAAGAATTATTTGAATGATATGAAAACCACAGGCTTTGATTTCATACAATCAACTCCAAATTTGTACAGTCTCTTCGTTTTCATCTTTCAATCATTCGAATTGGCTTCCTAGCTCGCCTCATCCTCATCACAATCGAATAAAAACAGTCAAAAAGAGATTTGTAAAGATGTTCTAGATGAAGTGAAACAATGTCATGCTGTTTTTAACGGTAAGCAACAGTGACAAAGCAATGTTTCCCGTCTTGGTAATTAATTAAAAAAATTACTGCTGTATGGATCTCATTTGAGATCTGGTCCTAATCGTTGCTTTCTTCAAGATACAATAGACACCATTCTTGCAGGGAGGTTCAACGAAATTTACATTACAAAAAACAAAATCCGTTTTTGGTGAGCCTGTTGGACAACGTTGACCAAAACTGACACCAAATCCGTTAAAACAGGTTTTTTTCCAGTTTTTCAGTTGGTCAGGCTGACCAGCTGGCTACATATCTATCCATTTATGTATGCAGGCCGTCCAAATGAAGTCATTTTACCCGATAAAATACGTTGGGAGCCAATTTACAATGTAAGTTTAGGATAGATTTTTTCTTTTGTTTGTGATCAGCTATGTTCACGCTTGTTTTGTTAATTTTTCTTCAATTCAGACATTTAATGATCATCACTCAACAAAAGGCAAGAGAAGTAATTTATTCATTGATAAACCCTTTTCATATTTTTCTGTTAGAAACTGTCAACCAAAACTGTCACCGAATCTGTAAACATACCATTATCCAAGTTGGTTGATATGACTGACCGACTGGCTATATGTGTATGTATGTAAGTATGCATATATATATATATATATATATATATATATATATATATATATATATATATATATATATAATGTGTACTGTAGAGAGTGAGACAGACTCAGGAGTGGAGTGTTTCGTGGTAAGGTTTATTAATCCTTATAAGTAAATAGTCCATACATGTTTCGGGATTCTTCCCATCATCAGTGGTGTGTGCTGTGTGAGTGTGTATTAAAATGTACCGTGTGGAACCAGAGTCCACTGCCAGGAGCTATGCATTGTTGGTGAGTTTTGTAGTCAGGGCTGCTGGAGGCCTCCTGCTGAATGGAAGAATGTCCAGTAGGTATCATATATATATATATATATATATATATATATCGTGCGTAATAGCCACCTCCATTGAGCTAGAGTGCCGAACATTTAAACATTTACTCCCCCATAATAACTTCAACAAGAACGTTTTTCTGCTTTTTGAAAATTCGTTGAAAAAAAAAGTTGTTCATGTAACATATTTCTATCGAATGACTCAGCAGACTAATTTTTTCTCTCCTTTTCTGGAAGGAGTTGCTATTTCTTCTACTGAACCAAGCAACCTTTTAGACTAAGCTAATATCTTATTGAATTAATTGATCAATTTTTTTCTGTTATCTTGTACATCAGCAGCAGCAATTATAAGTTCATTGCTTTCTCGTCTTCATCCGGAGCTGCGATTGCACTAACTTTTGTTATGACTTACCGGGGAACCTTTCCATCTCATCCTCCATGTTCAATCTGATCTGTTCTCGCTACGTTTACTGTCCCATTGCCAATAATCAATCGGTCTTTTGATGCATCTTGTAATTTCTTTGTACCAAGTAACCAGTCTATCTCCATTTCTGTTGGTTTATCGTTTGTATGATATCCATCACCCTGCTCCTGGCACAGATCCATGTTGCTATTGAGTTATCCCAATCATTGCTCTTTCCATGGCTCTCTGTGCAATACCAAAAGTCATCTCTTAAAATCAGAGATAGGTTTCGGCTTCATTCTTGTAGAATACCCCGTCATCTACAAAGTAATTCTCGTAATCCCCAATGAATTCGTTTTCTATTTTCTGCTTTGAACGGTTAAATTGTTTATCAACTTGTAAAATACTTGTTGCTTTGCCGACAGTGCATTTAGTGGTCGAAATCTAGATCACTATGGTATCTCAAAAACCCATGGGAGTTGCCTGAAGCGATCAGCCCTTGTGCCTAATCATATCTTCCACTCACAGATTCTCGGAAGCAAGTTCAATTCCACCTCATTTTGATTCGATTCCTCGCCTTTCTTCTTTTCTCAGAGGACGAACTCAGCCACTTTCCTTCAGCGAAAATCTTCATTTTTCCACCGCTACCCTTTTGCGAACCCGTGCCGCGCCTTTCTCTCTCCCTCAATTCAACTTCCTCACAGTATACGTGTTGCGATTATTTCTCAGAAATATCTTCTGCCCATAACCTTTTCAACGTGAATTTTCCAAAATTTGATGGACAGAATTTTTTTTTAACCGTTTTGATGTATGGCAGATAAACAAACGATTATTTTAAAAGTAAATTTCGTTGAACCTCCCTGCAAGTTTCAAGTTTGGAACTTGTTTTACCTATGCCATCTTTAGTATCTAATACTTATCTACCTTGTTACAGACAGAAAATATATCTTGTCACGGAGTGTATAATATAAGTTGATTTTCGAAATTGCGTTTGCTAGCTCGGCCTTGCTTTATTCGTCTACCGACAGTTCAATCGAATCGTTCTCTTCTTAGAGTTTGATATATTGCCTGAATGATCAGTAAACACTGTTGCTCCCAACCTCTTTTCTCAGTGCGTCACACAGTTTCGGTTTTTAAAAAAAGACATTGTTTAGATAACGTGTGATGAATCGTATTTTGGAGACGACATCAATTGATAACATTCGGTGCCTGCTTTGATCTAGGTGTTCCTATTTATCCGGACCCCCCATGAGAACAGGATGTGACACAATCTCACTTCAATGCTAGGATACCACAGACGCAAACGTGTCGGTAGGAACACCCTGAGAATTCTCTTTAGTCCTCGCATCGATTGTCGCAAGGACTCGAGAGAGCTTGTCTTAAGGTCTCAGAAGAATCCTGAACACCCCACTCGACTTGGTTTGACTACACAGAAGAATACAACACCTCATGAGGCGAATCCCTATCGGCTATTGCACTACAACTGCGCATGTCTGGTCAAAATGGATAGAACACGGCAGATTGAGAATTTGTGGGAATTTCGTTTCGTTTTGTTTTGGCTGATTAATTCTTCCTAATTTCAGTTTTAATCAGAGGTAAGGTCTGATTAGTTAGTCTATAGAAACTGTCACTGAGTCAACGTCTTTTGACAGCATGCAGTGTATGGAGTGATGAATTAAAACGTTGGAAGAAGGGGTGATGAATTGCTAAGTAACTTCCCACGCCTTTTGTTGGGCAGTAGTCACTAAAAAGAGTGAATTTTAAAAGCAACAAGCGGGCACAAATAGGGACCGATTCAGTTATATAGTAAACTGAACCTTCTACTTTGGATAATTATAGTGGAAGATTTTGAGAGAACAGAAAAACATGATTTTTCGTTGACATGATGAGAAATAAATGTTGAAATTTTCGTCCTCTTGCTCCATTGGTACAATGCTCGTGATGAATGCAAGACTGACACCCGGACCACCTTGAAAATCTATGTTGACAATATTGGTGACAGCTTTGGCAGATAGTTTATGGAAAACAATTACGGGGGGAGAATACTTATTCATAAGAATGTACAGAAAATGAAAATTGAATATTCAGAAAAACGTTTCAATAATAAGCTATTCCCTTTCTCGGTGGCTTTTCTGCCGATGGCTCCTTTTTTTCTTTATTTCAAGCAATGAAAAAATCGGAGATGGTATGCGGGAGTTGGGAAGGATATTTGACAGATCGAGAAAATTGAATGAAAAATGAATGAAGGATAAAAGATAAAATTGAAATGAAGAAACGAATGGAGGAAGCAAAAAAAGCAGAATCAAAAAAGTTGAAGGAGAATTATAAAGAACGAATTTAGTGAAATAGGGAAAAACCTTCATGAAAGAACAGGTCCGATTAGTCAATCGAAAGAAACCGTCACGCGATCAGCATGCTGTATTCGATGTGATCAATTAAAAAATTGGAAAAAAGTAATCAATCAAAAAGTTACTATATGGTCTTTTATTAGATAGTGATCACTTAAAAAATCTTAATCCCCCTTCCCCAAAATCAAGCGTATATGCTGCCTGATAAAAACTAAGGTACTAATATAACACAAAACCAACATTGAATATTGATCCCTCACATACTAAAAGCCTTGGGGTGATTAAAAATACAGCGTTTTTTTGGGAGGGGCATAATATTGTGTAAACGTTCATGATTTCGGTACACTCGCTTAATTGGTGCGGTTCGTACGTGCGATACGTGCATATATACATAGCCAGTCAGCAAGACTAGCTTAAAAAATGAAAAGAAAACTCTTGACACTATAGATGATAGTTTAGATTGACGGTTTGAAATTACGTGCGTGAAATAACAATCAGTACCAAAAAAAAAAAAAGTAGGAAGTAAAAAAAAAAAAAAAAATGAAAAAAAACAAAACAAACAAAACAAACAAATAACCAAACAGAATAAAACTTACTGCTTTTCATTGTCCCCAAAACGGCTAAATCTCGTTAGATCACCGAAGTTAAGCAAGTTCAAGCCTGGTCAGTACCTAGATGGGTGACCATCTGCAAAATACTGGATGCCAGAAGTAGCTGTGGATCATGCAGAGCGCCTCCCGCCGGGTCCTGTTAAATAGGATACCTATATCTACATCCATCCTTTAGAGTCCCCCTACCCAGCTGAACCTTGCCATGCAATGAGGGACAAGAAATGAACGAATGAATGGTTCCTAAAAGAGAAAAAATCCTAGGAAAGACTGACGTATTGGAGAAGGCACGAACAAATTAATGTACAAAAGGAAGCAAAGAGAGACAGATGAAAAATCGAGTGTCTGTGACAGGGGAATGAATTGAGTTGTTAGACCCCAAAAGCAGGGTCATCGCCTATGGCATCTACAATATTGGGGTTACGGCCGCGATTTTCAGGTTAACCTAACTGCAATCTGAGAACGTGGCCAAAAACCACAATCTGAGTCAACGAACAATCACGACTCACATCAACCAGCGTCACCCCCTTTCCAACAACTTTCCCCTCCCCCCTCATGACAGTGGTGCCACTCATCTTCGATCTTGATATAATTAGAATCATATATACGAGGCCTGTCCCAAAAGTATCGAGCCATTTATTATCAGTGAAAAAATATAACCTACCTAGGGCAATGGCACCCCCAGTGTCCTTCGATTACTCCCCCTTGGGACCTTGCTCACTCATCTAAGTGTCCCTTTTTTAAACAGTTTGCAAAGTTTCCTTTTAGGATAGTCAACAGCTGTTTCATCTTCCAGCACTCCTGGCCATACCGATCATTCTTTAGGCTGGAAAATTGGCATAAGTACCCCACTAGACCTCTTTAAAAAATGTTTTTCTTATTCGGAGGCCTTATTTAGACGGATTTACTGATAAAATCTAGATATCTAGATATTTGTAGATGTTTTCTCATTCTATTGTATAAGTTTTTCAGTGAAAAACGCCTGTGATGTCATAAATAGAATTCATTCTGACCATATTTATTTTTCGATAGATATTTTTTTCTATGATTAACAAATTTGGAGCGACGGTTTTTCAATCATTGACTGTAATATCCAGTTGTTGTTATGTTATTGTTGTTGTTGTATTCGTTGTTGTTGTTGCTTTCGTTGTTGTTGTTGTTGTTGTTGTTGTTATTATTATTATTATTATTATTATTATTATTATTATTATTATGCTGGTTCGTATATAGGACAGAAAAATTCAAACTATGTATTTTGATATCGCCTCATTCGAAATATTATCACTATCATGATTTTTTCGATCACATTTAATTTAAATATCTGGGGAAGGGGGCAGAGATTATTGAAAAACAACAGCAAAAAAAAAAAAAACAATGATTCCCAAAATCAAAAACCTTTTCAGTTCAAAATCAGCCCATTATGAATGCATGATAAATTTTGAAAGACGAATTAGACTTTTAGTATGACATGGAAATAGATGAAAATCAAATCATCATTATAGGGTCGAGGGCGAACGTAGACCTCACAGAAATGAATTTCAAAAGAACCTTTTTTACATTATAAACTTTTAATTGCCTACCAAATTTGATTGAGCATCATCCGTGTATATCTGATTTGTATACTGTGAGAGACAAGCAGAATGTTCTCACTTATGTGTACGGATATATACCATGCCAACTTCCACAATGGAGATTGTTGTAACTCAAACTACAGAATCGGAAAATGTCCAGGTGGTGGAATACTTTTGCGTGCAACAGTAGTTTGACGCTGAAAGTAGCACAATGGACAAGTTCATCATCTTCCAGCTCCTCTTGGGTTAACTTTAGTCTCTCTGTTGCCTCTTTGATTAATGCCCACTTGTTGGGTCCGTGAGTTTGGGTGAGAGACCTTCTTTTGGCAGGGTTGTTGTGGTACCATGGTCTTTCCATTTTGTGAAAATGGATTCGATAATGCCCTATGGTAGTTCAAAGTTTGGGATTATTTTCCATGATTCAACCCTGATCTATTCTTCTCCACAATTACATTCATGACATATTTGGGAAGATCCTCGGCTTTTATGATGACACTTGCTTGGTGGTGTTCATTGCCTTCGAGCTTTGCAGATTCTTGGGACTTTCAAAACATGTATATATTTACTGAGATCGTGTTATACTCAGATTTCATACAGGTGGTCTTTACTTTAACTGATTACATGACTTGTGAAGGTTATTTATTTTATCTAATTTAGGGGCTTCATAGCAGTGTTTTATTCTTTAGAAATTTTTAAGACGAGAATTTTTCATAAAAAAATTCACTCCACCAATTTGGACTATATTGCGTAAGTCCATGTCATGATTCTTTACGAAAATATCTATTTGAATTACAGGTAGTAATGGAACAAAATAGGGAAAATCATATCTATATCTATCTATATATATATATAAATTTACGCACACATATATATATTTATACATATACATACACACATATATATATTCATATATATACATACATACATATATATATATATATATATATATATATATATATATATATATATATATATATATATATATATATATATATATATATATATATATGTATATATTCATATACACACACACACACATATACATATATATATAAGATGTGGATTCGCTACACAAACAAGTTTATGTTTTTGCCCTCTCCGGGCTTCATCAGGATCATTTCCAGCTCTACTCTAAAACAACTTGACTTTCGAAGTATAAAGTTGTATGTATCGAACATTCTATGAAATAAATCCATCACAGATCAGACAATGCTTTATATTATGCTGTATTGCTAACCTGATCTGTACCATATATATATTTGTGTGTGAGTATATGTCGTGCGCATATATATATATATATATATATGAGTGTGTGTGTGTGTGTGTGTGCGTGTGTGCGTGTGTGTGTGCATGTGCACATGTGAGTGTGCACGTATTATATATATTCATGGAAAATTAATGTAATTGCCAAAAACAAGCTTGTAGATAACAGATGATTGATTAATAAGCAAGAAGTGTGATTAATTAGAGGTATCAATTAATTCACGAAGTTCTGGAGTTTAAGAAAAACAGGTCCACTTGGTTATTCAATAGAAAACGTCCCGTGACCAAAGTCTCTTGACAGCATCCCTCGTTGGGGGTTATCAATTAAAGAATTGGAAGAAGAGGTGATCAATCGATAAATTTTTACTCTTGTTTTTTCAATTGGCAATGATCAGTAGAAAAAAGTCTGAATTTTCAAAAAACAAACAGATACAAAATAAGGGATAAATATAGCATGAACTTAGATTGCAAATTGAATCCTCCACTAAAAACTCACTCGGGAAAGGATTTTTCAAAAGATGGAAGTAATGTTTTTCTCATAGACGTAGTTGTGAATAAATAAATTTCCTACCCCAAAGTTCCATCAGAGCATCTGTTGCACTTGATTCATACATGGACACGTATAAACGTATCATCATCATCATCATAAGTCATTTAACGTCTGTCGTTGGACACAGACCTTCTCCAGGATTCGCCACAATTCTCTATCATGAGCGTCAAGGAGCCAGTATTCCCAGAATCTGTCTAGTTCATCTCTCCATCTTGTGCTCTGTCGCCCCCGGTTTCTCATGTGATCACTGGGGATCCATGTTGTGAAATGTGATGTCCATTGGCTGTCTTTCATTCTTGCAACATGGCCTGCCCATTGCCATTTGAGTTTTGCAATGGATTCTATGGTGTCCCTGACCCCCGTTTTCTTTCTGATATATTGTGCTGTCTTGTTATCTCTCAATAAGAGGCTGAGCATGATTCTATCATGCACACGTTGCATGCTTCTCAGTTTGCAGGTTTGTCTCTTGGTTAGGTTCCATGTTTTAGCTCCATAAGTGACTATTGGGAGGATGCATTGGTTGTATATTGTTCTTTTTAGTTTTTACTATGTCACGGACACCCGTTTCCTTCCTTATATACTGCGCTTTCTTGTAATCTCCCCATGTAAGGTTGAGCATGATTCTCTCATGTGCACGTTGCATACTTCTCATACAAACATATATGTATACATGAATAGCTAGCCAGATCAACCTGAAAACTGAAGAAACCTATGATGACAGTTTTGGTGACAGCTTTAGTTAGCAGTTTCTAATAATTATCGCAATATAAAGTATTATTCATATCTTATATCGTAATTGCAAATAAGCAAATGTTCCAGTGTTTCTTCATCTGCTCTGCTTCAAAATGGTCTGATAAGCAAATTAAGTTGAGGTAATCTCTCTATGAAATTCAGTTCCATAAATGAACAGCATACTTAACTCAAGACAATTTTATAGCATGAATAGATAAAAAAAAAAGTCTCTCAAGAACAGTGGTGGATTAATCATTAGGCCGAGTAGGCTAGAGCCTATGGGTTTAGAAAGGTGGGGGGACTTGCCATCAAAAAGAAGATTCAATTCAATGGAATTGAGAACTTACAATCCTGTAATCGATATATATATATATATATGGATAGTCTATAGCCACATTGATGATTTGTAATACGACGAAACAGATGTCTGTGGATGACACAATAATTAACGCTCTCCTGTTCAGGGTTGAACATTCTTTAAGTGAGGTAACTTGTTCATTGTCAACTTATGCAATGCTCTTCCATAGGAATAGAGAACTTTGGTAGATGGGAAATAAAAGTTAAATAATTATATTGTTTACATTCAATCTTACTGACCGTCCGTTTCCGTGGAACAGGGTAAGGATACCGGCCTCCGGGTCTGAAAGCAAAGGTTCCAATCCTACCTCATGGTACTGGATGGGAATATGGATAGTCTATAACCACACTGAAGAGTTGTAATACAACGAAACAGATGTCCGTGGATGACACAATTATATATATATATATATATATATATACAGACTGCAGGGTCAAGCACCATCCCTAGTTTTATTCCAACTGAACATGATCACTGCAACTTTTTATTGCATCGATAGAAAAATGTAAACATTCATATTTTCGTATAAATATATTTATTTATTTATCAGAATAAAATAACCGCAAACGTTGGTGCATAATAAATTTTTGCTGATATTTATGGTATGTCAGTTTTGTTCGGTCAGTAAGGTAGCTTCCACGAAAAAAAAAGTTTATTGCCAGTTCAAATCGCTGCAGGGGATTGTGAAATTTAAGTATTTTAGCGAGAATCATCCTTGTTCTCTCAGTTGAAAAGAATAGTTCAACTCTTGTTTTGGAGCTTGACAATACATGTAGAACATTATACGATGTCACTCTTTTTTAACGTGACTTAAAATCACTTTATTCTATTCAACCAAGGATAGGACAGGGGGGATGCAAAGTCAGTTGGGGGCTTATTGGGGCTCAGCATAACGACTTAGGTAGTAGGTAACCCGTCATTGTTCCCTTTTTAGATTATCTTCGGGATGTCATTAATTAAAACTGATCAAGTGTCTGGATTGTAAACAAACGAGATGGGTAAATATTTACAACTTTGGATTCCAAAGTATTTTGAAGTAACATGCTGGAAATGATGAGGGGGGAAAAAAAGAAGAAAACTCGTTTATTGCTTATTTCTCTGGAAATTGGTTTCATCATCCAAAGTCTATTTTTTAATCGACTCGAAGCCAAATTGAATACGCCAGAGGAAAAATAGAAATTATTGCATGGACATGGTGAGCGCCCAATGTGCGAAAAAATGTGTTGAACTAATATTCCAAGTTAATGTGCCTCAAAATACAACATTTGAAATTCTGACTTTTCACCTGACCACGAGCATGATTAGAGAAGTATGTAACTATTTTAACCAGCAAGTTGCCAGTAACCCCTGCTACACACACACAAGTTTACATACACTCACACACACATAAACAAGCACACACATAAATATACGAGCACACAAACATACAAATGAATATGTGTGTGTATGTATGTATGCATATGTGAAGTCTGGAAACTTACATACCACCCGAAAAAACGCCAAGTTTAGCTAAGAGGGTAATGAAAAAAAAGCAATGTCAGAAAAAACTCCTGGCGATGGAAAAATTTCAATATGGACCTGGAAGAAAACGAGGTTTAGGTGTATCTTATAAGCAATTAGATAACAAAAATGAAAATGGGCAGGGCACATCGCAAGAAGAAGGGATAACAGATTGGTGCCTATGGAAGAGAAGATTAAGACCTAAGATAGAGAGATAAGATAAAAATATTTCCGGTAAGACATAAGACAGAAATAAGAACAAGATTGTCTTCGAAATAAGTCGGAGAGGCCTGTGTCCAGCTGTAGACTTATTACAGCTGATCATAATGATAATCTTCACATATCTATATGTACTGTGTTGGCCCAAGTAGGCCGTACAGTTTTGGTGTTTGGTAGTATTATGAACGTTTACTTCGGCTAACCCCACTACATGTTGTATAATTGGTATATATTTTTTTTTTTTGACATAGGAGATGGAAAAATTAACTACGTTATTGCCATGTTGTTTTTTTCATTCGTTTTAAGAAACATCCAAATGCAAAAAGTTTAGTGATTTTTATGGAGAAGGTAATGTGAATTATCGAACGTGTCACGAATGGTTTGCAAAGTTTCGTCCTGGTGTGAAAAGTGAAAATTGACAGTCATGAGTTCTGAAATTCTTGACGTGATTGGTATGTGAATGGGAGCAACTAATTCGCTGAATAAAGCGTCCCGTTTGATGTTTCTGGAACGTTACCGAATATGACAGATGCCCGAAGAAGGTCGGAGGTTACAGTGGTGAGAGCAACGACGAGAAAATTGTCCGAAATGTACGGATTTTTCCACCCACCCTTCCTGGGCAGTACCCTTCACTAGACAATCTGTGTAAGTAAGCAGAGGAAATATTTGATGGAGACGAAGAAACTAGGTTTTTGGCTCAGTATATTTTTTTCTGTATTTCTTTCTCTCTCTAATATTTTTTCTTCGTTATTCATTTTCTTTTTTAGCCTTGATTTCCTTCACTGTGTGTTTCCTTCTTTCCATCCCCCCCTTTTTTTTTACTGTCTATTGTTTAATTCATTGTTCGTAAAAACTGAGTTCCATGCAACGTGCTCAGGAGAGAACCATGCCCAACGTCACACCGAGAGATTACGCAGACGGTGAAATAAATTAGAGAAAAAAAACACGACCAGGATATATCATAGAATCCATAAGAAAACTCAAATGGCAGTGGACAGGCCATGTTGGAAGAAATTCAGACAACTGCTGGACATCACGACTCACAATGTAGATCTCTAGATATCATTTGCTTAAGTGTGGCCGGCAAAATATAAGCGTTTCGAACAAGACAAGTTCAGAATGTTTGGGCTCTGCAACGCCAATGATAAAGAGGTCTAGAGAATATTTGGGAAGGACTATGCCTAAAAAGGGACACTTAAAAGGCTACTACTGTTGCTGCTGCTGATGATGATATCCCTCCCCTCTTTCATGTATTGCCATCCTTCTGGTCTTCTTACTTACGCATTAATGTTGATAATAGTCTATAATTCATCCCCTCTCTATATTCCCTCGCTAGAAGCTGAACTCGCAGGAAATTGTTGACAACTAAGATTATTCATCATCTCATGCCTCTTCTCTTCTCACACCCTTCCCGTTCATCTTCTCATTCTCTCTCTTATCCCTTCCAAACTTCGTTGCCTTTCCGCGTTTTCATTCAAATGGCTTCCACCTCGCTCCTGAACGGGGACACGGTATAGAAATCAAGGCCTAACAAGGAAAGAAAAAGACAGAGACGTCATCCGAATCCAATGATGTACTGGTGTGGCCACTAGGGAAAAAATCTGTATAGTAACATTCCATTCCGATATTGCATCTAAAGAAAGCTGCACAATGGATCGGTCGAAAGGTCGACTGGAGACAAACGACAATAAGGAGATCTATCGTCCGAAAAACCTCTTGAAGCATGAATTAGTTTCATATACAAAAAAACCTCCCCACTTATACAATAAACTACCTAACTTTCTTTTCCACCCCTGCCTTCATATCCTCCCGATGAGCTATCTAACTTTCTTTTCTATCCTCTCTCTTCTTACCCTTTATTTCAATTACCGAAGCCTTTCATTATGTTATAACTCGAAGCATAACAGTCTAATGCAGTAAGGAACAAGCAGAATATTGCAGATTCATACATTCTTGTTTCTTTATTTGTCCCTTCCGTTCTCTCCATTGAAAATGCATGACAAATCTTACTGTAAGGTAATTCCAGCTTTAATTTGACAAAACATAAAAGATTCACTTCATCTTCACTAGCAGTTTCCCCCATAAAGAATCAATAATCATTACCCTCTCAACCAATCCACACTTGTATTTGAAAATGCGGCTCAACGTTTATTTGTTGTGTTCCCATTTTATTTTTATTCATCACTGCCTATTAACATTATATATATATATATATATATATATATATAATCACTTCCCTTTCAATCTTTTTTTCTTTCTAATGTGTCCCTTTCTAAGTTGCATTATGATTGCCTTTTCTTTCTCACTATCTCCCTGTATTTCTGTCTTCATTAATTCCTTTCTCTCTTTCTTCCTTTCTTTCTGGTCTCTCTCATCTGCCCTTAAATTTTCTCTCTTTTTTTTTCTCTCTTCTTCATCACCTACACTTCACCTCACTCTCCTATTGTTTTCCTTCACTTTCTCGTTCTCCTATACTTCATATCCAATACCCTCGTATACTTATCGCCTCCTCCTCAAAACACACTTCAACGTTTATAACTTCTTTCACCTGTCAATCATCATTTCGGAGAGCAGCCCGGATAATATTAGTAAGCCCTTCATTATTATTTATCCGGTCATGAAACATAATGATCAATAAGCAGGTCAATTGGGGCCTCTCCATTCGAATGCTGGCCAAATTCCGCCCCCCTCTCTCTCTCTCTCTCTCTCTCTTTCTCCTTTTTTCCTATCTATCTATCTATCTATCTATCTATCTATCAGAGAACACCACAGAAAACCTTCAACCTGAGTTTCTGTCAGTTTTGAATTTGTCGGGCTGGCCGTCTGTGTCAGTATCATCCATACAGGCTAGATCAACAGAACAAAATGACTGAAGTATTCAACTTTTACTTCTTATGCTAAAAAATACAACCACTTTGTTTGTTTTTTAATCCCCACCAAATAGTTTTTCAAAGGAGAGTTCAGTTTGCAATGTAGGCTTAGCCTAAATTAGTCCCTTGTTTGTACCAGATGATGATTCAGGTGCATATAAATAATTGAATGAACAAACGCAACAGGACATTGCATAACTTTCAAGATACGATTGATATAAAGATCTAAGTCTAAGCTACAACATATCAAGATTCCAACTCTCAGTGTCTTCTTTAAAGTGTTTTAGAGCAATAAATACATGGATTGAAGCTAAATTACTATAATAAAAATTAGCTGTTAACAATGATCTTTGCTTCCGCTAAATTAATAGCAATTTATCAATTTAGCGTTTTTGTTTGCTAAGCCCTAGAACGATCATCCCATCTTCGAATGTTTAAATTGATCATCCGCAACACGGCATGCTGCGAAAAGACGTTGGTAACCTGACAGTTTCTGTCGAGTGACTAATCAGACTTTTCTACAAAATATTTTACGTCATGCAGCGTATATTGCATGTAATATAGTGATTATGCAAAAACACCATGTGCATTTGAAGAGAATCATGAAAAAATATTTGTTCAAGTGCAAAGACAAGGAAAGTTGTTGAAATTAATACTTGTTTTGTAAAAAAAAAATGTACGAGGCGTGTAAGTATACATAGATGGCACACAGCTAAATCATATATGTGTGCGTATATGAGTGTGTTGGTAAACTGATACGAGGGTAGTAGAGCGTATAATAAGCATGTATGCTAGTACGTTTATCAACCACTCACCGAAGAATGTGTGTGTTCTGATGCCTACTATGTACTGTGCGGATATGTGTGAGAGGGAACTAACTTACGTAGAGTAAACCAAAGTGAGACTGAGGGTTTTTGGTCAGTTCATTGTCTGTCTCTCAGATCAGGGAATGACAAGTTTACTGCTATATCTTAATTTTGCCATCGTATCTAAAAAAGAAAACAACGAAAAAAAACAAAAAACAAACTTAGTTGCATCTTTACGCAGCAAACAAAAATTCACTGTCCCCTTCTCTGGGGAGAAAAAAGGCAAAATAAATGTGCATTTATCTAATAGAAGGACTGCGATTGTTTTCATTTGGAATGAGTCCAGTTTCTTTCTCTTCCCAGTGCTTCGAAACCAAGCTATCACAGCACCCCGGTTACATCGTTTTCATCCGAGGAGGCATTGCCAGAGTTCTTAATGTAATGCAAGCACTAATGCACTCATTTCGTAAAAAATTGTAGTAACTTGTAGGTGCTGCGATATTGATCATCAAACCACATATCGCATACATGGACCAAGGATCAGAAAGATGATAAATCAAAACATCATTTCGTGAGATTCGACGGAAAGAGAAAAAGATTACAGTAATATTGTTACTATAACTTTTAAATGATTTATAATGTATGCAATTCATGCAGGTACAACTGCAGATATTTGTTATCTTATCGTATTTTGTGAATAGAAATGCAGTAGGTGAATTACCATTTATAAAACTTTTGCTCGGTGAATCTGGGTGAATGTTGTCACATAGCTTTCCCCCCTTAGCTATAACTCTGTCTTATACCACCGATCCAGGTTTTCAAGTTTTTATGGAGATAGTAAGTACGGATGCATTTGAGTTGATGAACTATCATCCACAACCAAGTAACGCAGCCAAACCTTCCGTACAAAAAATTGATTGAATAAACTGAACGAGAAAACATGAAAAAACAAGACCGAAAGTCTGACCATAGGTGAGCTGGTTCGATCTTTAGTGCCTTTAAAAGCCCCTCCCTTTGAAAACTCATTCCTTTCAAAGCTCCCACATTCAAAAGCCCTTTCCCCTAATATTAATATTAGATATTGGATGTCATTCATGCAACAAGCTTGTGTTTGTATTTTGATGTAGTAAAATAGAATTCCATGTTCAGATGATGTGAAGAAAAATTTGTCGCTTTAGCAAAATCAGATTCATTAGTGGAAGGGAACGCTTTGCAGAGACGGTCAAGCGTTTGCTAGGTCGATTAGTCAGTCAGTCAGCGACAAACATCAGTTCTATAGGTACCTGTGCATCTAAAAATACAGCTGTCCTGATTTTAAGCCAGGGATTCGTTCCTTGGGAGAGAAGATATGAATGAAAAAGATACAATACAAATCCGCTGTATAAGCATATTGATACTTTTTAGTTTTTTTTAAAATGATTATAATATCAGTTCGTCGTTTCAATATGAAAAATAAATGAATAATAGCCCTAATAAAATACTTTACTGAGTTACCAAAAAGAAGAAAAAAAAAGAAGAAATTCAGGGCATCGTGTACATTTCTGAAACAGTACTCAATTGTGTTGAGTATCACGCAGGGACAATTTGTAGAGTTAATAAGCAGGACATACTATCAGACCACGAATGTCATCAGACTGTCTCTCATTTGTCCAACAATTCATTTCAAACAATAGAGCAGAGAATTGTAAAGGCTGTAGCAAGCACTGCATATTCGCTTCGAAACAACAGTGCTTTTGTCAATCTCATTAACCAAGTAACTGAACAATGTCCCAGTCAAATCGTTATGAACGTTGAGTGTAGCAATCAACTCAAATGCAGTGATTTCTATTGTCTGCAAGCATGTTTATTTGCATTACTCTCAGATATATTGAACAGCAGAACTTACTAATGAATCGTTCTTATAATTACAAACTAGAAAACACGTATAGAGCGCATGCTACTACCGACGCCATTGTTACTAAAAGCAAGAGGAAAATCAATGCACAATTAGTAACAATGCAGGGGGTTGGTAACCGTTATAAAATTCCTGGATCCACCCTGAAAAATTTAATCAATTTATCCCTGGCCCACGTTCTACCCTTCGACAAAATATCATTGAAATTCATCAAGGACCTTTGGAGATATTATATGGACAATCATGAGTAAATACATACATTTATGAAAAAAAAAATCAAATATATCTCTCGATCGAAATGAATTCCTGGATTCACCCCAAAGTTCAATCAATTCTCCTTTACCACATAGCCTAACCTTTCAAAAATCTTGATGATTTTTAGAGATATTGTGCGGAAAATTTGTGACAATATGGCAAGTAAGTACATTGTACATTCAGATATATTGAGTAGCAAAACATCTTACATGTTATTCAGTTTGTTTGAATGTACTGCTACTAACCTTCCTGGTTATTATTTATTTCTTCTCTAGTGTCTTCTCATAGAAATGAAGCATTTCTAGTTTTTACAGGTTCTTCTCCTTGGAAATGTGCATGAGTACACTCATAAGCAACATTTTTTCAAGTGTTGTTTTGGATATTTATGGTCATTTGGAACCAAGGATACCCAGATATCACGCTGGTATTTTTCAAATAATCTTAGATATAAGATCTTTTTTTCTTTGATAATCTTTGATAAAAGATAAATTTTTCTTTGAAAATCTTAGAAAAAAAAAGATCTGTAACTTTTTGATAACGTTTAAGATAACTTTAGATATTTTTTAGATGCCCTTTTTTTCAATTAGATTTATGTATACGCTAATGACTGTCAATGAAATATCTCAAAAAGGTCTCAATAAATTTTTCTGAAATTCTCCAATAGACTATCAAATTTTGGAGCAAATCTATGCACAAATATATTTTTAACGTTGTAGTTATATTTCCAAACCGAATAATATCTCCATAATTTCATGTCTGTTCATGCAACATGTCTAGAGGTTCTCAATGGATTTCAATAATATTTTGTTGCTAGTTGGACAATACACTATGAAAAAAAATGATTACATTTTGCAGTGAATCCATGACAATGTCGTTGGCAGAAGTGGGGGCTCTCTGAATGCTTTTCAGTTTGCTTAATATAATTTGATAGAAGTTCAAGTAAAATGGTTCCAAGCCAACTTATGAATATCATTATTGAATGTTGATTAAACGACCCCTGAGGAAGGCTTGACGGTACATGACTGAAACTTCATGAAAAAATGAACACAAAAGACGAGGAAAATAGCAAACTAAACTAAATAATTTGGTTAAAACGACCCGTCCAACGGAATTCGGACATAATCAGACACATAAATAAAAAATCAAATAATCTATGATCTCAATAGAATGCATCACATGATCGTCATTTTTGACAGCATGTTGTGTTGGGGTGATCAATTAATAAACAGGAAAAAAGGGATTATCAATGTATATGTTACTTCTCTCACCTTTTGTTAGATCACTAAAAAGTTTGATTTTCCAAGAAACAAGCATGATTGTAAACGGGCACAAATAGGGGACAAGTTTTGCATAAACTTATATGGCAACTTTGATCCCCCACTAAAAACCTATTCAAAGGTGTGCAGATTCATTTGTAGACGTAATAAAGCGTAGATATTTAACTTTTTTAACCCCGTAGCTTCATTTATGGGGACTGTACGCGTGATACATACATACATACATACATACATACATACATACATAGTCATCCAAATCAACTTGAAAACTGAAGAAGAGTATGTTGATAATTCTGATAGCTGTTAGATAGAACTCTTATACAGAATGCTAATCTGACCCAAGTCCTCGGTTAACCATTTATCTTTGTTGCCTTGCACTGACAATGGTTTCAGTACATCGCATTACAATATGCTCAGCTCATTTACAAATTGGTAAATTGACTTAGAGGCAACAAGCATAAAAATTGACGTAACTCACTCAACTCTGCACTAGGCAGGGATGGGGTGATGGATTCATGGCTTTTCAAAGGGAATTAGTGCAAAGTGAACATAGATTTGTCTTAGCATAAGCTTGAACTCGGTTCGCCGAATCCATTCGTCACCCACTTGGTCGGCTCGAATATTCTCAATAGATACATGGAAAATTGAAAAAAAAAAAGTATAATCTATGATTATCGTTTAGAAAAAAAAGAAAAGAAAAACAACTTTTTTGTCTATAGTGCATAAGTAGCCCACGTCTTCAAATAGCCATTTATTTTTGTTTCCGTGCGCGGTAGTTATGTAAATCAAAGCTGTCCTATACTGTCACAGATCACGCGAAGTCCTCATTAAATTATGAAACGAACTCCATTATTACGTTTTTGTTTTCTTCGTCCGCCCTCTGCATATTCCGACCATCCCTTTTTCGTGCAGAATAAGAGTTTTTCAGAATAATCCCAACGGATATATAATGTGACCAGGATAAAACAAAAAAAGCCAATTTTAATATGACATTTAGCGTTGTGTGAGCTTGGCTGGCTGAAGTCAGATTTGACACGAGAAATTCTTCCTTGTCACACCCACCCGCATTCTTTGACAGGGTGATTACTGTTGAAGCTTTTAAACAATGTAATGTGTACTGATATCCATACAGGTGGGGGGAATACAAGAGTTACTTTTAAGTCGTGTAGTAAAGTATAAAAACTCTATATTGGTTGGTAGATGATACAGGAGTGCCTCGATATAGCGTGGTTCGCTATCCTTCGATTTGAAATCAATCAACATGTATTTATATAGAATTGTACGGATAATATTTTTGGGTTACTTCGACTACATTGTCTCTACCAGTAAACTTGTTTGGTACTCTTCATTGACTTTTGATTATCTGGGTTCAGTATTAACGCAGTTGTCTATTTTTTTTTTTAACCCCAGCATTTACGTTATAAAGGAGGGATACTATGTCACATTTAAATTGCGCTAATTTCGAACCAACCAACAACGCCCAAATCAAGTGAAATAGTATAGAATATTTCGTTTAACATCAGTCTAATAAGGTTGTGTTATTTATGATTTATGGTAATGTTTTATCCCATGGGGTAAAAAGACACGTGCCCGATATTCGCAATAACATATACGAATTTTATGAATACAATGCAATGAGACATATTTGTGATTCGTTCCTAGGTGCAATAATCGTTTGTAAATGGTAGTGGTGGTTAAGCAACGATGATAAGCATCAATTTGGATGACCAACTACTTTAAATTATGATCTGTTGTGGATGATTATGGATAATGTACGCAAAATCTGGCAGAAAGGCACTATAAATCATGTTCAACCACACACGAACATACCAAGCAAATTGTGGAGAATTTTATTTCTCCATAAATTTTCAACAAAGATCCCAGTAAAGCTCTGGTAACAATCAGCAGACCATATGTATGAAGTTCGCTTTTCTTCAGTGGCTTGTTAGAGGCAATTAATGCGTTCCATACTATAATTATATCTAACAATCATAACAAACATCATGATGATATCATGTTATGTAACGAATGGGTAATGTATGTCAGCTACAAACACAGAGAGCAGTTGTTATCACTACGGGCGTATGATGCCTCGTACATGGAGCGTGCTCTATGCAATGGATGCTTCAAAACGTGCACAACGAAGGTGGGAACACATTGTTTTAACGTCACGTGAACTCATGCAAACTCACGAGGCCTCAAAACCGTGAAAATGACCAGTAGGATTTATTCTTGAGTCACATCAACTCACATGATTTTACAGGTGGTCACCAAATATTACTTGCCTGGATGAGAGAAAATACAACCTCACGCTGTCATTCGCCTTGCAAATGTGAGAAAAATAGGAAATATGAGACATGAGGTCACATGAGTAGACGTGATATCACATGACTTGCAGCCTTTACAACGATGTCTCTCCTTGCAATTCAAATAACCATTAAACTGGCCTACTCACCACTAAGTGTTCACACAAACTCACATGTCGTGATGGCAATGTGTTTTCGCCTTTAAAAAAAAGTGCTATTTTTTTAAGCGTAAGAAACGTGAGAAAACAGAATGATTATTATCAGCGGATGGCTACAAGGCAAACTAGTGTGCTCTTTGCTTCATGAGTTATATGTCCAGTTCAGAAGGAAGCATCACATGATCTCTGTTGAATTTTTGGCCGCACTACATACCGTATTCCCTAGCGACGACAATGGCCCAGCCCCAAGGACGCTCCTCAATATTGATTAAGGGAATTTGAAGAAAAAAGAGAGAAAGGGAGAAAAGAAAAGAAAGAATAAATATGAAATTAAGGACTCTGCGTTTTTATTCCTTTTACTAAGATGTTTTCCTTGGTGGCACAACGGCGTTTAAATTCTCTTGACTACTTATAAATAGATTTTTTTTCTTATTTTCCTCTCCTAGTGTAGAAAAACGGAATGTATACACCCTGATCATACCCAGACCGTTGTACACCGATTTTTTTTTCTTTGCTCAATGTTTGTATCGTCGAGTGGGCAAAGGCGTGGAACTTTGTAATCTACAATCACGGCTACGCCAACGCTGTACATTACTTTTTACAAGCGCAAAAATATTTTTTACGCTGTTCTGCATCAGTACTACAGAAACCATTCAAAATATGAAGCATCAAATACCACTGGTTATCACCCTAGGCCAAATCGATCCTGACATCGAAATCAGGGAGACATCAATAAAGTTTCTCCAATGCATCTTCTGGAATATGACAAGAATAACTCATTTCGAGTTATTGTATTCCAGAGAAAGCATCACAGAGTTTTGATCGTCAGCAACGATAAATTATGTCAGAAACGCGAGGATTTAGCATTCAATCATATGTTGTCGCTACGATAAAACAGCCAGGCCAGTCAACGAGCTCAGAGGGATCAAAGGTTTTTGGGAATTAGCAGCACTCTACGACCTTATTTGTTGTATAATTTGGTGTGGTGCGACCCTTGGATGTATTAATAGGGAGTTCCAGGGGAAGGCTCTCTACACGGTGCCCGGCTTTACTTGAGAGAAATGGTCACCGAAACATTTCAACTATAACAACTAAGACAAGGATACTAAGTGGAATAAATCGGTGTATTATAGTGTTAAAAAATTAAGCAAAATCAGTCCAAGAATTTGAGACGATTTGCTGTCACTTTTCTCCCTGAAAGAACTACCAGATGCAACAACTGAGAATATTGATGACATCAGATATTGTTGTTCCTCGTAGACAAATGAAAACTAAATCCAGGAAAGTAAACAAAAACTATTATGTTTAATCTTTGACAGAGATTTTCCCCCTTTTGATTTTTCCAGTTCTCTCTGTTATCTTATACGGCTGTGAGTATATCGCAGATAAGAAATGAAGATAATGGTCTTTGGTGAGACTTCACCTCATGTCTTTCTACGCCAGAGGGAACCCAGCTGCTCTCAACAAGTGAATTGTGAGAACTGACTTGAAGTATCAGAATCATTGACGGCCAAAGTAAAAATGCGATGAAAAAAACGAGTGAAAAATTAAAATGAAGTTAAATTATGTACTGCTGGGCAATCGACTTGGATTCAACCATGCAAACGATTGGTGTCAGAACAAACCGAAGACAGTCCCGAAAAATGGGAGCCACAAACTACTCTGGGACATTGACAATCTAAACCAACCAACCAAGGGCCTGGTAATTGTGGACAAAGGAAGGAGAACCAGCCAAATGACAGACGTGGCCGTTCCTGCTGATCATAGAGTAAATACGAAAGAAAGTGAAAAACTAGGAAAATACCAGGACCTGGCAAGGGAGCCGAAGAAGTTGTGGCTCAAAAAAGTCAGAGCAGTACCAGTAATCGTCACTACAAGAGCTTGCACAAATACTGATGAGAGTACGACCCTCAGCTTCTGGCGATGGCCTAACAACCAATAGAAAAGTATGATGGAGATGGAACAAACTACAGCGCTAATGTGATATGTGAGGTCAATATGAGAGGAGGGCTGGAGACCTGGGACGACTTACTGTCACTCAGCCTTCAGCGATAACCACCAGGCAACTTGTATGAAACTGTAAACCACAGCACTGCTGTGGATTTTGGGAGAATGAGGAGGGAGGTTGGAGATTTCAGGAGACTTACTGTCACCCAGTCTCCATCGGTGACCAATACGCAACTGGCGCAAAAATGCATAAAATAATAATAATATTTGACATCCAAACTGACCACCTCATTCAGGCAAGAAGACCGGACTTAGTAATAGTAGACAAAAAAGGAAGGCCTGCCAAATAGTAAACGTTGCTGTGCCTGCAGACCATAGAGTGAGAAAGAAGGAGAGTGAAAAACGGGAAAAATACAAGGACCTAGCAAGAGAGTTGAGGAAGATGTGGAACGTGAAAGCCAGGGTAGTGCCGGTCGTAGTGGGCGCATTGGGAACGGTCCCAAAAACGCTGAGGGTGAGACTGGAGGAAATTGGGATTTGGGGAAGGATTGATATCGTACAGACCACAGCACTACTGGGAACTGCACGGATACTGAGGAAGGTGCTAGAGATGTAAGTATTGCAACGAATTTTAGCCCTGACATGATAGGTAAAAGAGAGAGGAGACGCTAGCTGAAGACCTGAGGAGACTTATTGTCACTCAGCCTTCAGCGATAACCACTGGGCAACCGGTGTGAAACTGTAAATCGCAGAATTACTGCAACCTATGAGTCCTAGGAGAGGAGGGCTGGAGACTTGAGGAGACTTGCTGCCACTCAAACTCCAGCGGTTACCACCAGGCAACTGGTGTGAGATTGGAAATAATGATAATAAAAAGATTTTAAAAATCGAAATGTATAGAAGCATCCGGACCATACATACGACAGCATTCCTAAAATTAACAGGAGCAAAGTGTCTGAGTATCGAGGAAACTTGCTGCCACGTGATTCTCAGCGAGAGGCAACCGATTCTACAGATGTGAAAACTCAATGAAAGCAAATCTCAATAACGGAATGGCAATGATGAAAACGCTTTTAATAACAGGTCTGGTTGGTCACTCAAAATAAACTGTCTTGCAACCAATGCGTTTTAGAGGCATCCTGCGTTGGGGTGATCAATCATGAAATTGGGAAAAAGGAGTCATTAATGGATAAGTTATGTCCCCTGGCATCTGTTAGGCGGTGATCTATAAACAATCTGAATTTCCGAAAAACAAGACTTGAATGCTGTCAAACACAAACTGAAGAATCAATTTAGAGAAAAACAAAAAACAAATTTAGATTGCAAATCTACCCCCCCCCCCGAAAATGATATTGGGCGTTTTTTTTGTGTTTTTTTTTTTTTTTTTTTCATAGACATAATAGGGAGTGAATTTTGATATTTACAGCCCCCCGGATAGATTAGCTCGGTCTGCATGCATGATGTTAACATACATAGCCAGTCAGCCAGACCAACTTGAAAATTGATGAAACCTTTTTTTTGTGATAGTTTTGTGTGGCAGTTTCTAATAATGTAATTTTTTTTTTATCATCATTATCATTAGATGTAGTAGTAGCGTCTAGGTATTGATATACGTAATCACAGCTTTGTTTTTATTAATAAACTATGATTCGTGTTTGTCACGCTGTAGGAAAATTTCTGTGGTTTGATGAGAGAGAGAGGGAGAGAGAGACAGAGAGGGGGGAAGCGAATAATGTATAATTGGGTCATTCCGTCGCAACTCACGACACGGATCTCCCGAGATCACATGCACGACTGAGGCCGGCAAAATATTAGATGGAGAGACGAGCTAGACAAATTCAGAAAGTACTGACTCTGCAACGCCCATGATAGACGGAGAAATGTGTCGAATCCTGGGGAAGGTCTATGTCCAACGACGGACGTTAAAAGACTGGTAATGATGATGATGATTATCATCATCATTCGTGTTTGTCGCGCTGTAGGAAAGGCTCGGTGGTTTGATGAGAGAGAGAGAGAGAGAGAAAGAGAGAGGAAGCGAATAATGTATAATTTGTCTATTCCGTGGACATGGAGACACGAACAGGTGATCAACTGCTTATGAAAGCAAAGTTTTTGGGGAGAGAAAGGAAGCGGAAGAGAAGATAGACACGGTGAATGAATGCTATTCTTATGTAATTAAATGTTGAATTACTTTTTTTTCCTTATTAGATATTTTTAAACTGCAAATCTTTTTACAGCAACTGCTATTATTATTATTATTATTATTATTATTATTATTATTATTATTATTATTATTATTATTATTATTATTATCTTAGAAGTATGATGATCATTTTTTTTCCATGTTGATTCCATGAAGATCAAAATTACTGAAAAAAAAAAAACACGTAAAATTCTGATGTAATTTTACGGGCCGAGTCAAGCAAATTCACGCCCGAAATTTGTCCTTATAAATGCAATAGTGGTCGTGGTGTCGGAGATGGCTATTACTTTCACAGGAGTTGGGGGGGGGGGCAATAAAGCTGATGCTGATATAGGGAACCGCAAGGTGAGGATATGTTGCTGGGAAGGAGGGGGCTGGGGAATGCTGCAAGCAATGGAGGGTGGTAATGAAGAGTGGGGGTGGGGAAGAAGGAGGGGCGAGGGAGGAGAAGGGGTGAAAAAGAATGCACGGGAGGAGAGTGATGAGTACAAGCCAGGAGGAAAGAGTCAAAGGAGGGAGACTACAGTGGTGGACGTGTTTGAGAGGATGAGGTGTAAGATGGATGGAAGGAGGAGGAGAAAGGAAGGGAGGCAGATAAATGGAAGGGGGGAAGAGAAGGATGAATGGAAGCAGGAATTGCAGTGGGAGGGAGGAAAGCGTATGGGTAGAGGGACGAGAGGGGAGGGAGAGGAGTGGAAGCGTGGGAGGGGACGAGAGGGGAGGTGAAAGGGGGAAACCTTCAGGATGATGATGCAATGATAAGAGAAAAAGGAATAGTCCAGGAAGCGGCCTGAGCACGTACAAGGGAAATATCTGATTTCGGCGAGAATGGTTGGAATTCTAAAATTCTAAATCAATTGAAGGCTAGATTGTCAAATTAACAACGTATTGTGCCACCTTTTCCGTTGTTGTGAGAACGTGACAGCGACCTGAGTGAAACGAGCATTCTTTAACAAGAACGGAATTCTGATAACGTGGCCACGTATCGCTGGAAGGAAAACCACGGAGAGGAGGAACCCTGGAAAGGAAATCAGGGATATGGGAGAAAACTGAAAGGGTAACTACAGCTATTGAGGGTCGCTCTGAGATGTAAACAGCAGGGATGGTTCCGCAGGTATGGGGGTTTACTGAAGTAGAAAGTTGTGGATACAGGGACCAAGAGTAAGAAAACTAAACATCATCATCATCATCATCATCATCATCATCATCATCATCAGTCTTTTATCGTCCGTCGTTGGACATAGACCTTCTCCAGGTTCCGCCACATTTCTCTATCATGGGCGTCGCAGAGCCAGTATTTTCTGAATTTGTCAAATTCATCTCCCCATTTTGTATTTTGTCAGCCTCGATTTCGCATGTGGCCTCTGGGGATCCATGTTGTGAGTCGTGATGTCCATCAGTAGTCTTTTATTCTCGCTACATGACCAGCCGATTGCCATTTGATTTTGTAATGGATTCTATGATGACTATAACTCCTGTTTTCTTTCTGATATACTGTACTGTCTAGTGATCTCTCCATGTAATGTTGAGTATGATTCTCTCATGCGCAAGCTGCATGCTTCTCAGTTTGAGGGTTTGTCTCTTGGTTAGGGTCCATGTTTCAGTTCCGTAAGTGACTATTGGGAGAATGCATTGGTTGTATACTCTTCTTTTCAGGATTATTGAGATCGTCTTGTTTTTGAAGGTTCAGCTTGCTCTGCTGAAAGCTGGCCACCCTAGGATAATTCTCCGTTTGATTTATTCTTTTGTGGGTTTCATAGAAATTCGTTGTCCTAAATAGATGTAATGGTCAACTTTCCCCGGTTTTGCATCTTCAGTTTTGACAGTTATGTCTTTATTCTTGATGTGATTGTTGCACATGACTTTTGTTTTAGTGAACTTCATGTGTAAGCCACCTTTTTTGCTTTATTCATTTCGTCATCTAGCATTAGTTGGAGGTCGTGTAGGTTCTCTGCAAAAAGAGACGATGTCATCTGCAAATATGAGGTTGCTCAGATATTTGCCGTCTATTTTGATTCTTCTATTTACCAGTCTACGTTAAAGAAGATCATGTCAGGGCAGGCTCACCGTAGATCTACCCAAAACATCTGGTAAGATCGTCTACAAAAAACTAGCTAATCTGTTCGACTTGACTCAAAGTCAGAGTAAAGTCCCAAAAGACTGGAACACGTCCATCATAATGCTTCTACATAAGAAAGGAAAACCCCAAAGACGTCAACAACTACAGATCTATAAGCCTACTCAACTGTTTATAAACTGTTCACAAAAATTATCACCAACAGGATCACTAGATGAAAACCAACAACGGGAACAGGCTGGATTTAGAATATCATTCTTGGATCATCTCCATTCAATAAACCAACTGAAGGAAAAAGCAGCAGAATGCAAAATGCTGCTTGCTGTAGCATTTATAGACTTCAAGAAGGCATTCGACTCTGTAGAAATTCCCATGGTCATGAACGCTAACTAGATATATAAATTATATTTTTTTTTGAATCAATCAATAACCTTGTTTTTGAATGTCGATAACAACCTCTCTAATTGAAGAGCTCACAACCATTAGCAAACTCTCAGAAAAGAACAAAAATCTCGTGAAAGAACGCAGGAAACTTAAGCCAACACCACCAACAACAACAATAGAAAAGAGGGACGCAACAGTAGCTGAGCAAAACCGTCCAAAAGAAACGAAGTGAAGACGAAAGATGACACACAATGGCAGTCAATTACATTGTGCTCGAAGCAAATTGAAAACTGACAACGGATAGGGGTAAAATGTGAAACGTGCCCAGAAATTTTACAAAGACCTATATTCCACCAAAAAAAAGACGCAGGAAAATGTTCAGGAAACATGTGCCAAGAGAATTTCCCAGAAGTTACTCTGCAGGAAATGAAACAAACCCCTTGACCCGACAACATCACGATCATTCTACTAAAAAAAAAGCTGAAAAAGTCAACACAACTTATGCCTCAAACAAAGTAAAGTCTCAGAAGAGTGGAACACTGCAATCATAATGCTGTTTTATAAAAGAGGGAACCCGATGGACCTTAACAATTACAGGCTAATAAGCCTAAACTGCATTTACAAACTCTTCACCAAAGTGAACACCAACCGCATCACCAAAACGCTTTATGAAAATCAACCACGGAACAAGCTGGCTTCAGGAAAGCTATTTAACCTTTTAACATCTCCATTCAGTAAACCAACTAAAAAAGAAAGAAGCAATGTATAGAATGCCACTGACTGTATCATTTGTTGACTTCAAAAAACCTTTGCTTCAGTAGAAATACCCAAAGTCATTGACACAATAATAGACCATGTCTATGTCAGAGTACTACAACATATCTACCGAGACAGCAGTTCCTTCATCAGGCTACATAAAGACTCCGAGCCCATCCTGAAAAAGGAGTTAGACAAGGTGGTAACAGCTAAGTCAAACTCTACAGGACCTACCTTGGGGTAATTTTGCAAAACTTAAGGATAACCCGCATAGGAATCAAGACAGACGGAGAATACCTCATTCACCTCAGATTCACTGACGTTATCACCCTCCTTCAAAGAACCTTCACGATCTCCAAACAAGCAATCAAGAAAGTTGGCCTCCACATGAGCTTAAGCAGAAAAAATGTCATGTACAACAAAGATGTTGGAGACAACGATCGAAATCGGAAATGCAATTATGGAGAGATAGACTACTACACCTACGTAGGACAGCGAATCTCCATGGAATCATCAAATGTAGAAGAAATTAAGCGAATAATCAAACTCCTCGACTTTCAAGATTAAGAAAATCCACAAGTCCTAACAAAAAGGGAATACAATCAATGTCCAAACGATAGTCACCTATGGAGCTGAAACATGGATCCTAAACCTCGAACAGAGAACAATGCAATGTGCACATGAGAGAATCATGCTCGACCTGGAGAGATCATAAGGCAGCACAGTATACCAGAAAAAAGACATGAGTCCGAGATATCATAGCAACTTTTTGAAAACACAGATGGCAATTGGCTGGACATGTTGCAAGAATGTCAGACGACCCCTCGACATCACGACTCACAACATGGATCTCAAGTGATAAGGAGCGAGGCTGTGGCTGGCAGAAAGTAAGATGGTGTGACGAGTGGGATAAATTTAAGAAGTATTCGCCCAGTGATGCTCATGATAGAGAAGTGTGATAAATGTTTGAAAGGGTCCGATGATGATGACGTGATTGTATATCTATCAGAAGAATTGCTTTAAAAAATGATTGGTCTTTAATGGCAAAAAAGGACGTACCACAGAGAGGGAAACTGTAAATATTTTTTCATCACAAAATTTGGCTTGAAAAAAATGAAGTTAGGTAACGATGGACAATCTGTTTGAAAAATAAATGCCGTAAGTTAACTTGGGACAGACAAAGTGAAATATAGAGATATTGGACACACTTAAAATCTATTGGAACAACGCACGCAGAAGGACATGTTTGGGATTTGGATACTCAGCGGAAGTACTTCATTACAATTATGAATGGTAATTTTTCATTTTTATCAGAATCAGCCATTCCCAAACACTTTATTCATCTATCAACTAAGTTGAAAAGACGTATATATATTTGGTCGCGTCTGTTCTACTCTTTCTTCGTCTGTCCACGCAAAATCTCTGAAAAATAAATTTTAATTTTGTGAAAGGTTTGGCAATGGGGTACTGAAGTTATGGCATAACGTAAGGACTTTGTTCCTGATTGGGACATTCTCCCGTTTTGGGTGTTTTTTTTCCAATTATATTCATGTGTACACCTATGACGGTACAAACGATGTCTCAAAAAGTTTTCAATGAATTTTCTTTGAAATTCAGGGGAGAGATACACAATAGACAACGGGAGAAAGGAATAACTTTCGGGGCGGATCCATGCTCATTTATCTCTCAAACGCCGTAATTATAAGTCCAAATCATATAATATAGCCATAATTTCATGCCTGTACACACTATATTTCCAAAAATGTATTTTCATCAGATGTTGTGGATTCACTACGAAAGAATTGGTAATATTTTTGAGTAGATCTATTCAGAATTACATCTTCTTCGTTGTAAACATATGTTCAAACCACCTGATATCGTCGAAACTTCATTTTTTGTCCACACGATATCTCCTAAAGTTCTCAATGAATTCCAATGATATTTTGTCGAATGGTAGACAATAGGCTACGGGAGAACCGATTGAACTTTGTGTCGGATACATGTACAATTAATCCTTCTGACTGTGACGTTAGCAGAAGTATGCACTCCCTGAGTGCTCCCTGGTCTAAAATGAAATTAGAATTCTTGAAAATCATCTCCCGATAATAATCAAATATTTCCCATAATGTAAAGTTGTTTATGACCATAAATTTAATAATATGTCGTGCTTTTCAAGGCATCATTTTTGAAAATAGAAAAATTAATATCATGTTTTTAATCTGGAAATCCTAAATTATATATGAATTAGATAAAAATTTTGGCAATTTCATATTTTAGTTATACCAAGTTCGTCTTTCGGTAATAATCTATTCTTGGTTTGCTTGTGAATGAGAGATTCTTCGGGTGAAAATGTTGGGGTCCGCTATCCAAACATGTTATATTACAAACTGATCTACAACGAACAGTGCTATAACGAACTGCACTATAATGGGGGAGGGATCTATAGTTCTTTTATCTAGTCTGCATACAGTATACTCAACTCATATTTGGCCGGCCATAAGTTTAACACAAATGCCCTCGACCTTTACTATACTCAAGAGACTAGTTAACTGCTATCATATGGCAAGATGACCATGAATACGTTCTTATTTTAACACAATAAGCACATAAGATGATGATGGGATCAAATATAGTGTGATGATGCCTATGATACCCTGGTATAAATCACATATAATAGTCAGGTTGCGGTTAAATCTTGTCGAAAGCACCCAATTTTCCCCTGACCAACCAAGTTAAACATAGATGAACCGGGTCAGTACTCAAATGGGTGAGCAGAAGGTACTTGAGGCTTTGTGCAAGCAAAGCTTATTAAATAATCATAGTCGTTAGTGACAACCATATATCAAAACCCATTGAATGCAAGTTCGTACTGAGAGCATGAAAAACTTTATAATTCTTCATCGCAACTCTTCCCAGTCCTTGACCAGAGCAAATGACGTAATGAAAGGTTTTTATGATAATTGCTTATTTCAGCTTGAACATTGGCACCGCAAAATCCTGTCGCCCCGTGTTTACAAGCAGATGAGTAGAATATTGAGATGACATGCTTAAGTCTTGAAAAGAACCCCTTATTTTCAGCTAGTATTCATTGGTCGTTCCGTCTTAGCAGATGGTAGCTTCATGGGCTGCTGTGCCAGGGCACTTACTGTGGAAGAAGCGCTGTGCCAAAGTTTCACTTTCTTACTCTTCATGCTGTAGGCTTCCAAAGGAGCTAAATGCTAAATACGTTGGAAAATCACCATGGACAAGGGAATGCCTCCCAAGCATTGTTAAGGCACTTGATATTCCAAAACTGTCACACATCTAAGTACCGACCAGGCTTGACGTTGCTCAACCGGTTCATCCAAAACGATTTGGTTGTAACATCAACCAGTACTTAGGGACAAATTTGTGTCGGAAAAAATCAAGACTCAGTTCATTCATACAAGGAGTCGCAGAAAATGATGAAACATATTATCAAGAATAGTCACTGTATTTAAGCAAACTTTCCTGGCCATCCAACTTTTCAGTGTCGCCTTGAAACAATATTCTTGATTCTTCCTACGCTTATCAAGTCCGTCTTGAAAAAGGCAATTACCCTGAGAACATATGTAAAGAAAAAATGTCATACACAAAAGTCTATATATTTTTTGCAATACCTACACCGTTAGCTCCAGAGGAAAAACACTGTAATAGTCTCAACAAAAAGAAATCTGAAAGTAGAAACACTGTTATTATTGTTAGTTGCAGCAGAAGAGTGAAAATCATAATACCTATATTGTAGACACAAAGGAAGTTACAAAGGAAGTGTAAATGTACAAAGAACAGTTCTAGATTTAGAAAGACTATTATTATTATTATTATTATTTTTATTATTATTATTATGATTATTATTATTATTATTATTATTATTCATTGGCATTGTTGCCTTCAGTTGTTTAATACAGATTAGAAACGAGGGAAACATATCCAATCTCGAATAATTATGTTTTCTATTTGCCTGAAAATGAAATTATATGAAGCTCTCCTGGGGCTTTCTCGTCTATGTTTAGGTATGATTATGTGATAAATAGTATATATATATATATATATATATATATATATATATATATATATATATATATATATAAACAGAGGGAGCTTTTTACCACGTACGTGGAACACTGCGTAAATTTTTTTCTGTTTAATCTTATTATTTAGAGCTCAACCTATATTTTGTATGGGTATTGGGCACAGTGGAAAATAAATTTAATATATATACATATACGTGTGTTGCTTTGAAAAAAAGTATTTTTAAAAAGTATTTTAATTTCATATATATATATATATATATATATATATATATGTATATATATATATATATATATATATGCCTGTATATACATGAACGTATATATGTTTGTGTTTTTTGTGCATGTGTGCGTGTGTGTGTGTGTGATTAAGAAATGGATATATGATCTAACTAACTGTATTTGAAGTGATATAGGCCAAATGATCCATTCACTGTGTTATAACGCGATATCGTTTCGATTAGAGTTTCAATATAACATAATGCAATTAATGATTATACACATACACAAACACACACGAACACGCACACACACAAATACATGCACACACGCACACACACACACACTTATATATATATATATATATATGTGTGTGTGTGTATGTGTGTGTGGATATGTATGTGTTTGCGTTGATATAAGTGTCGATGTCCATATTTAAGAATGAGGATATCTCCCTGCATGAGTGTTTTGATGCGTTCTAACAGTTATACATTGAAATTGATGTGTATTTTTATACACGGAAAAGTTAGACTAAAATGCGCCCATGGATGACCGGTATATATATATATATATATATATATATATATATATATATATATATATATATATATATATATATATATATATATATATATATATATATATATATATATATATATATATACATATAATGTCATTTACAAAGCTGTTTTGTTGGATTACAACTCTTCAGTGAGGCCATAGACTCGATATCCACTCCAACTTGGTGGGATTGAGGCATGGGGTCCGGTATACTACCCCAGCCCTGAGCATTGCTAGTCGGTCAGAAGTATCGAATTAAGAGATACGTTTTTTACGCATAATTAACCATCTAATAGAGTGCTAAATTCAAGAGTTTCAAGAGCGTTGCATAAATTTGCCTGACTTTCTTGGTTTAAAATATACGTGTATGTGATAGAATTCCTATAATTACTCATATTTGCTTGCATAAGGATGTAAATAAGCATGTATTGCCGTGTCTGGAGATCTATCTATCTATCTATCTATCTATCTATCTATATACATATACATATATATATATATATATATATATATATATATATATATATATATATATATATATATATATATATATATATATCGCTAGATACAACAATAAGGATATACACAAATATATATTGCTGTATCTTGCTATATATATATATATATATATATATATATATATATATATATAATTGCTAGATACAACAATACATGCTTATTTCTATCTTCATGCAGGCAAATATGAGTAATTACTGAAACCAAATACGCTAAGCATATTTACACACACACAAATGCAAACACTCTTACGTGTGTGTGTGTGTGTGTGATGAAGACAAAAATATATGTGAAAGAAATCATAATTTTATTCTTTCATGCAGTCGAGTTGACAGACATGTTTCGGCAAAACACCATCATCAGTCGTATTTGAATGAGAGTTTGAATGATTGCTATATGTGTCCATAAGTATAGAAATTGTAAAATTGATAGAAAATATTAGACACCCTTCAGTACAAGTGTTCGTTCGTGCCTTCTCTTCGAAAATTTTAAAGAAAATCATTGAAGCATTTTGATGTTTAAGGATGGCAAGGTCACAACTTCCAAGAACGCACTAATTCCACCAGTCCAAGAAAGATGTGTATACAACCAACGAATCCTACCTATTGAGCTGAAACATGGAACCTAGCCGAAGGATTCCCCCCCCCCCTCACTCCAACTGAGACCGAATCAACGTGCAAATGGGAGGATCATACTTAGCCTCAAACTGAGAGATCATAAGACGGCACAGTATATCTGAGAAAAGACGGGAGTCCGAGATTTCATAGAAACAGTTAAAAGAAACAGAAATGGCAATAGGCTTGTCACGTTGCAAGAATGTCTGACAACCACTGGACATCACTATACACATGGTGGATCCCAAGAGATCATATGCGAAAGTAAGATCGCGTGACAAGCAAAATATATTCAGAAAATAATGGTTCCGCGATGCCCATGATAGAGAGATGGGACGGATCTTCCGGAAGGTCTATGTTCAACGACGGACGCTAAAAGGCGGCTACTACTACTACTGACGATGATGATGATGATGATGATGATGATGATGATTTCCATTTATTGGACTTGAATACCCTTCAAGAATTCTCAGCAGAAAGGTGATAATTTGTTGAACACAGTTGTTGAACACGAAGCGCACATGTGACATAGTGCGCTCTTCGTGTTTAGTCTGAGAAAAGACGCCGAAGAATCTAATCAGTGCATCATTGATGCTTATGGTGAGCAGGTGCTGGCACGAGTCGGGAACGGACATTTTAATCTCATGTAAAAAGAACCCCCGGGAAGAACCCAGTACTTGAAAACTGATGAAATGATTGAAGATTTGGAAGAAGAAGCTGCATAAACAACACCTGAATTCGCAGAAAAAAAAAGAAAAATAGAGCAGAATCAGTCAATTGGTTTGGATGACGAATTGAAACAGGAAATACTTTTCAACGGACAAGAAAGTCGACGGACTGGAGAATGTAAATGTGATAAGGGTTAAATTCTAGATTAACGTCTTAGATTAAGGGAGATGTTCTCTAGGTTCAGCGTCGAATGAATAATAAAATAATTACGAATAGCGCATTCCAAAATGGGAAATTTAACAATTCAATACCATTCGACTGTAATTTCGAAAGATAAAATTTGGGCAATTGTTGATTCAAGTTCGAAACCTCAAAACGTTAGATTTCGCATTGTTATATTTGCCTAGGTACCCCAGAACAGTCGTTTCTCTTCACAAACTTTGAAATTATCTCAGTTAACATTTTACCTATTTAATTTATTTCATTAATCTTACCCCTGGACACTAGCCATGATCATTAATCCTAACACTAACTCCAAACTGTGATCTGGAATGATTTCAGGAATTGTGAAAAAAACTGCTAAGGTCCCCGGACAAACAGTGCAGCCATATCTATTAAGAAATTAAAATTATCTCGCTTCAAGACGCTGATCTTGAATTTTGCCCTGAAATGGACAGTGGAAGAGAGTTCAAGTCATATGCATATACACGTAAATAGTGGGTGTCTTTTCCGAAAAAGAAAAACACATTTTGTTTGGTAATTGCAGCAACAGTTATTATCTGGAAGTTAATTAAACTATTTCATGGGGAAGAATAAATGCTATAATTGAGTTTCAAAATAAGAAAAAAACATGTTATGTTTCACTTAAATGACGATTTATTTTAAGAATTCAAAATGTTCTAAAAAAATAGAGTGTTATAAAACTATAAAAAGGAAATCTGAGCATTTATTTTTCCAGTCGAAGAGAATTAAATGAAAACATGAGATGTTTACTTCAACATGTATTCTTAGATACAAAAGCGTTTAATTACCTTTCAGTCAATGACCATGGATACCCTTAAAGCATGCCTACCATTTAAATGCTATACACACACACACACATATATATATATATATATGTATGTATATATGTATATATATATATATGTATATATATATGTATATATATGTATATATATGTATATGTATATGTATATATAAATATATATGTATATATATATATATATATATATATATATATATATATATATATATATATATATATATATATATATAAATTTTATCATTGATGCCCTCAAAGTATGCTTACATTTCAGATTCAGCTGCAATATATATATGTACATGTACGTATGTAGAGAATTATTTCAAATTATCTCCTTTTATTACACAGTCAATGTATCACTCACTCTAGACAACGTAAATAGGATAAAACGCATTTTCTAATCATTCTCTCAGACCATGTCCATTTCTTAACATATCTACAAACACACACAAACACACATACACACACACAAACACACACACACACACACACAGACACACATATATATATATATATATATATATATATATATATATATATATATATATATATGTATATATATATGTATATATATATATATAGTATCGTTATTGAAAAATATGTATATAATCTAACAGAAAAAATAAAAATGCGTTATATTACATTATTGAATAATCATGAATGTGTTATATTTCATTGTAACTCTGATTTGAAATCATTCCAGTTAATACACCGAGAATGAATAATTGGCTCAGCAGCTGTCCATTTTCTGTAATTGTTTATTCTAATTACGCTAAGTCAAATGATACCGTGTAATAAGAGGATCATTTCAATTAGAGTTTCAACATAGTATAACGTGCATATTTATATATATATATATATATATATATATATATATATGTATATATGTATATATATGTATATATATATATATATATATATATATGTATGTATATATATATATATATATATATATATATATATATATATATATATATATATATATATATATACACACACATGAGTTTATGTTTGTGCGTGTATGAATATGTGTGCGTGAATGTGTGAAACATTGGACCCACAGACACATGCAGATGCTTCTGTGCCACCATACTTGGCTCGACTGAGACAACGAGAAAAAAAATGAATTACAATTTCGTATCTTTCTACGTGACCAGGTTTTGTCAGCGAGAAACAGGCATAAACCGGAAGTTAATTGTGAATAATATCTCTGTATTTTGCTGTCATCCTCTGTTCCGCTTAATAACTTTCAATCTTATATTTTTGCCATGTCTTGAAATGGAAAAATACTGATTATAATATTCTGAGAAGTATTTGAAGTAAGCTGGTTGCGAACCTTTTCCAGTCATATCCAAACATCAGGGCCAGTGCTTCTTAATATGACCGGCCTCAGAATTTGTTCGGCCCAATTCGAAATATTATATTTTTGCGAGGCTCAATTTCACAGCCAATATCCATAGAAACTTAAAGATATAAAAAAAAAAGTTGAGTATAGATTTCATATTTCTATTGTAAAATAGAAAGCACTCAAAATATGAGCTTCAAAATGAAAAGAAATAAATTTTAAGCTGCTTCATTAATATAATATTTAATCAAAATACAATAAAAAAAATAAGTTGAAAACATAAACAGTATCAACAAACACAGCCGACTGTTTAAGAATTCAGGAAAAACCTAGAACTGTTGTTGTAATCTGCAATTGGTGATTGGTGTATATTGCAATGTTTCATGTTGTGTGTTTGACAAAACTAGGGTAGATTACTCTCAAGTGTGCTCCCTAGACACGGGCCCCAATTCGGAGCTATTGATCCAATTTGTCTGAAGTCAGCTCTGATAAACTGTAAAAACAATGTTAGTTGGTCTTTCCGATCTCCTGAATTGATTTGGAACCAAATTTGAGCAAGATTGGAAAACAATACTCTGTTTATTTCCATTAAAGTTTAATTTCTCATTTCTTGAAATGTAAGATTGAGAACGCAAAATATGCCAGGTTGTACGTATTACGAAAAAAAAAGTTCCCTTGGAGTAAAGTTAGTATTTCTAACTCTTGAAACCGAATTGTACAAGCAAAATCTTTACTTGTTCAAATATCTTTATACACACACACACACACACACACACACACACACACACACACACACACATATATATATATATATATATATATATATATATATATATATATATATATATATATTGAGTGAGAGAGAGAGAAGAACAAAGGAGGAGAAGGGGAGAGAGAGGGAGGAGGAGACTGACAGAAAAACAGAATGAGAGAGAGAGAGAGGGGGGGGAGACAAAGAAATAAATAGAAAGGTAGATTAATATATAGATAGATAGATAGATTGTTCTGAGAAAACCTTAAAAGCATTCGTGTCTGTAGACATCAAATACTCACAAAAAGACCAAATATAAAAGAGTAAATATATCTGTCAGGTATTTACAATTTAGAGAAACGCCCTACTCCATTTTAGAGTCGGGTAATTGAATAAAAATGCGAGAATTAAAAGATAATGTAAAAAGAAAACGGGGGTCAGACATTCACGATTAAAAACAGCAGGTGTCTGAATAAATTGATAAATAGGTAGATATTTTGGAATTATCGGATCCAGACGGACCCATACGGCGAATCTAATAAGTTTATATTTGTGGTAAGTTAGAAAAACCACTCCGTTTAGATTTTAGAAGCTAGCGGCAGTAATCACGTGGCAAGATAAAGAGGAAACAATTCTTGTTAGATTCTACAAGCTAGCGGCAGTAATCACACGGTAAGATGAAAAGAAAACAATTCTTGTTAGATTTTACAAGCTCACGGCAGTAATCTCACGTACTTACGTTAATTGAAAGATTAACTCATGGTATTTGGGGTTAAAATCACACGTTCCCCCACACTAGCCTTTAGATACCAAGGCGTTTAAACGACTGTTCACTGTTGATGTAGATTAGGTGTCAAATCTGAAGAGTAATAGGTATTAGATTTGGATGACAAATATGTCAATAGAACAATCAATAATGGTTCCAAATTGTTAATATATAGTTAGTCGGAAATGTTGGAGGAATGACTAAAGTTTTTTTTTTAAAAAGGGTGAGATTCGAAAAAAAAATTGAATAAGTTTTTAATGAGGTTTTAGTAATTTAAACACGTATCGTAAATGGAAGATCATTTCCCATCAAAAACCGAAGTAAAATATTCACTGATCAGCAATTTTTCTTTTCTTTTTTTTATTGATTATCCCTGCACAGCCTGCTACCAAAAATGGTTTTCTTTTGAATAACTAACCAGACCCTTTTTTTTAAGTGCTTTATAATCGTATGGTCGTTTAAGGTTTTTATTCTTCGGCTCCTGAAACGACCAAAACTTTGATTGTATGCCCATTTCAATAAGTGAATTCCCAAAGGATATTAATGCATTGCCAGTAGATCAATTTTCAAAGCTTCCTATTTGGGAAAACATTGCAACTTTTCGTCAAATCATTTTCTACCCTTCCCTAAATCAAATCAAATTTCCTTAGAGATTGAAATACGTGACTACAGTTAGATCGCCCATAATTCGATGCATTTGACTATTCAAGTCCAGTAGATAAATTCACATTATTTTGCCTAGGAAATGTTGGCAACTACGTGGACACATACACAAAATGCACTCGTACCTATGCATGTAGGCCCCTATACGTTCATCCATCCATCAATACATACATACATACATACATACATACATACAGTCATGCCTACATTCAGTCATGCCTACGTATGTAGGTATAAGTAAGAATTAGTATAAACAAAGAAAGAATAATTATATATTTCTCATAAAAAAAAACAATCTTTGCCCCTTATCGACTCTACGGAAATTCAACAACACAATGCTTCATTTTCGATCACCACAGGTGTTTCCGAAGCTGAGAAATCTGTATAATACAAAACTGTTTTTACAGTTTATACATGTTATATATATATATATATATATATATATATATATATATATATATATATATATATATATATATATATATATACATACATATATATATATACATATATATACATATATATAAATATATATACATATATATATATATATATATATATATATATATATATATATATATATATATATATATATATATATATATATATATATGTTTCATGTAATCTTTTTGGATGACACCTTTCTGGACAGGGATTTTGAGATTCTTTGTTTCCTAGTATGGGTGATTAGCTCTAATAGCCCTATTCAAAACTGATCTCCTTTGTTTTCGAAAAGGTTTGTCGTTATGCCGTCCTCGCCGGAAGCTTTCCGTGTTCCATATTCCGTAGTGCACACACACACACATACACACACACACACACACATATATATATATATATATATATATATATATATATATATATATATATATATATATATATATATATGCACATTTAAAGATGTTTATACAATCTTATCCAAACATCTTCAAATATATATCTGAAGACATACAATCTTATGCACTGTATATAAAGAAGAAAACGGGAATCAGAGACATCATAGAATCTATAAGAAAATTTGAATGGCAGTGGGCAGGCCATGTTTCAAAAATTGCAGACAACCAATGGACATCACGACTCACAACATGGATCCCCAGAAATCACTTGCGAAACTGAGGCCAATACAATACAAGATGGTGAGATGAAGTGGACAAAGTTAGAAAATACTGGCCCCGCGACGCCCACGATAGAGAAGTGTGGCGAATCCTGATGATGATGATGATGATGATGATGATAAAATCTTATATATATATATATATATGCTCATCTATACGGTCAATACTTACACATCACTGACGCTGCCTTCTTCTTCTTTATTATCATTATATGATTTTCCTTCGTCCCCCGATCGTTGGAAAGAATCCATACGTGAAAAACTGGGTGATTAGCTGTGATAGCCCTTTATGAAAGATATCTCCTGTATTTTCTGAAAGGAATATCCTTATGCCATTCTCGTGTGGAGCTTTTCCATGGTCCATTTTCCATTATATATATATATATATATATATATATATGCTCATTTGAAGACGTTCGCACAATTTTTTATACACTTATCTATATGTTCAATACTTACACGTATTACTAACGTTGCTTTTTTTCCTTTTTTTATTATATGATTTTCCTGCGTCGTCCAACCACCGGAAAGAATTCATACGTGAAGAATCCGCCGAGAAAATTTGGAGTGAAACAAAAGCAAAAAGCAATGGCCAATTTCAAAACTCTAATAATAGACAGCACCAAATTCCTTCCAGTCCATTTCAGAAGAGAATGGATCAAGTTTAGTGAATCAAAAGACATTTTGCAGGCACATCAAAATGACGCCAGAGGCAGAGCGAAAGGAAATCTCGCCTTTGTAGACTTGAAAGTTTTTATCTAAGTTTGCCAGCGAAGGTTTCTTTCTGGGTGAATTTGTCAAAGCATTCAAGCAAACATCAATCTACTAACGTCCATATATTTAAAACCATTCATCTTTTTGTGTATCTCTGTACGATGGCAACGGAGTATATATGAGGCGAAAACTGCTATCCGACGTAGAGTGACGGCTAGCTAGCTAGTGATTTCGGAGAAAAATAATCGATAGACAACAGAGGTCCGGGATAATTTTATAAATACGATTTTACATGTTATAGAAAATGGTACAAGTACGATTTTGCAAGGACACAACATAAAATCGTATGGAGAAAAAATCAAATCCCATTATTTGCCGATATATATATATATATATATATATATATATATATATATATATATATATATATATATATATATGTATAATAATTAAATGATTGATTTATACGTGTGTGTGTGTGCGTATCTATGTATCCATCTATCTATCTCTCTAGATATATATATATATATATATATATATATAGAGAGAGAGAGAGAGAGAGAGAGAGAGAGAGAGAAGTGAGTGATGACTGCTGACCCCAATCCATTCATAACTCCCACTGAAGATAACTACATAGGGGATATTTATTTTTTTAAAATTAAGTAACCAACAAATTGAATCGTCATTTTTTTATACCTATTCTCACTTATGTGTCTTCAATACGTTCACTCATATACATATACATATACATATATATATACATATATATATATATATATATAGTGTTGCAAATCTTTCATGCCTTGGAAATCCGTTGTTGGAAATTGACCTGGCCAAGATTCACCAATTTTCTCGCTCCTTGACCTCATGGTTCAGATACCCTCTGAACGTGTCTGAATCATCACACTATCTTCTTTTTTGCCTGTTGCAATTTAGGATATGATTGTAGGGATGAGGGGTCCTCGTCGTCTGGCCTGATGCCCTGTTAATGTCTCATTGTGTTTTAGACCCTCCAAAAAATATTAATAATTACAAGTACAAAAATTATGATCTTTAAAAAATCTTAAATATAAAAAAGAAGCCTGTTTGTCTGTGCGACCTTTAGTAAAAGCAGTTTCTAAAAGACTTCACGTGCTTCCAGAAATGAGCATTCTCCAACAGTAAGAAGAATTTTGTACTTCTTAAAGACCTCTCCATGTCTTTAATCTCTCTCTGTCACAAACCCAACAGTGTGATAACTAAGTGTTCAATCAAATCAACAATTCATGTGTTAACATAAATGTACATTTCGTCTGTGTTCAGCAAAGTATATATATATATATGCAAATGGACAATGGGTTGTGGTATCTTGTTGAAGATAAATTCAATGAATGGAAAATGATGGAGAAAAATGTTAAATTATCGAATAATTCAAAATGCAATATCACGTGAATCGGATGGTACATTTATGGGTTTGAGATGCTAAAAGCTTCTGTGTTTATTGGATGGTAATTTCGAGCAAAAAAAGCATTCACAGAAATTGAAGTAGGAAACAATGACAACATTTTCTCTTTCAATATGCAAAAGAAATTCTGAATAGATAAATTGATAGATAGGAATTAAGTAGATAGATAAAAGCTGATTTAGTCACACAGGAACACGTACATTTAAGCCCGAGCACACACACACACACACACACACACTCGTGCACATATATATGTAGAGGTATGAAAATTGTGGAAATGATAGAAAAGAATTGGATCCTTGAGCTGGCCAAGGTGAATGTTTTCATATAGATAAATGAGTGCGAAAAAAGGATATGGGCTGGACACTTGACAAGAAGGAATGACATCAGAAAGATCAAATGGTCAACCAATAGGTTTTCATAGGACAGCCAGTACAGTAATGCAGTAAAAAAAAAATACCAGTCATCCGATAGAATGATGATATTAAAAGTTATGGAACGGCAAATGCTGTCGGTCAAGGTCGTCATGGAAGTAGATGGGAAAGACCTTTGGCCAGTAGTGGACGTACGATGGACGATTATGATATTGAGAGACAGAGGAGACCAGTGACCAGAGTTTTAGGACAAATTTGGACATCTAGATAATCAGAAAGCTTAACTTATTTATCCATGGAAATTTTTAGTCGCAGTAATAAATGCTACAAGTTCAACTATTCTTGGGTTAAACTTTCCCTTCCTCATTAAAATCTAAAATCAAACAAAATAGAATTGATTTCTACGTAAAAAAATTATTCCAAAACTACTCGTCCTATTTCAACTGTTTTATTAGTAGTTCCTGTGATAATTTTTTTTCAAGCTTTAACAAAACAATTCGACCTGAGCTGGACTTTAAACATTGAAGTGAAATTTGACTTCAATTCATCCATACGTCATTGTGCCATTGCTATTTATGCATGGCGTCATTGGTTTCTAGTTTAGTCATTGTCATCCGTCATTGTTTCTACATACGAAAATGAAGTCAAAACTCGATAGTAAGAGTTTTGCTATAATATAATGGAAAGGACAAAGATAAATTACGGCCAGGGATTAGTGATAATCGTTTACTTAATGATAAATTTTCTTCTAATTTCGCATGGTGTTATGGCAGGGCATAAGGTTTTTCCAAAACTATCGATAACAAATTGGCATTCTCCCTGGTAGCCTGTTGATGCAAAATCCGAAATGGTCAACAATAGATACCAAATGCACAATATCTTGGCTTCTACTGATCATATCTTCAAGTGTGTCAAGGTTAGTACATATGGATTACGTGTACAACATTTACCAACTCCAATATGCAAATGACGTGTTCAATAATTCATCGGACGAAGAGGTGAATATTATGATATATTCTCTATTCAATAGTAACAATATGAACAAAGGATAGCTTGACAAAATTTCCTGTTCGAGGGTACATATATCAGGCTCTGTGAGTTGAAACATCAGAAAGGATTAATTCAGGGTAAAGGATCATCATCATCATCATAATCATCAGTCTTTTGTCGTCTATCGTTTTATAACAACCTTCCTCAGGATTTACCACACTTCTCTATCGCGGGCGTCACACAGCCAGCATTTTCTGAAGCTGTCCAATTCGTCTTGCAATCTCATTTTCCGTCGGCCTCGGTTCCACATAAAATCTCTGGGGATCTACGATGTAAGTCATGATGTCCAGTTGTTGTCTGCCATTCTTGCAACATAACCAGCCCATCATCATTTGAGTTTCTTAATAGTTTCTGCGGTGTCTCGTACTCCTGTTTCTTTTTCCTTAATATACCGTGCTGTCTTGTGATATCTTCATGTGATGTTGAGCATGATCATCTCTTGTGCACATTGCATGGTTCTCAATTTTATCTCCAAAAAAGGGTAAGACAAAATGATACCCGGGAACAAGTTACTTTCAGTTTATTGATGTGTGTGTGTGTTTGTATTTACATGTGTGTATATTGGCAAGCTGATGTACCTATATGAATATATGCAAGTGTATGCATGTATGTATTCCACTTACTTGCTTGCTGGGCACCAGTATGGATGTGTGTGTAAATGTAGGAGCCTGATAATGTGGGGTCAAGACTGACTAATGAAATCGGCTGTCAGTTATTTATACATCATTCTGCCTGACATCTAGACGAACCGATTTAGTCGGGTGAAAGATAGCTTCTGATTGGTCGAATATTCGTAGTATTTTAATCCTTTTAATTTTGGGGTATTTTCTTTTACGATTTTGGAGGGAAATTGATGGTGGCTACATTTGAAAAAATTTTGAGTTCACTGTCTTTGTGTACTCCCTATAAGTAAAGTGCCATATTCCCCATGTTTTCTAGAGTAGTGAATCGATTTTTCGTGATTTTGGCCATGCTTCTGTACTGCTAAAAGGAACAGATCTTCAAATGGATGATTTAGGTGCACGAATAAAGCTGTTTGCAAATGAGGAAAGGAGAGAAATAACAATAGGTTTATTTAGTCATTCAAAAGGAACTGTAACGTGACCGATATCCTTTGGAAGCATGCCATCTTTGGGATGATCAATCAAAAAAAATGGAAAAGGGGTCATCAATGAATAAATCACCCCTGTTGCCTTTTGTGAGTGAACACCAAAAACAAGTGTGACCACAGCTTGGTACAAAATAACAGGACCAATTAGGCATAAGATTCCATTGTAAATATGTATGATATCCTGGACTTTTTTTATATATACTATACTGTCTTGTAATCTTTCAATGTGATGTTGAACATGATTATCTCAGGTACATATTGCATGGTTCTTAGTTTTTATGGTTAGGTTCCATGTTTAAGTTCCATAGGTGATCACTTGGAGGATGCGTTCGTTGTACACCCCTCTTTAAGGATTTATGAGGTTTTCTCCTCATTGATGTTTAAGCTTGCCCTGTCGAAAGCTTCCCAATCTAGAATTATCATTTTCCTTATTTTTTAGGATTCTATCTAGATTCATGGTTCTTGGTAGACGTAGTGGTTTACCGCCAACATTTCACCTGAGATTTATCTATAGATTGGGTAGAAGAGTAGGATTCATACCTTCTCCATGGACATTAATTCGAAGTGAATGCAAAATGTCAGTCAGCCACTTGGCGTTTGTCAAGTGACTAACGCGTTTTTAGGTGCTTGTATGTTTTCTCTAAGTTTATTTGGACGAAAACATCTAACCCCAAGACGAGAAAATTATTGCCGAGGCCTGGCCAGCGTAAGGGTACTTAGTATCACTAACCACTTGGCGGCGGCATATACTAATCCAACTACAAAACATGATTAATAAGTTGAACCCCGAAAGTGGGTCTGAAAACATTCAAAACCTTCAGAGCATCCAGCATGAAATTAAAGTAAAAAATAGAAAAAAATCAATAACAACAGGTCTGGTTAGTCAGTAAATAGAAACCGTACGTTAGAGTTGATTATTCAACAATTCGAATATGTGGTGATCAATGCATTAGTTACTTCTCTCGCCTTTTTCTGGATCATAAAGGTTTGATTCTTTAAAGATAAGTCAATGACCAATTTAGCATAAACTTATATTGTAAAATTAACACCACCACCTCTAACCAAAAAACTCATTTATGGGGGACCGGAAAACATTGTTGAAAGTCGCAGCCCTGTGGCACCATTGAATGTAGTCTGTGCTTATGATATATACATACATAGCCAGCCAGACCCATTTAAAAACTGGAGGAACCTTTCTTGACTGTTTTGATGACAGTTTTGGTCGATGGTTTCTAATACGATAATCGACTGGACGTAAAGACCATTAACACCATTAGGGTTACAAAGTTTCAGGTCAAAGATAGATGATAGTGGTCAGAGAATGCTAAATAATGGACCAGCGGTGCAGTAGAGCGTGTGTTGGTTAACAGTTCAGAATGACTTCGGAAGATATGGCAAAGAAAAATAGTCAAGCGTGGAGTTGGGTCGTGGCAGAATATTTGAGGTTCTTAATAGATCTGAAAATTCTTCAAGCAGACATATCTCTGCGACACTAATCAGAAAACTTACAATATGGCTATAAAAGCGTGGCCATTTTCTGGGGTCGGGCTTATCTCCTGTTCCCAATTGAGCACCTTCGCCAATCTTTTGTAACGGTAAGCCGGCTCGAAAACAAAAGATTTATACTCAGATCTGTCTAGCTCTTTCGGGCTTTTTTTTTTCTTTGGTCTCTTTTCTTATTTGATTGCTCAAGTTCGTTCCCCCTTTATTCGCTTTCCCTTTTTGTCGCCTGAGGAGATGCGAGTGGCTGTGCGCATCCAGGTACGGAGAATGTGAGTTCAAACTCCGGCTGAGACGGTTTGCGTTCACTTTTTCCTAGTGCCCTTCGGAGAGGCATGTATCTCTTACGCCGAATTGCCTAATTAGCGAAATTTTACCTTTTTTCTTTACCAAAATAAATACCTCTGTTCAATTTGATCAAAAGATCATTGAATCAAAACAAGGATATAAAAGCAACTATTTTTTTTCTACAATGAAAAGTTTATATAATCCGTTTTTTTACGAAGAATAAGTAAGTAGGTAGTTTTAATACTTTTTTTTTACCGTAAATGAATACGTAGTTTTAATTTGAATGGAGCTTTATCAATCTCCATTCTGTTATTGACCTGCTAGGCAGAGTAAAGCCCCTGATCCCATACTTTGGAAAGGTTTATATTCAACATCAGCCCTTCAAAGCCTGAAAAAATAATCATATTGGCCTCTGTCTTTCATACCAATTTTCTTGCCTGAGTTAACTTTGCTCACAGAGTTCGGACAGGTATATGTATTCACCCGTGTCTGTTCGTCTTTCCATTTGTTTGTCAGCATAATATCTCTAAAGGTTATAAATGAATATTAATGACATAGATGGACGGAAGGTTAGGTCAAGAAGTGATTCAATTCAAGAGCTGATTCAGGATTTTTTACAGTTACCTCCCCTGAAATATATCTATGAATCAATATGATGTCTGTAAATGATATATTCAGGAACACTAGGGCATGGGGCAGAAGGAAATCGGTTAGACTACGGAGTGGATCCTTGACTTGTTTCTCGACTGATAGATATTATTTTTTTCGTTTTCTTCGATGTGTTAATTCATGTTTTTTTATACAATATCTCCAAGAGTTCGCAGTGGATTTCAATGATACTATGCAGAAGGGCAAAAAATCATGTGCTATTGAAGAATTCATTCAATTTTGGGGCGGATCTAGGAATCTTTTTACACTTACCTCCCCTGTTTCAAAAATACTGGCTTTCACGTTTTAGTGTCAACGACGTTGGCAGAGATTTGCACCCTCGAAATGCTTCTTGGTTAATTTGATTCTTCTACTTGTTCAGTTCTCTTGTTTTTTGTCAAACTCTTGCGGTTTATTTTCGAATGTAACAATGATGATAGATGAGAATGACCTGACAAAAAGGTTCATCTCCCACGATGTACGCTAAAAAGCTGCTGCTGCTGGTGGTGATGGTAATCATCCCTTCACCTTTGTGGGTTGAAGACATTTGAATGGAAAAATAATACTGGCAATGGGATGGGCATGTTGCTACAATGCCAGACAACTGCTGGACATCACGGCCCACAGTGAAGATCCACAGAGATCATATGCAAAACTGTAGCCGACAGAAAGTAAGATGGCGTGACGAGCTACACACATTCAGAAATTAATCGCTCTGTGATGTCCATGATAGAGAAGTATGGCCAATCTTGAAGAAGGTTCAAGTCCAACGACGGACACTAAAAGGATAATGATGATTATTATTATTATTATTATTATTATCATTATTAGTTACTAGCACGTCCAAGTTAGTCTCGTGTTTATTTCTCTAGAAACTGTTCCATAACTGAAATAGTTTCAGATTTCCCACTGACATCAGAAGTCATTTTTCGATCCCCCAAAAGGGGTTTCAAATACTGATTGTCAAGGGTCCACCCTGTGGCTGGGATAGCTGCGTATTTTACTTGTCAAAATATTTGTGATGAACATGATTTTGAGCATAAAAGTGTGTTCATCTTCGTGCAGACATTCATGGCTCTCTTTGCAACAACATATACGCCCTTAAAACTCGTTCAAAGCCTCCAAAATCTATGAACATACAACTTTTTTTTATCAGCCATGAACGTTCAATTGAAGTTCAATCTATTGTACCGTTCTTTATATCTATATAGAGATATCTATTCTATTCACACAAATTTATACTTTTTTGAGTCTTTATACGTGATTTTGGAGCACATACAGTTGAAAGGAATGTATCCAATTTCAGCCTTTCCTGATTTCTCGTTTTTGCGTCGAAAGAAATCTTGTTTGGCGAGCCACTCGGATTTAGAGGAAGTGATCTGTAGTGATCATCAGGAATTTAATCCTATTACCGAAAAGATTTATTCCTTTGGAAAAGAGACTGTCGTCTGCCTTATATTAAACGGATTTTCATATTTACACAATCTTAATTATATGAATATTTTGCCAACTGTCTGCAAATTTGTCAAGATTCATTCATTTTGAAAGGAAAAGATGTAAACAAGACTGGCTGCTGGAGGGTCAAACTCTAGCTTCTGTTCCGACTGAAGATGATTATTGGAAACTTTTGTATTGTATATACAATAGGAGATTATAGAAAATTATTTTTAAAAAGTACATTTCTTTGCACAAATATATTCATTTATTTGGATGAATCAAGCTTCTTGGAAACGAGTTTGTCGTGGGTTTAAATCATCGTAGGGAAATGCAAATTCCACTTAATGGTTCACTTTCCAAGTTTTGTTGAGAATTGTTCTTGTTGGTCTTGTCACGGTAGAAAGATAAACTCAACATCAGTTTGGATGTTGAGCAAAATTTCGATTAAATTCTGTTAGACGAAGCGTTTTAATGATTGTTGTGCTGTCGGAATATTTTCCTCATTTACCGTGGTTATTCTCTCACAACGTTTTGGCCTTGTACCCTCCAGCTTTTTTCAGATGTCCTTTGTTCTGGAATATGAAGACTATTAATTACACTTATCAGTTTTTGACTTCTGTTTATATTAATCTTAATTTTTCTTACACGATACAATTCAGACCGTCAATCCAAGGCATGCACTGAAGAATAAGCTCCTGGTAAGACTTAAACTTGCTTTATTCTTGCCAAATGCAATTGCTGGACTGAATCAAGCTGTGCCACTATCTTCACAGGCATAATAAAATGTAGACTCTTTACGCCTGTAATACGAGTTATAGAGAATAGACTTCAGGTATGCTTTAACAGTTGTAAGTGGTGCGGTCCCGAAACTCAATGAATTTGAAATGATCATTTAGTCTGTTCATACATCAAATAACAAAGCGTATTCCACATTTGGCTACAATTTTCAATCAACCTTAGAAATTTCTCAACAACTCTTTGAGAAAGATGATCGGTTGGTAACTTACATTATCTGAAACTCTGAGTTGTTCTCTGTATATTGGGAGATACAATTTAGGCAAGACCATCGGTGTACTAGAAAGTATTTGTGACTTTTACTCGTGACTTTAACTTGGAATTTGCTTTATGCTGGTTGAAGGAGACTGAAAGTGATGTATTCGTAAAACTTTGATATTTTCATGGCAATGGTTCTCAAATCGTGAGCTTCAACTCTCTGCCAACAGTGCCACATTCACCTTTCTAAATAAGTAACGAATATGCCATGAACATGTTCAGTGTGAGTATTATATCTGTCCTGCTTCCGCCAGATTTTGTCAGATCACAAGGAAGGGAAGAGATGGGTCCCGATATTGATGTAAAAAGGTAAACCGTCACATATTTCAAGAGACAATCTCCAATGCAGCATGACGACCAGTGACGAAACCCCGGTTTTTACTGCACAAATCAGCTTAGTGATCCTTGCTAGTCTCAAAGTGTGGCTGAGGCCAAGGTTTTAAGCGTACAAGTTTTACGATGTCCTCTTTTGTTCATTGAGGACTGAAATAGCTTCGTCTTTTCATTTTTATTATACATCGACTCAGAGTAAATGTCTTCTTATCTATTTCAAAGGCTGTTGCAATGTTCAAGTAGGATGGTGATCAAACTACAAAACCCGTACTTACATAACAATTGAGTAAAGAGTTGGTGTGCCGTCATCCAATGAATTTTGAAAACCATAGTCAAGGTGTCTATTATACGAGTTCCTTCCAAAGACTACACGTACACAGGAATCTGATGATGGAACTAAAAACTCAAGGTTGAAGTCGTGAACTTCTCAAGCCGCTGGGGAGATCTAGCATTGAATTAGAAGAGTTACATTTTTTTTTATTCCATCGTGCTATCTTGAGACTTATGCTCCAAAATTGAAACATCATAATTTGTGGTAATTGAATTATACGATGACAGTTGGCAACGGACTTAGGTCTACTGAACGCATACTTGGCTCACGTCCTTATACAGCTGAGCGATTCTTTTCTGAAAAAAAAAAAGAAAGATTCATCTATTAATATTCTCCTCTTCATCCCAGCACTTATTAGTTAATCCGTTCCGTTCAGTTTTTAATTATATCTACCAATGAAGTTGGAAGAAGTATATGAATTCACTCATATACTTGCCTCTCCGTCTACAGTACACAATATATCCAAAAGCTCACAATGAATTTCAATGACATTTTGTGAAAGCGTGGATCATGTTGCAAGGAAGAATCGATGCAATTAGGGGGCAGATCCAAGAATATTTGTAGTCACTTCCCCTGTGTCGTAGCTATATATGAATTGATTTTCATTCTGTTCTTAGTGGTAATAACAGGCAGTGTTTTATCTTGTGGCTCTCTTTCTGTCTTTCTAGTTTATCTATATTTTTCTTTATTAGTCTTCCTTATGCTAATTCTGATAAAAGTAAACGCATATCTGTGAAAATATGCTTACATACGTCTGAGATGATTTGTTGGGAGATTTTGATCATAAAATGATATACTTTCCTGATGAGGCAGGTTTTCATCATTTGCTTTGACGTAGTCTCTTGCCTGCTGTTGGTACGGTTCTCAGTCTCCTCGTGGAATGACGTATCGTCAACACACAGTGTGCCAACAGCACTTAAGGCATGCAGTCGATTCAGGGACAACCTTTTTGATAGAGTGATGATTGCCGGCTTTGCTTTTCGCTAAATGCCGTTCTGTCGAATAAACTTTTGTTCCATTTTGAGTTTAAAAAACAAAAATGAAACGGGGAAATTTCTAGAAATGATTTAATTCTATACCTCCAATAAGAGCGTAGAAAGAAAATGGTGATTAAACACACATTTCATTATAATAGAATGAATCCTAGCAAATACTCAGAATACTCATCTAGTAGGCATCGACAACCCATGTTGAGAACGTCGATGGAATTGGAGAAAAATAGTTCTTTGGTTTTATCTTGGCTTGGCTAGAAGAACAAAGACCAATTTTGAGTCAGAAGAAACGAAAAACAAATTTTCATTAAAAATTGAGTAAAATATCGCAATGTTTTGAAGTCATTTCTTATTTATTTGTATTATCTACGACATACGACGTAGTTTTTTTGGTAAGTTAGCAAATAAAACTTTTATATGCAAGTCTTTTTCATCAGGTGTCGAAATATTTTCTGTGTTCTGAGTTGTTTGATCGGAGTGAAGGGAGGTGTTTGTATGAAATAATAAAAACAACAAACCCTGATTCTGTCCCGCCCAACCAAGGCCAACACCTATCCATCAAATGCTAGACTCCAACTCTTCATTCTAAAAAAAAAACAAAAAACCAAAAACAAATGCTGCCAAAAAACTTGACCATTTTCATACTGATCGGGCCTTCTTAAATTAGATAATCCTCACACTCCACCAACACAGATACAAGTACCCTCTCAATCCGACCTCTCAAATGCACTTTCATTTCAAACCAGACTTGACTCTCACCAACGCGAACAGTTCTCCTCCACTCTTATTAAACAACCCAAAAACACAAAAACGTCCCAATTTTTTTCCCCAGTCTCAGACATGTAAGCAGCATACAATTCACTCTGTACCTCTGCAAGTTTCTCTGAAAAAAATGGTTGGCAACCGGCAAAATGGATCAAAACATACCTTTGTGAAATTTTAAAAAACAAAAGGTGTAATACCTACCCTTCTCTCAAATTCTTTCTTTTGGTCGGATTGCCTCACAATCACACAACAAATATATATATATATATATATATATATATATATATATATATATGTTTGCAATGCTCTTCCATAGGAATAGAGCACTCTGTTGGATGAGGGATTTCTGTGTAAATAGATATATCGCTTAAATTCAGCAATCCTGTCCGTCCAGTTCCGTAGTCCAGAGGTAGGATATCGGCTTCCAGGTCTGATGTGAAGGTTTCAATTATGCCTTGCAGTACTGGATGGGATAATGGAAAGTCTATAGCCACACTGAAGAGAGGTAATACATCGAAACTGGGTGTGGATGCCACAATAATGTATGTATATATTCCTTCACAGTTATAAAACAGCCTGGGCTCTCTACTATGGCGTCCCACGAATCTTCACTTTGGATTTCCATTTTTGCTTTCAAAGCAAATCATCTTATGTTGAATTTGTTTTGTTTTTTTTAACCACTGAAAGTTACACATAGTACTGAAGACAGGAATCCTCCCGTAAACATTCATAATATACTAATTAATTGATTTATGAATCGATTAATTAACGAATATAGTCTCCACATACTTCTACTCTTGAGTCCGTTCCATTTCTTACAGTTCACTTATAGATATATATGTATATATGTAAAAGAGATAGAGAAACAGATTGATTGATCTCTAGGAAGGTAGGTAAAAGTATTTCTATTAGTATTTTCGGCAGTGTTGAACACACAAAGGTCTTCTAAGTGGTTATAGGCACTAACTATTGTTCAGTTTTCAAAAACGTTTCCCGGCGGGCAAGCAACCATTCATCGTTTCACTCGCTCTTTACCGTACACTGACCGGGGCTAATTGGTCTGAACTTCGAATGGAGGTCACAGGTTCAAGTACTTTAATGGCAAAGATTTTAAGTGTTCGACGCAGGTCTGCTAAGTTCAACTAGTCTTTTGTCCGACCGCACTAGTTCTCTTTCAAAACAGTCTTCTTATGCCCCCTGGTCAATAAAATCTACTAGCAAAACGAAAAAGTGTTGTAATCAGCGACGATGGTTAGCAGTAGTAGTTTTATTTAGAATTACATTATCAAAAACTTTCTTCCTCGGATCTATTTCTACCCAAGAGAAGAATTCATGGAAATGTGTCTTTAATAGCTTTTACGGCTGCGTGGTCGATTTCACATTTTCTCAATCTCAGTGTTATTATCCAAAATGACCTTAGAGGCCCCAAAAGCATCTTTTTTTTTCCAAACAAGTATCATTTTAGATGATGCCTAGTGGTGTACTCATGAACTTTCCTAGGCTGTAGCCCACAAAATATGACCGGGAGCACCCGGTAGCACACACCTACTGACATACGGCTACAGAGACAGAATAATCCGTAGCCTACTAGTCTCGTGGATCGGTAGGTCCATTTGTAGCTCTACTGTGATTCGACTACTATTGCCAACATCATTCCTGATTGAAACAGTAGCTTGTTTTGCTTGTAAATTCTACAGTCCAGATAAAGTTGGGTGAAAGACAGTGTTGTAAGATAAATTATCAGGACCGGTGATACCATTAGGTAAAACTAAACAGCTGTGAAAGGCGCCGACCTCCAAAGATTACAGTACTGATTTTTTCGGATAAAAAATTTAAAATGAAGATTGAGCAACCGAGGGTCGTGATTTTAAGCCTCGCCCAAGGTGCATTAAACCCTTACGCAAATTCTGAACCCCAACAAGGTCACACAAAACCTTTGCACTGGCGCTGAGTCCTAGTAGACTGTGTCACGAGCACCGATTTCTGGCAACTGTGGGAAGTTTGAAACTATCTCTGCCACGGAGTAGTCTTCGTAAATGTTTTGTTGTAAAAACTTCCTATTCGAGGTTTACTGAATAGAATATAATTATCTGTGCTCAACTGTTGTTGAACAGTGTGAACTTGCAAATAATGCAATTGAAATCACATTTGGCATTCTGCAAGAAAAATGTTGGGTGGCCAGAAGTACTGCACGAACAAACAACTGTCATGGTCACAAAAGATAACTAGGATTTGTTTGTTTGCACGGTGAGTATTGAGTCAATCGAGCTGTATATTGATTTTTACGTTATCTATCTATCTATCTATCTATCTATCTATTTTTTTATTTCACTTTCTCTCTATCTCTATCTCTCTCTCGCTCTCTCTATATATATACATATATATGTGTGTGTATGTGTGTGCTTGTGTGTGTATATATATACATATATATAATTACAAAGAGATATAAATTCTCATTTTTTGTATATCAATAGCTCTATTTACCATATCAAATATTGTGCTCTGCGATTTAACATCAACAACTGATAAAATATGTTTTCATTGGTTCACTATTTGTTTTACTTATTGAAATATATATGTGTATATATATATATATATATATATATATATATATATATATATATATATATAGATAGATAGATAGATAGATAGATAGATAGATATCAGTTTATTCATATATAAATATATGTCATATATATTTATATATATATATATATATATATACACACACACATATATATATATATATATATATATATATATATATATATATATATATATATATATATATATATATATATATATATATGACAATTAGAAGGTGAAAGTTAAAACTCAAGAGATAGGTCTTACATCTCAATGCATTTTAATGCATTCCAAAGCATTTCGGTGGGGCCAGCCATCTTTTTAGGAGGAAAATGTTTACAGCAGTTTACAGAGAAAATTATCATACTTACATGTTCGATGCTGAAGAGGAGAATGTGGATATATCTGTGTTCGATGGTCAAGCAGTAGCAGGAGGGGAGGTATTTGCTTCCATGTTGATGAAAGCGACATTTGGTTCGAAATTAGATGGGCTAATAGAGGCAAGGTTGGGGGCGACGTTTTCCGTCTCTGAGGGTGTTTGGCCTGTCTCGGATAACCAAACAGATATATTCATATTCTCCTCCTTTGTTTATATCTATCAATCTCCGTTCATGTTTATCTGTTCTTTATCTATCTATCCATCTATCTATCTATCTATCTATCTATCTATCTATCTATTAAAGCCTATGTCTGATTTTCTCTTGAGGAAGGCTGGGAGATACACAGCATAAAAGTTTTGAAAAATACACACAGCAAATACGTTTGAATTAGCCAGAACCAACAAAATAGGATCAAATTTCAAAAAAGGATTCCGTAGTCGTATTGTGAAAGACTGAAAATTATAGAAGTAATAAGTACGTTCTTTGTTTAGTGATTTGTTTTCATTTAGCCTCTCAAATGGAACCTAATATGTCCGCCTTTGCATTCTTCTTCCTTCTGTCGTATGAGAAAAACACATTTTTCATGCTAAATAGACATAGACGTACGTACTGAGTGCACCCTAACACTTACAATTGGGAAAAACAATTCAAGATTTCTGGCTAATCAAAGTAATTCATGCACAACCGAGGAATGTTTTCGGTAATTCAAACCATCTGCCACCCTTAACCAACGGGCTTCATACTTTCATGTTAACAAAAAAAATTTAGAAGCTGTGATGGGGTACAGTGTATAACATGTCCTGGTTACTGTTCTGTTTTTGTATTCAGCTATTACTTCCAAACAAATCAAAGAAAAGATGAAATAATAATAGTATAATTATCATGTTTGATTCGACGTAAAGTACTTCATTGATAAACAATCCGTCTATACAAAAATTCTTAATGAAGTTTAATCGGGACATTCTACTGTCTTACTTGCAAAAAATCAAAAGAGGATCAAAATATTTTTTGAAGCCCTTTTTTTCGTTGGGGGGGGGTGCTTAAAATCTTCGAGACTCTGTGGCACTTTTTGCTCTGCTGTGACGCTTATATTTTAGCTTTTCAGCCATAGCTCCACATACATAATCCAGTTCCTTTTTCTTGGAAAAAAGACTCCTATATATCAAATTTGAATACGCATCCAAATTACCGTCTTGAAAATGTCCGTATCAGTTGTCAAAGCTAAGTTGACCACTTGAGCCAAGCCTCTAAATGGTCCGACATCTGTTTTGGGGAGCTAATTTATTTCCACTTCTCAGTCTCTACTTATAGAGTCTCTCATTCATTTAAACCCTCCTTTATTATGCTGTTGAGTGTTTCGAAATTAACTTCTACTTGTTTACTTATTTTTGTAAGTTATTTGACTCTTTTGCAGTCAGGATTGGTGCGGTTTTGATTCATTTTCTCTACCATTTGCCTTGCAAACGGAAATTTCACTTTTAACGATCTAGTATGATGGTAGAGGGCTTAAGAAGGGTTTTATAATGAAGATTTGGGAATATGAGATATTATTCAGTTGAACGGAAAACAAGGAAATGTACATTGAAACGGTCATTATTTTGCCATATCGGTATACCATTAGTTCGTTTGATTATAAATAAAAGAAACTCCAAAAAACATGCTTATAGAAATGTATATATGTTTACCAAACAAGAATATTTTATTTCAAAATTGGATTTTAAGGTGTTCGCCCTTCCTACTTGGAGGGTTGCCGTAACACAATATTCAAATGCAGATCCAGTGGGATTAGGAGGGTCTGGGCCCTCCTCAACTGAGGACAGTATATATTTAAGATATTTAGAAAAAGAAATATCATAAAAGTAAACCTGGATAATCCCCAAGTAATGATAGATAATTTTTTAAAGCAAACGATGATTTTGTTTTTTATCTGATATAAATAAAATGAATCCCGTCTCATTCATGATGAACTTTTTCTATCTATCTGTTCTGTGGTAGATATTCCTGATTAGTTTATTTTCTATTTTACTATTGTTGCTTTTTTTTTTCAATTAAATTCTACAAGTCAAACTTAACATGATATTATAGTTAGCACACCTGCCCAGCACGCAGCAAGGATCCAAGTTCGATTCCTGGCATGAGTGATTTAGACAAATTTCTTTTTGAACTCAGCAGGCAACTTGGTGACTCGGTTGGAAAATTGGTAATGGAGTGGCGCCCACCCCTATCCAAAAGAATTGCACGGTACATGCACATGAAAGAATTATGCTTCCCTCACATGGAGAGAATACAAGCAGCACGGTACATCTGGAAAAAGACAAGAGTCAAGGACATCATAAAATCCATTAAAAATCTCAAATGGCAGTAGGCTGGCCATGTTGCAAGAATGCTGGACAACCGATGGACATCACAACTTGCGACATGGAACCCCCAAGATCACAAGCGCAACCGAGGCCGGCATGATATTAGATGGAGAGACGAGCTAGACAACCGATGGACAGCTCTACTCACGACATGGATCCCCCGAGATCACATGTGCAACCGAGGCCGGCAGAATATTAGATAGAGAGACGAGCTAGACAAATTCAGGAAGTACTGGCTCTGCAACGCCCATGATAGAGAAGTGTGGCGAATCCTGGGGGAGGTCTATATCCAACGACAGACGTTAAAAGACTGATGATGATGATGATGATGATGATGATGATGATGATGATGATGATGATGATGATGATGATGATGATAGGAGCCTTTGGATTGCCTCAAGTATCAATGCAATATTGTATTTGGCTTTTTTTCTCACCAATATCAGTGAAAAGTGCAAGATACCATATTATATTCTTGCTTTTGACATTTGAAGTTGGTTTTCTTTTTCAAGGATTTTTTGTATGAATAAATTTTCCCATTTAGACTATTCTACCCAAACGTGTATGTTTGGGCCCTTCTTTAGCCAGATTTTTACATTTGGAATCCTTGCTCAAAATCCTGGATCTTTCCTTGAACTTACTATCCTGTATCTATCCATCTGGTCCACTACCGCACTGAGCAAGGTTAATTAAGAGTGTCTCCCTCTTCATGCAATCTAACAAGCTCGTCCTGAAGACCAAATAAGATTTGTTGTGAATTCCATCTTCCCTTGGTAACCAATAATAGCCACGTGCCAAAATAATCTGATTTTAGAATCTATCTATATATCTATCTATCTACCTATCTATCTATCTATCAATCTATCAATCTATCTCGGTCTGCTCATATATGTCTATCCCAGTCTGCTCATATATGTCTATCCCAGTCTGCTTATATCTATATATCCATATATTTATCAGTCTGCATCTATCTATCTATCTATCTATCTATCTATCTATCTATCTATCCCAGTCTGTTCATATCTATCTATCTGTCTATTTATCCCTCTATCTATATATCTATCTAAACCTGTGCTTATTTACTTATCTCTCTGCTGGCCCCCACTTCAAATTTACATTCATCCCAAACAGAAACTCCGACAGACAAACTGAAGCAGTTTCATTAGTGTGTGCATCAGCTGCACTATAAAACGCAGTGAACTATTCACTCTCAGATTGCAACTTGAATCTTACGTGATTCCAGCATTCTTGAATTTGCCATTGACATTGCTGTAGGGACACATCTAGTTGCCAACAAGCTGATTTGGCGCCAAAAATTGAGCATGCCCAGTTTAACATTCGAAATGGCGAACAACGATTTTAACGATTCTGAGCAGACAGAGTCAGATTGGTAACTCTCCTTGTGTGCTGAAGCATTGACTCAGAAGATTAAGCCTGAGTCTGAAAACTCAAGAATTCATGAGTGATTTATTTTCCCATTTAACTTGTCGTGGATGTCAGTAGCAGCAACTCTATTATAGCAATTAGCTCCCTTAAGTATGACCGACCATACTCTTTGATTTGTTTTTTTTGTTGATTTTAATTTTTATCTATATTACATTTATCTATTCTAGCAACTTGTTGATCCGTGTGAAAGAATTCACGGATACTTTTGAATTTCTATGAGATGAATCGTCAAAGAAGAAATCTCGGGACTTATCCTAGAAGATTTTATCTTTATTCTTTTATTATATGTTGGTTGAAGTTCTCTTTCCAGGAAATTTAGATATAAGCGGAAGAGTCTATTGTTATGGACTGGGAAAATCACAATGATAATTATACGACTAAATTTGTTTTTAATCTCTATACACACGCGCACATACACAAACACATACACAAATATATATATATATATATATATATATATATATATTCATATATATATATATATATTCATATATAATATATATATATATATATATATATATATATATATATATATATATATATATATATATATATGAAATTAGAAAATTGTGAATTTTACGATTTTGGATTTGGCCAAAGTTAGGGCACAGTTTGGTATTATAACTACATTAGAACTGACCCTTTACACCTGGAAACAAATTATTTCATTGAAACTGACAAGTTTCCTTGAGGTTCAAAAGCCAAATTGTTTGAAACGGAAAAAAATGTCCTAAATTTTGGACTAGGTCCATCAATTTTATTTCCAGGACCTAAACCACTCGACTATTGAACCTTAGCTTTGAACTAAAGAATCAACTTTAAAAAATGATATTGGATCCCTTTCGAATGTGAGTAGTTTCAAATAACTGATAAAAGAACGATCCTGGATGATGCTGATTTAATATATATATATATATATATATATATATATATATATATATATATATATATATATATATATATATATATATATATATATACATATATATATATATATATATATATATATATATATATATATGTTTAATTTCATAGATCTAATTCTTTTCTTCTGAAAGACCCAGATAAAAATAAACACAAAGAAAAAATGTTTTTCAATTGACTTGTTTTCTGAAATCGCAGACGGAGACCCCATAATTTTTTTCCTTTTGAAAATTCGGCCTAAAGATGTATCCTACTGATTTCAGATTTGCCTTTGTTTTAATTCAATGATGTCTCCACCGAAATCTTGGAGTACAATTACATAGTTTAGTACTCTGGAATGCAGATTTAATTTTTCTGTAAAAATGTTTGTGTGCAAAAATTATCTGAACAGGCCTGCCTGATTGTCATAAGGGATAGGGGAGCTCTATTCATGAGAGAGGAGCAGAATGATTGGAGAGATAGATGTCTTTAGGCCTGCCTGATGGTCATGAAAGATTGGGGGGGGAGTTCTTTTCAGCGTAGAAGAGCTAAATGATTGGAAAAATAGATGGCTTTAGGCTTGCCTGAGGGTTCTAAAGGGTGGATAGAAATATTTAATGAGAGAGGGGGCAAAAATCTTAGGGTCCTCATATAGGGTGGATTAGCCTTTTTTCTTTACTATATCTGGCCCATTCCCCAAATATATCCAATAAAAGTCTACGATTGCCATTCGTATGAATGGATTTTTTTCTAAGCATTCGGTTTCATTCAAAGCGATTTTTTTCTAGACTTCAACATTACGAATAACATCGGCTGTCAAAAATAAGTAAATCAAGTTTTTGACTTCAGCCAACAACTTTCGAAAATATAACACGTTTTCAAAGCTTTCAGAGATTTAATTTTAGATCGTAGCTATAATGCTAAACTAGTCTTTCTAAAGAAAAAATGGTTGAGGGTAAAGAGTAATTGTTTTATGGATTTCATATTATCGGGAAACCCAAACTTCCACTTTCAAACATTTTGATAACGGTGTCACGAAAAGCTGCGCAAACTACTGTAACTTATCCAACGATGCGTGCAGGCCTGGACATGTATGCTAAACCTGCCTGTTACAATACAGGATACACTCAAAAAGTTTTTCGTTTCCCACCAATTTGCCCACCTGGTGGAGTTGTATAAGGATATCGGAAATATCGGACAAAATCTGTTCATTACGAATATCTCGTCCGTCACAGAAGTATCGGGAATATTTCTCCGTTACTACACGACGTGACCGGTGGGTAGCAGACACGGCATTGCTTCTTGGTCAGGGTTGCCAGATATGTCCGATTTAGGAAATTATGTCCGTTTTTAGCCCTGTGTATTGGATGAAAGTTTAGATCAATCGGACATCAAAAATTGCCTGATTCAAGGCCCCAAATAAATTCCGATCGATATTTTTGGAATCAAAAGCACTGCATTCAAAAAATCCTTCAGCTAACTATGATTTAGTTCCTTTAATTATATTTTTCTATCAATTTTTATTTCGTCGATACATTCGAATTACAATATGAACTACGAACTCATTTGCAGGAGTATACCAGAATCAAAATAACACCACTAACTGAAGTCGCTTCCCCAACAAACGTCACTTTTTCTCAAAAGCAGAAGAATTATGGAATAAATGAAGATTATCATGTTGCACGAATGGCGGACAACCGATGGACATCGCGACTGACGAAATGGATCCCCCATGATCACATGCACAACTGAGACCGGCAGAATATCGGATGGAGAGACGACCTAAACAAATTCAGATAATACTGGCTCTGCGACGCCAACGATAGGGAAGTGTGGCGAATCCTGGGGAAGGTCTATTTCCAACGACAGACGTTTAAAGAGTGATGATGATGATGATGATGATGATGATGATGATGATGATGATGATATCCTGTGTGAGTAATCCGTACTGCATAGGAAAATATTTTTTCATAATTTTACCGTTTCTTCACTGTCAGCCTTTGTTTGATTATCGAAATACTCACGACCGATTTCGACCACTCTGTTTGTTCATTTACTCTCTCGATGGAAGAAGTGTTTTGCCTTATAACTCATGAATTCTAATGCGTTTTCTTACGTTATCACTTACAATCGCTTCCGAACTAAGAGGTGATACTGGTATTACCAAGAATCGGTTTCTCACGAAGAGCTGATGAAGAACCTGGAGACTGTTGCACCAGTGGCATAGGTGTTTGACGAGTACGGTATAAGGAAACAGTGTTAGAAATACGTAAGAATGAATGAAAAAAACACAGCGCAGATGGAATTAATATCATTTCTTTTATTTGAAATCATTATATACCGCTTATTATGTTTTATCTGGGTACCGTGTCGTGTATGCATTTGCACTTTTATTAATTTTTTTCTTGAGGGAGAGGGATATTTTGTTCGGTAATGCCGTACAATCAGCATTAACGAACAAGTGCCTTAACCATTAGTCCATCAATAAGAAAGTTTTTGCATATTTATATGTACATACATATGAATGCATATATCAACGGCCTTTTGTTTTTAAATGGATATGTATGTAAAATTGATACTTGTAATCATAGCCAAACTGACTAACCAGACCTGTTATTGTAAAGATTAAGAAAAATCATGGTGGAGTTATCTCTTTTTTTGTCATCTTTTTTCATCAGGTAAGCAGGACTGTGCAAATCCGATGAAGACCAAGAACAGATGGGAAGGCCCTATTCTCAAACTGCTCATTAAGTATTTTTGGAATCAATTCTAAATACATAGAATTTATGTATAGGTATATACATGAACTTGCAATGAACATGATGTACTTACAAGTCACAGAACAGAATAAAATAACAATTTCCTTCAAAATGTGTATAAGACAATAGAATACAGTACTGTGATATTAAGACATAAATCCCAGAGTACATTCATGTTTATTCTGTACTCAGAATTTAGTTTATTATTCTCGTATGAATCTTGTTAAGATATTGATATGTTTCGGCGAATCTGACTGAAAATTGTCATGTCACTTTCAGATGATGCTCATTGTTTTTATCGAAAATTTGTAGTTTTCCTTTCGTGAATCTCGTAAGTCATTCACTAGTGAACTATGATCATACATGTAACGACTCAGGAATTAATGTTCTACTGCGTTTCAAATTGAACTGAAACCTAATATCATATATTTTTCATTTCGAAAAGAGAAAATGAAAATTAATTTAATGCATGAATAGACCCACCTTTTCACGAAGTTAAAACTAGATCATTCTAAATAAGCTGATACGAAATCATTTTCATAAAGATAAACATAGATAGCTGGTCATTTTTAGCTGAGAGTCTTCAGCTTTTCTCGCTCTGTCCGACATTTGCGTTTTCACTATAAATAGATTGGTGCCAAAATGCAAACACACATTGAGCCGATCTTTTCCATAGATGTTAAACCTTTCTTTCTTCTTAGCTTCGAAATCAGAGCGAATGTTTTACTGTGAACATTTTTTTTACATTCTAGATTCGTTCAACATGTTTTGATTGCATTCGTTCATAGTTATTAGTGTAACATGCATGGAATTACATTCTTTTGTGTACATTATCGAATGTTTATATACCCGATGAAAAAAAATTAACTGGTCTCGCTTGTTCATTTCAATGGTGGCCTAAACTTTCTATACAATTTCCATGTAGAGATGTTTATTCGGAAAATAGAATTTCACGAGGCCAAACAAACCGTTCTGGAACAATACAGACTTGCAACAATCCTTAACAATATATCTCAAATGAGGGGAAATTTTTTTTGGTTTGAAATACCTGCTCACGACTCCCGATTCGGGAAGCATATCCCCCACCCCATTTTATTCACTATTCTAAACGTGAATCACAAAATCATGTCAAGGAGCCCATTATAATTTAAATTCGTCGTAGAGGATCCGTTCTTCTTATCTTAAACTGCCATTTTGATCATCTTGTGCGAAAAACCAATCTTCTCACTTCGCATGCACTAAAACTTTGGTAAGTGCTTAATTATCATTTGTCAAAAGCTTTCCACTTTGTTAACGAGCGTGGAATCTCCATAAGTACATTCTTTAGATTTTAGTAAGTAGCTGCATCACTCAGGCACTTGAACTAACCAGCCTCTGCCTACTGCTCTGCTAATTCGAGGCTTGAACTTCTGAAACCATGAGTTTTCGTTGAAATCTTCTTGAACGCTGAATTTCTCAAGCTTACATCTGTTGCTAATGACTTTTGATCCACCTTCATGTAACCAAATCACTGCAGATCTACAAATTATCCAACCCTTGAGCCAAGCGAGTCATAGATGATTCTCTTTTTGAGTTTCTACGTCTATTCATACGTCTACCTGCGTTTATGGGGGTTGGAGGACGCTATTGGTTATAATTTAAGGGCTATAACATTAAAATCTTTGTTTTAGTACACCAAAAGGTATCATCTTAAAAAAAAGTTGCTTTTTGAGGTTTCTATGATAATTTTGGGACCAACACCACTCAAATCTCGGGCTGATATTTTTTCAGAATTTTAGTTGAAGGATCTATTTCCAAATAATAATTTTAGATATTTTTTTAGATGATTAGTTCTGGCACACGGTGATTCAATTATGCGAGGTATGGATATATTACTATAATTATTGTTTGTCCGTTTGTCTGCCGTCACATAACTCATGGATGACTACAGTTATGGCCATCAAATTTTCTGTTGCTAATAATGTGACCCTGGGTAAGGTTTCTATCATATTAGTTAGTTTTTTTTTAAATATTCTTTAAAGTTTTTTGTAAAGGGTTCGATTTAAAATACTGGTATGATATTAAATTGAACTCTCAGTGTTATCAAGTTAGCCTAACAGAATCTTCACTTTTGGTTAACTTAATAAACTAGACATCGTATGAAAGGTTTATAGCAAGTTATATTAAACTTTTTTTATACATAAATTTCTTCTTTATAATCAAAGAAATACTATATTCGTTTCTTTCCTCTTCAATCTAAAAAAAAGCGCGATGGATCATCTATTTTCTTGTCAAGAACTGGAATTGAGATGTGTTAAAATAGGCCCTTCGTGATGACTATATTTTAACACTCAAGCCAGACATACCTTCAGGAAGTTTATTGCCAGAACTGAGCTAATCGTTTCACAACTTATTAAAGAATCGAAGTTGCTATTTCAGGTTGTTATTTAAAATGGAAGATTGAAAAAGAAAAAAGAGCAAGGGGAATTATATAGAAAGAAATGAGCACATACATCTGCTAGCGCAAATGTAACTGAAAAATCAAATCGAATCATTTCATATACGACCTAGAGAAGGTAGCTTTTAAAAAAAACCTCAGTATTCATCGAAAGTTTTAGCTAATTTTCTTTCAGCCATTGACACATCCTTCCATGAATTGCCATTGAAATCAATCGATAAGCTTTAGGGATATGGTGCAGACAAACATGAGTGAATAAAAGTATGAAGATGATATCTTTCAATCAAAAAAATATCTGGATCCGTTCCAAAATCCAGACATTTCTTCCTTGTCCCATGATACATGTTTTGGGTTGAGATATATTGAGAATTTTTATACATATTATATTTAGAGAAATAGACACGAGTGAATGCACAAAGTTTCTCTCACACACACATACATATATATACAGAGAGAAAGAGAAAGGGAGAGAGAGAGGGGGGAGAAATGAAAATGACGATTGAAAAGTGAAGAGAAAAACTCGAAAGGTGGGTAATACATCCCATATTTTTCTTCTTATTCATTGGTAGGAGTTCGATACACTTTGGCGTGGGACAGCCATCTTTTTCAGAGAAAAAATATTTTCAGCGGTTCGCAGAGAAAAAATGCTCTTCACATATTTGATGCTGAAACATACACGCACTCACACATATATATATATATATATATGATTATAAATTGCGTTATATTATATTGAAACAATCTCTCTTTATTTCACAGTGAATGTATCACTTTGCCTTGGCAATGTAAATGGATAAACAAATTTTTAAAAATAGGTTGCTGCAGAAATCGAACTTGCAACCGATAGTGTAACTGCTTTAACGTAGTGTTAATGAAACCATTGAGCCAAATAGCCGCCTGTAATGCAAAGGCCCAGCTAACTCTTTCAACCCCTAATTCTCATTTTTGCTCATTCACATTGTCTAGGACAAATGATACATTCAACGTGTAATAACAGGAGATCATTTCAGATTCAGTTCCAAATAATGTAATTAACATAACGCAATTTATAATTATTCTATCGGATTATATATCCGTATTCAATAATGCACATATATATATACGTGTGTGTGTGTGTGTGTATCCCTGCACAATTAGAATCATAGGATATCTAAACGCCACCAAAAGCATCTCGATCTAACTGAAAACCATTCTAATGGGCAATACTGAGCAAGGGAATTAACTCACGTTTTCGTACATCAGTCAGTGAGGGTGATCGCTGCAGGAGATGCTTACGCATCTAGAAACCTTCGAAAAAATAATGAAATATTCTTCTCTGGGGTCAAGTGAGGTTCAGTATTTACCCATTACCCATATGTAGACTTTTGTTACAAGGCTGTCAGGAAGCAATTTTGTAAGCGGAATTGAATATTAATTCTACGCATGTGTAAACATCGTTTACGGCCAATTTTTAGATAATTACATGCATCGATAAATGATTGCATTTACTCGTAGACGAATTCGTGCAGGTATTGGAGAAGACAAATTATTCGCAAACGAGGAAAAATAATGTTTAAAAAAGTTGAATCGACAGAAACCATTCGTTGTGTCTGATGGAAGTTGCTTGAAAAAAATGGCTGTCAAAATATGCATTATACATATGCACACGTACATATACACATATATATATATATACGCACACATCATATATACACACACATACGTGAACACACACATACATATATATGCATATATATATTTGTATATATATATATATATATTTGTATACATATATATATATATTTGTATACATATATATATATATATATATATATATATATATAGAGAGAGAGAGAGAGAGAGAGAGAGAGAGAGAGAGACATTATGTTTTGCATATCTCTATATATGTAGGTATAAAGAGAGAGGAGATCGATATGTATGTATGAGGAACTAGAGGAGTTTATTTCATCATATCTTAAGCTCTACTCTAACTCAGCTTAATGTTTGATGTTGAATGCATCGAGCACTTTATGAAATAAGCTCATCACACATCAGATATAGTATCATATCATCTTATATTGTATTTTTGATTTATATATATATATATATATATATATATATATATATATATATATATATATATATATATATATATATATATGATAGTATAATAGTTTTCAAAAGGCCTTTTTTAGTTTCGTACATGTGTTCAGAAAGCTGATGTGATTCTATTTAAAAAAAATATAATATCTTAAAACCATAATGAAAGAGTTTGACTTCCCTTTTTAACAGTTTTTCTCTTGAATTTATTCAACCTTTATTGCTGGATTTTTCTACCAACCTATATATTTACTTTTTGTACAAGTGAACATATCTTTGCTTACAGACGACTCATTTTTTTTTTTTTTTTTTTGCAAAGCATCTATATCCATTGAAAAGAAGAGAGGATTAATGAAAAATTGAAAACATGATCTTTTTCTGTCTTTACAATGGCAAGTAACCAAGGTCTATGTACTTTTAAAATGATGAGTGTTTCTTTAAATGTGGATTGTTGTCCTCGTCTTCATTGCTATTGTGACAACGTTGAACCCTCATGCATTCTGAGGTGTCTATCATTGAACTGAAACTTTTCGACTACAACGACCAAGATAAGAACACCTTTTTGAATGAATTAGTGTATAATCTTACCGTAATTCGTCAAAAGTTTGTCAGTCTCTCCATCTGTCTGTACTCGCCTACCACAAGGAATACTTGATTTGATCCCCGAGAAGTATTTTCAGCAAATAAGTTTTTGATCTTTCCCCTACAAACATGTTTTATAGAGGATTTCAGGTCAGGGTTTGTCTGTTTATATGATCATTCATCAATATTAAAAAATACTTTTTGATGACGTAATAAAATAAAAGTTTTTATTCCCTTTTCTCAACTCAATCTTTGGAGATAAAAATGTGACGTAATAAAATAATATTTTATTCTTTTTCCTTAACTCAATATTCAGAGATAGAATTGCGTTGTGGACAGCGTTTTTATCAAGAAAGAAGCAAATACGTGTTTTAACTGATTTCATATCGTGATGTTTATTGGTTGTACATGGTTACTTTGAATATTGGTATTTTCATTTATGCATGATTTGATGTATTACGGTCAAGGTATATTTTTCCAAAACACGAAATTTTGGGATCAGAGTTTATACTGATCACGTGGAGGGAACTTTTATCTTCGACTTATGGGAGTAAAATCTAGGGGAATTTCATTTTTCCTTTTTATAGGGGTTGAAATCGGAGAGGGAGGGGGAGAATTCTTCACTTTTAGGGGTCAAAATCGAGAGGGAACGTTTACTTTCATTTTATGGTCTCAAAGTAAAATACCTTTTTATACTATTTGCCCAATTTTTCAACATCAGCTCCTACTTTTTAAAAATAGTATTCTCCTTAACTTTGCCCCCCCACCCTTTTCCTGAACATTACGCCCTCTTTTTTAACATTATACTTTTCTTTGTAAACTTTCTACCATATTTCAATCCGACCCTTCTTTCTTTCATACCACCCCCTCTTTTGGGAGATCAAACCAACTTTTGACTTGCATTAACACTTGTTTGTAACTTGGCGCACATGACCCCTTTTTTAAATATTAACCACACTCTTAGACAAGCCTCCCTTTTTACATTCTGTTTTACATTAGCACGCCACTTCTTCAACATTATAGCTGACATTCACCAGATATATTACTCAGTGCACAAGGCCACTCAGCGCCGAATTAATGATTTTTTCTGGATCAGTTCCTTTCAGGAAAAAATTCTCGACAGAAGCTGTTTCTGGTAAGCAAAATGAAAAAAAATTACTTATAGGAGTGAAAAACATTTTTAATCATGCAAAACTTTTCGTCCTTACAACACATATGACTCAAACTCAGTGCAAAAATGACAGATTTTTTTTATGCTAAAAGTGAGGTATTTATTTTAAATTTCATATAATTTTTCTCCGAAAGTTGATTTCCTGATTTATATTGTATAAGTATACTTGTTTTGGCCCTGCAAATCAATACCAATAATTGTAATTCATGTTTGTTTAACATAGAAAATAAATACACTTGTTAAAAATACGATCGACAGTTTTAAGTGAATGCGCCGTTTAATTGTGTAACCTGAATAAAGATTTTTGAAAAAATGTCTGTTGCTTGTGAAACCAAAAAGATTGTCCATACCTGATATATAAAATGATAATGGATTATTGATCGATTCACAATGGAAATGCATAGAAAATCAGAAAGAAATGGACTGCAGAATCAAAGCTAGCGTCTCCAACGGAATAGAACGATTTCATGTAAATTATTCCGTACAGGCCAGACGTCTGTTAGCAGTATTCTGCAAACGGGGAATTAGAAGGCTTAATTTTGCAATTTCAGTGCGACTAACCAAGAAGCAGGCTTAAAAATGAACAGCATATATAAGGCCTTTTCACATCTTGAATTGGCAGATCTGCCGTGTAATGTTCGGAATCGGATAAAAGTTAACATGACCCGAGACAATCAAAGAAATAGACACTAAAAATGGCTATCATTGGGGATATGGCTTTGAGTTTGATACTGAGACTAGGGGCCAACCTATTGGAATCTGGTTTTAGTAAGTAGCAAAATGGATTCCCCACCCCCTATATAGATTTTTTTTTTATCAGAGAAGAAACTCTGGGGATTCTAACGTGAAATGGTTATAAAAGTAGTTGTAGACGTGTTAAAGGTAAGTAAAAGCGATGGACTGAATTAAGTTGATAGAAGTCTGAGAAGATACATGAAAAGAAATAGAGAAAAAATGTGTGATGATCGTGCGCAGAAGAAGAAGAAGAAGAAGAAGAAGAAGAAGAAGAAGAAGAAGAAGAAGAAGAAGAAGAAGAAGAAGAAGAAGAAGAAGAATGATGTGGAGGAAGAGTAGTAGGAAGAGAATGAAAAAAGATGAAAAACAAGTAGAGATGAAGAGAAGAAAGAAGGGGACCAAAATAAAATGAAACAAGAACGAAAAGAAAGAGAAAGATAGGGAAGATAATAGAGACAATAATATTTTTCAAGCGACAATAAGGACAAGAAAAAATACTGGAAAACAAGAAAATACTTACTTACTGAAGAATTTAGTCCGGCGCAAGGCCAGGATAGACGGGTACCTAGTGAGCATTGACCTTACTACTATAGTCAATCGCTCAATGAGATAAGCATCTGAATAGTTATCCTAGAATTCCTGTAAATACAACGTTCAGCTTCCAGGGTTGCCAATTTCAGTGTGATTTTTCGATCTTTCGATTCTAAAAGTCGCTTTCAAAATTGGAAAAAAAACCCCTCTCAATTAAGAAGATTTTGAAACATGGAAAAGAGTTTAAGAAATTTTTATCTTGTCCACAATGGGCCCACAAATTCGGAAAGAGACACGGACTAAAAACACATCTAAATAGTCAACCCACCATCACAAGGCCATATCGGGAGTTGGGTTTATTTTTGCATCAATTTTCCCAAAGTTAGGAGGGCATGCTTGTCTTTAAAATCAGCATTCAAAAAACTGGCTTCATTACAATCGGGCACGAACCATTGCTGAAGACAAATAGTGCAAACAACTTCTGCACGCCATAGGCGTAGATATATAAGGTTTGCTCGGGAAGTATCCGACGATTTCGAATATCTCACAAACCAAACGTGCAGCCTCAATTTAACTTGAAAACAAATCGGAGCAGTCCCTATGAAAAGACGCTCTCCCGTGGAGTTACTCAGATGACAATGAGATGCCAATGAATGAGCTTGTGTATTATGTAATCATCGCATTCGCCGCGAGTCATTCTTCACGCGTCGTGTTGTATTTCGGGGCAAAACGTCGCATAATCCAGCCCCACTCCATACAATCCAGAATTGGCTCCCTGTGACCTCTGGCTTTTCAAAAAAGAGATTTCATACCTTGAACAGAATTAAAGAGATTACGACGAGGCAGACGATGGTGATCCCGAAAGTGGATTATATGAGCTGTTTTGAGTGGAAAGGACGCTGGGATGAATGTATGAGGTCCCAAAGGGCGTACTTTGATGTGGACTATGGCACTATTTCTCTACCCAGGCTACTTATTTTTGTTAATGATGAAACGGCCGAGTACTTCCCGGACGCACCACGTAAATAGAAGCTGTAAAACGAGGGGCTGAAAACTACGAGGTTATGTGCATTTAAGCAGCCAGCTAAGGAGTATCACATTAAAAGATAAAAACTTATGAGGTTTTTTCTAACGTAACAGTTATGTTGACACGCCACAAATTCACATATCCATTCTAAGTGTGTTTCCTCTTTATGTACGGATTTAGTTACAGGCGGAGAATTAGATTATTCAATGCAGTTTATCGAATTTTCTCTCTAAAAAGCGTGGCTTTATATTTTGGGAGACACGTAATGATTTCTAAGAATATTCAGTGCAGAGAATAGTCGTCTAAACATGTTCTTCACGAAATGAAATATACGGCAAGGATTTCAGGAATTATCTCGAAGAATTTTATACAGCGAGAATTATTGTTAACCAAATTGATGCTCTGAGAAACAATAGTCATTTTGACTAAATCAAGGAAGAATGAACAAAGATATTTAAATTTTTTCATTGTGTTTGAAATCAAGACATGGTTTCGCAAGAAAAAATTCTACATTTATTTGAAACTGCTAAGCAAAACTGTCTCAAAATAGGTCAATATAGGTTTCTAGGATAGTCTGGCTGACTGTCTCGCTATCTATGTATATACTAGTTTTAAGAACAACCCCAGAGCATACGGAAGTGGTGTAGGGAAGCTGGATGACCAGGTGAGTAGATGGGACGGCGATCATCTGGCAAAATGAAACAGTCATCAAATATCATCTATATATGTATCGCGCTTGTAGGACGTACTGATGGAGCTAGAGGGCTGAAATTTTATTACTTATTACGTCCAGAAAAAAAAACATTTCTTTCTGTTTTTTTTTTGTTTTTTTAATTCCCCCAGACTATGTTCCGGGGATGAATTTTCCAAAAAAGAAAAAAAAAAAAAAAAAAAAAAAAGTAGGAAAAATAGAGGGGTTCAATTTACAATGTGAATTTATGCTGAATTGGACTGTAATTCATGCCTCTTTGCATTCGTGCTTGATTTTTTTTTTGTTTTTTTTTGTTTTTGTTTTTCCAAATTCAGACATTTTAGGGATTCAATAAAAGGCGTGAGTAGTAACATGATAATTGATAACCCATTTTCTCGATTTTTAATTGGTTTCCCCAACATGAAATGCTGCCAAAAGATGACAGTCAAGGTTCCTATTGAATGCATTCAACCTTTTTGTTTTATTCCGTTTTGTTCCCAAAACAAACGATGATTGTTGAAAATCGGCTCAGATGAACCAGAATGATCGAGAATTATGCTATATCTCGGAATTTTTGAGATGAGGTATTAGTATTATTTCCATTGATATTCGGACCATTCTCATCTTTGTTGCTTTTCATACAACGTTTCGGCCGTTGCACTCTACGGCCTTCGTCAGGTAACATCTGGTAGATTTGGGAAGTAACAAACCGAACCCTTTATTTATCCGACGGGTATATTGACCGTACTCCCCTCTTTTAGCGTTAGTAGTATTGTTATACTGTCTCACACTAGGATCGAACCTAGAACCTTCAGATTACTTAACAGTAATTTGTCTGATGCTGTAACCACTGCGCTGTGGTCTGAGTATCAATAGAAATGAGAAATATGTTATTTGACTTTTGGCAAGTCAAAATAAGAATTAAATCATCAGTAGACTTCGGCATGTAAACCAACTTTTTCATATCATTCCAGACGGGCCAGGGGTCAACACAGGCATGCATAGCATCAGCAAGCATTTTGAATTGTATGTTTGCACAACAGTCTCTGATCCTTATCTCAGATTCATAAAAGATCCTGATCATGACAAATAAACTTTGCTTGATGTAGACCCTCAAAAGGAAACTAATAATCTTCACTCTCGCCAAGCTTCGACTTTGCACCTCACTTCCAAGTTACAGTCATCGCCATAACAATGATATTATTTGTATTTGGTATCAACTGATTTTCTGTAAGATTTGTTCGAGTTAGAAAATATTACATCGACTACATTATTTACTAAAATATTTTGAAACATCATGAATATTTCATCACAAAATTCTATTTTAAAGTTTGAATTGTCTTCCTATCCGATTGTTTAATGAATTAACTTGAAATAAAATTCCTGCACGCTTGTTTTTAGATGTGTCCAACATCTCTCTAACTAATTTTGTCTGTCTCCAATTAACTGACGTCATTTATACTTTTTTCCATCAATTGTCTCCAGTTAACTGACGTTATTTATTCTTTTTTTAATCAATCGTCCCGAGTTAACCGACTTTATTTGAAAATGTATCACTATGTTTTCATATTTTCCATCAAATTGTCTGCCGAAAATTTTTAATAATGATGAATTTCCCTGTTGAGGAACTCTCGTTTCTGAAAGTGTTTTATGAAAAATATGCCGATGTTCATAGTATTTGGTTGATTTGAACTATCTACTTCGTTTATGTACGTATCTATGTCTCCAACGACGCATTTATTGATGATAATACTTGGGTCAGATAGATTAAATCTTGTTACAAGTAAGTGATGGCACCCTAAGAATACCTCACGATATCAGCAGAATTTGCTCTGTATCTTATCTATACTTGTACGTAAATATTTGCACAAACATATGCACACATGAACGCACACGCTCATGCTCACATACATATATAGGCCGACATATAAATATGTGTGTGTGTGTGTGTGTGTGTGTGTGTAAGGAGCACCCAAAAGTTACAATATAGGCGCTTAGCTGACTAATAATACGAATGTGTAACTATTCAAAACTACTTATGTATGTGTTTGTGTGCGTTAGTGTGTGTGTGCGTATGTGTATGTGTCGTCTTACCGTATCCCATTAACAAACAGTTTTTTTGTACTCCACATATTGGACAGAACCCAACGTCTCTCATCGCAGAACATCCAAACAGACACACACACACACACACACACACACACACACACACGTTTACGTACACATGCAAGTATATGCATGCACTCAAGCATTCGCATATTTTCGAAATACGCATCTATGCATGTGCTTGTGTTTCAAAGACGGTGAATACGTGTCAGTATACACCCTTGAATACTTGCGCACACTTGGGCAGCGTCGAGTACCTGATTAATTTGGTTATCTCGTCTTTTTTGAGAATGTCTCGAATGTTCTTCAACAAAGTAAATTAGAAAAGAGAGATAACCTCTCAATCTTGTAATGTTCTCGTAAGCGTTAGTCCCCAATGACGCAAAAGAGGATCCATCGAAACAATTGGTGCTTCAAGATATTGTCTTAATCAATTTTCATGCGAATTTCTTTGCATGTGTTCCAGTGCATCTTGAACAATGCTGGTTTCAATTTTCTGTATGTTTTTCCCTAATTGCATGGAGTATTCAGTAATTTGGGAACAAGTGCAATGAGAATGAGCACCGAAGTGCTATTAGGCGTGTGCAAAAGTTCACAGCTCCAACTTCGCTCAATGTTAGTGATATCTTAGAAGTGTTGGCTTCATTTCTGTGTTCTTATTTGTATGAAAAATTCAAAATTGTCAGAGGAAAATTTTAAATTGTTAGAATTTGGACCAAAGATTAATATCAATTGCGTATATACAAAAGTCCAAAGAAGAGGGGACATTGAAAATGTATGTACAAAATTCAAAAATTAAATTCTGTCAATTTTTAAGAGTTAAAATTAAACTTTTGCTATGCATCGGGTCCATTTTACACCTCATGTATATGATTATAATCCTTAATTGCGTTGTATTTCATAGAAACATTTATTTGAAATGATCTCCTATCATTATATGTGTCACTTGGTCTAGACAACGCAAATAGTATAAACAATCAATGAAAATGGGGCTCCTGCAGGAATCAAACCTGCGACCGATAGAGTATCCACTCCGACGTTGTGATGCATTTACCATTGAGCTAAACAGCAGCTAATAATGCAAAGACCCAAATAACAGGGTAAAATTTCTCAAATGCTGTCTATTCATCACATCGGGACGTTTGACAAGGGGATAAATCTCCCCAAGCCCCAAACCAGTTTCTCATTATATATAGTCGTCTTATATATCAATAGAAATCTTATTCTGGATATCATTCTTTTCAAAGTAGTCCATGTATCTCTATTATATACTTATTTGCTTGAACATCCTCAGCTTTGCAAGAAAAGGATTGTATTCCTAACAGATTTTATCTGGCTCAGGTCTTGCAGTATTGCCAAATTTCTTGTCCGTCTTGAAACAGCTAAGGCAAATGTCCCTTCAAATCATTTGTGATGAATCTGTCTTCCTCACCATCGAAGGGATAATTTTGCCCATCAGAATTCAGCAATGACGTTCTCATGTTGGGTAATTTCCATCTCGCTATAGCTGTAGAACATTGCACATAACAGTCATTGAAAGGAACCGGTTTACAAGATGCATCGGTGGAGACAGAAACCTTTGGTTTAACGACTTTTGAAGTACTTATCGGAGGGGCATACTATGTCATGTTATGGGAGGAACCCACTATGTCAGGTCACAATGTTGATTAATCATTATTTCAGGGGGTAGAACAGAGTCTGAGATGGGAAGCATTATTGGAGTCAAGAGACCAAAGCAATTACGAACAGGTCGTGAAGTCGTTAGAAAGTTTATTGCATGCTTTCAAGATAACAGATCAAGAACATTCACAATCACGTATTCATGCTTGCTTGCAAAATGTTTCAATCTCAAGACAGGAATTTGAAAAGTCTTGTTAAAATGCCTGTAAGAATTCAGAACTTGAAAGGTATTTATAACGATTCGGATCAACAAAGAACACCTAAGAGATTTGACTGTTGCAGATCGTGTCAGGGATTTGCTTGATAATCTATAAGCAGTTCGTAAACTCCTCTATATATTAGCAGAGTGCGATAGCCTAAACTACTTTGGGTATAGTCCACTTTCATTGGGGAATATGAACAGATAGCCAATTGAATAACCGTAAAATGAAGATGGGTTCTTGAAAGATCTTTTTTGTAAAGACAAATCTTTGTTCCTTCAATGCTGTTGCCACTAATATGAAATTAGAGCAGACAGTCAACGACCAAGAGAGAGTGCGCGTGGAATTATAGCTCAAACACGCCAAATGATATTTCGGGTTATGAAATTGTCGATTGTCTAGATCCAAGCAATCAGATATGCCTCTCGGAGCTCAAAAAGGCACGGGTACGTTACAGTTCTCCGTTTAACTCCCAAGACATATAGGTGGAATTTGTCAGAGCTTACAGAAATCCTCATCTCATCTGCTGAGGGCATTGACAAGCTGTACAATATCATCACAAATGCTCTTATCCTTTAACAAGTAGCTGAGAGAATTCTGAGTTTTGAGAAGAGCGCCGTAGTACGAACGATGCAAAAGATTCAGAAGAAAACCCTTCATTGACAAATCGAAAAATCTATTTGACAAAATCAAGAAAGCCAACCTTTCACATTCGATACATCAGCTACAATTCATCCAAGCCAAGTCACAAAAAGATGGTCAAGTTTTTGCTGAGGAGTTTGCTCGAGGGCAGGAGTCAATTATTGCTACAAGAGTACACAATATCCCAATATCCAATACTGTGGAGTACAGTCTGCTTACAGAACTTCAGAAAAAGATTCCGGTTTGCGATCTGACATTCAACAAAAAAAAATGTACTGTCCTTGTGATTGATTTCGTGTAACTTATTCAGCACCTTCCAACAAAAGGATCCAGGACTTTCAAATGAATGCTTCAAGCAGCATTGACCAAGATTAAGTCATTGCATTCATTCAATCAACCAAACGTAGTCTACATCGTGAGTCCATAATACTCATCATCATCATCATCATCATCATCATCATCATCATCAGTCTTTTAGCGTCCGTCTTTGGACATAGACCTTCCCCAGGATTTGCCACACTTCTCTATCATGGGCGTCACGGAGCAAAGTTCTCTAAATGCCGAAGTGGCCAAGGAACTATGCTCTCGGTTAGAGGAAGCTGATACAAGAATGATTCCTCATATATATACCTTGCAGCATAAAATGGGTTCAATTGCTTTGTGATGATGTCAAATGATTCTGAACTTGGTGCTTGGCTACTTCGTTACATGCAAGGACTCAATGAATTCTGGATTCACTTTGGTACTGATGATATAGCAAGGTTCGAACCAATCCATTCTCCTGCAATGCAGCTTGGAGAATCTGGTCCCTTAGCAATGAAAGCGCAAATACTAACTAGATCTGATGTAACAGCTTATGCAGAATCACAGCGTAATCTAGAACACTATTTAACGGATTTTGGACAAGCACAGAACCTGGCAGCACTGAAAGCCGAGAAACATTTAAGGAATTTAGATTTGAGCCGTATTGTGACAAGCAATCATCAATCACGGACCTTCCACCAACATCACAGTCCGTCCTTGGATACCTATAGCCTTGCCACTTAGTAGTTCGCCAGAATGGTTCATGGGGCATCCTTGTGAATTCGGGTGGCCTGGCGGGAGAGGGGGAGCATTTTCCCCAGATAAATGCAGAGCTTGATGCCTTCATATTATGTGGTCAGATGAAGATGTTAAGCGAGATATTCATGGTACTGTGAATGTGCAAAAGACGAAGCAGTTACCACTGATCTGTTGCTGGAGCTGAAAATGCACTAACCGAACATTGGGAATAGACTACTATAACCCCTCTTTGTGTGTACGTGTAACCACATTGGTGCCAGTTAATGCAAATTCAGAAAGAGTATTTATTTCATACTTTTATGATTCCATTTATGGCTTGGCAATGAAGTAATTATGAAAAATAAAGCATTTCCATGCAAAAAAAAAAGCAAATACCCACTGTATGAATAATTAAGGCTCTAAAATGGGTGGTAGGCCTATATCTGGCAGGTTCACATACAGTTTATTCTGGATTTTACAGTATTTTATAAACTAAAGGGAGTTATAATTTGAAATGTATAGATTTTCCAATAATAGTTTTAGAGGAATAACAATCTGCTTAGAGTTTTTGGTCCGTTGAAATACAACATAACCATACGATGAAAAAAAATTCAGGGGCTCATAGTGGAAGGATTAACCCAACCCCTATTTCAAATCTACCCCTGTGGAGAGTGATCAGCAAAAGAGGAATTTCACTCTTAATTCTCTGTCAGTCCAAGTACCATAGAAACATATAAAAAAGTTCCCACTACAGGGTCAAGCGTACAAAAAAAATTATATAATCTAGAAAGAATTAGAGTTTTTGGAATTAAAGAAGTTCATTTCTTTCTAATTTATCTCCTTTCTGTCTATTATTTCCAAATGTGTATTAATTATATTAATGTGAGATTGGTTTAAGATACTAGATATTACGAAAATATATGTGAAATTTTTTCTTGAGAGAATCATCAATCGTACACCAGTTACTATATATATATATATATATATATATATATATATATATATATATATATATATATATATATATATATATATATTATTGTGTTATGTGTGCGTGTATATATATATATATATATATATATATATATATATATATATATATATATATATATATATATATATTGTTTAATGCAATTTTTTTCTTTTCAATTCTGTGTATGCTTTTTTTCTAATTGTACAAAATATTCAGGAATCTCGGGACACTTCAATGTAATTGTAAAGTGTTTGCTAAAAAGAAAAAATGACGTTAGTTGACTGGGGACAACAGATTGAAAAAAGAATGAATGACGTCAGTTAAGGAGGGAGAGACAAACTAAGCTACAAAGATGTTGGACACGTCTTAGAACAGAGCAATGGCATCTTAGTAATCGTCTTGACTCAAGTGCACGGATAAAGAAGGAGATTGAGTATAAAAATTTCATCGTGTAAAGTAAATCTTTTTTTCTTCTATCTTCTGGTTGCTGGCTCATTGATATATCTATGAATATATGTACGTGTATGTATATTTGCAGCTAATATTTTATTATGTGCTTTACTCCATCTTGTCAACGTTGCCTAAAAAAAATAACCCTGTCATTAAAACGCGGCAGAACACAACATAAAACACGAGCAAGAGGATTGAAGAGGTAATTATGACAGGTTGACAATGGATGCTGACCAGCTTAATTACCAAGTTCTCGGTGACCAAAGTGGTCAAGGTGACATTCATGGTATTCAGTCTTGTTCAAGTCACGTCAAAAGCTGTTTTCTGTTTCCGATTTCTCACTGATTGCCTTTGCGATCGATGAAGAGTTTTGTTATAAGAAACCGAATTAGATAAGATTATGTAAAACTTGTCATCTGTGATATCATTCTGCTTGTTCCTACCTGCGTCCAGATCTTACGCTTTGGTGTAATAACATAACGTTAATTAGTTTGATAGAAGAGTAAGAAAAGAGAGGATATAAAACAAAGTCTGGTAGTTTAATTAAAGGGTCAAAAAAGGTAGCGTAGGAAAAAATTGCAGTTTAGTACGAGTGTGCGAAGAGAGAGGACAGGAATGAAAGTTAGGTAGTTTGATAAGAGCGTAGATATTGAACGGAGAAGGAAGATAGTTTACAGAGGGGGTGGAAAGATAATGGTAAATGGCTGATCCATGTTCAAGTAACATTGCAATTAAAAAAAATACTGACAAGGAACGAGAGATAAGGGAGAGAAAGGGAAGATACACGCAAAGGGTGAGAGGAAAGCACAATCATGAGAGAATGGATAATCTTAGTTTTCAACACCCGTAGAATTTCTCAGGGTTCAACCTTAAGATATAACGAGTAAAAGTACTTCCTATATATAAAAAAGGGGGGGGGGTCGAAAAAAAAAAAGGGAGAAAATCCGGGAAACAAATGAGGAGTGGCATAAACATGGCTCCCTAATTTCTGATTATGGAATGCAACAGCCGCTATAATGATCTCAGCTCTTCAAAACATTCAGCAGGGCCATCTGTCATGCCTGAAGGTCGTGACTAAAGGCCAAACCTTTAATATGAATCTGTCTAATGTCAAAGTTACTTAACGAAGAAATGAACAACTAAATATTTGACTGGTCAAATCCTCGAAGGTCGAATAATTGAATCAGCCCTCATGAATAAAGGGTACTTGGCAGGCTGTGGGGTTAAAATGATGGAGACGTTTGTCTTAATGACTGGGTATGAGGAAGTGGGGAGCTCGTTTACTGGAATGGAATTTGCTGCACCGGTGATGCTGATAGCGATGTTTTCAGCATCATTTGTTCTAATGAGAGAGCAAAGAATTTTATGCTGGGTTGAATTACGCCGATTGATAATAACGTCAGTATGAATTTTTCCCTTTTCTTAGGGAATTCAGATTGTATTTCATTAATCGAGTTATCATTATATCATTAAATTGATACTTATTCATTTTATATATTAAAATATTAAATCAATAAGTCTGGTCTAGAAGCCATCACGAGACCAACAATCATCATCATCATCATCAGCAGCAGCCTTTTAGCTTACGTTGTTGGTCAGACACCTTCCCCAAGATTCGGCAGACCTTGCTATCGAGGGCGTCACGGACTAAATACTTTCAGACATCATCCAGTCTATCACGTCCTCGTGTATTTTGTCTGTTCCCGTTCGCATGTGATCTCAGGGGATCCACGTTGTGAGTCGTGATGTTCAGTAGTTGTCTGACGTTCCTGCAACATGACCAGCCAATTGCCATTTAGTTTTTCAAGAAGAAATCAAGCGGATAATCATCCAAGGATGGCAAGCCTTCAGCAGAGCAAGCTCAACCTCCAAAAACAAGACGATCCATATAATCCTAAAAAGTGTATACAACCAATGCATCCTTCCGATAGTCACTTATGGAGCTGAAAATTGGAACCTAGCCAAGAGACAGATTTGCAAACTGAGAAGCATGCAGCGTGCGCATGAGAGAATCATGCCCAATCTCACATGGAGAGATCACAAGACAGCACTATATATCAGAAAGAAAACGGGGCTCCGAGAAATCATAGAATCTATTAGAAAACTCAAATTGCTATGGGCTGGTTGTGCTGCGAAAATGAAAGATAACCTACGGACATCATGACTCACAGCATAGATCCCTAGCGATCATATGCGAAACCAAAGCCGACAAAATACAAGATGGATGGATGAAGTAGACAAATTCAGAAAATACTGCCTGCTGCGACGCCCATGATAAGGAAGTGTGGCGAATCCCAGGGAAGGTCTATATCCAAAGACGGACGTTGGACTGATGATGATGATGATGATGATGATGATGATGATGTCTTGTATTCCTGTTTTCTTTTAATATATGTGATCTCTCCATGTGAATTCCTGCATGATTCTCTCTTATGCACGTTGCATGATCTTCAGTTCCAGGGCCAGGCTTTTGGTTTGGTTCCATGTTTAACTATCAAATAAAAAGTTGGAAAAAGGAGATTAATGAATAAGTTACTTCTCTTGCCTTACACAAACTAGGGGATGAATTTAGAAAATACTTACTTCCCCCCACCCCGTAAAAAGAAACATTTCGTTTTCTTTTTCTTCTAGATATAAGGAGTAAATATGTAAATGTTCAACGTTCTAGCTCCATTGGTGCGGCCTACACACGGGATACATACATAACCAGCCAGAAAGACCAACTTGAAAACTGAAGAAACCCAATATTAATAATTTTAGTGGACGGTTTCTCACATCGCATTTATTATTGAAAACTTGTGCATAACATACCCCTACAATGGATTCATTTTGCACCAATTTCATTTACACGACCCCCATCCAGGAACTTCTCACTGACGTTAGATCAGGACAGCCTGCTGATCGTAATCATGATAGCTGTGACTATAATGATTGGATATATCGATGCTGATAGTGTTTGCTGGAAATGATTGCTGTTGTATTACAGGTAGTAATGATATTTATAAGATTAGACCTTTCATTCACACAGAAGTGATTGATGATGTCGTGCCTCAGGAATGCCTTAAGACTGAACGGAGAACTTACACCATGATGAAGAGGTCAGCACCAATAAGGTCCCTTAGTAAAGATTAGTTCCACCCAATGAGAACTGGTCAAGATCGGCAGCAGGTTAAGAGTTATATGCGAGGATTAGTTAAATAAAACGTTGGGGTTACTACAGTTTATTAAACTCTAACTATTAGTTAAACATCAAGATGTCTGGCAGGCCTGTTCGGTGGTATACTTAATATCTCATTGAATACCGTAATAGACTAACTAATTAGTACCACCCGATGGGAACACGTCAAGATAGGTAGTTAAGAGTTATATGTAAGAATGAGCAAATAAAAGGTAGACGTTATAACGATTTATTTTAACTATCCATCAGTTGAACATCATGGTGTCTGCACAGGCTTGTCTGGTAGTGCAACCGATCTATCTTTGTATGTTGAAATAGACTGACAAAACTAAGTAAAGATTTGTACCACGCGATGAGAGGAAAGTCAAGATCAGTTCCACCCGAATGGACCAAGTAAAGAGTAAAACCACTTGGAGAAAGGGACAGTAAACTACCACCCAAGGGTGACTTAATTGAATATTTGACACTGCATCCAAAAAATTATTTGTTTTCTTTATTTATCACTGATGAGTGAGCAATAAAATTTAGAATAAAGAAATAAAGCAAACATCTTATTTTTGCGCTAGTCTCAAACAAATCAATGCTTTACAGTTGGAAACGTTTTCAAACTACGCATTTCCTCTGTTTTATTAATACATATAACATTCTAATCAGAGTTAAAGAATATTTTGACATCCACAAAATTTGAGAGGTGTCTGTTTATTTGTTTGTGTGTTTGTCTGTCACGTTAGAAAAAAAGTACCTGAAGATGGATGCAGCTCTATCTAAATTTAACAATTCCACTTAATAACACCCCCCCCTCCCGGGGCTATTTTAAGACAAACAGTTTTGGGAAAGATATTTTTAAATTGTTTTAGAGGGTGCTTCTATTTACAGAGTAACTATGATGCCAAAGTGTTATCAGCTTCCAGATCATATGCATATCTCATTTCATATATTTATATTGGATTCTCTAAGGGTTAAAAAAAGGAGACCCCCCCCTTTGAGGAGTCAGAAGTGAAAGAGGCTTCTTCTAAAATTAAAATTACAGTAGAACGCTTTGAAAGAAAAAAAAATTCAAATGTTCTAAAGGTGGGGGTGTTGACGCTTATCTTTTGTTCATATATATATATATATATATATATATATATATATATATATATATATATATATACATATATACGTACATTTATATATATATATATATATATATATATATATATATACATATATATATATACATATATACGTACATTTATATATATATATATATATATATATATATATATATATATATATATACATATACATATATATATATATATATATATATATATATATATATATATATATATATATATACATATATATATATATATATATATATATATATATATATATATATATATATATATATATATATATATATATATACATATACATATATAAATAAACACCTTAGAAAATGACATAAATTGCACGGACAGATATTGGGAAATGGCCGTCTGAAGTGATACAAAAAAAAAGATTTTTTTTTTATGTATCCTGTTTAACGCTGTTAAGCTTTGTAGACTGTATATATGCTAGCTAAATAACCCCTTCGTGGGACAGGTATTCTACAAGTACTTTTTCATGAAAAAATATGAAATCAATCAAAAACTAGCAGTTACCATAGCCTAGTATAACGAGTAATGATTTTTTCATTAGCTCTATCCTGCAAGACATAAAAAAATAATCTTCTCCGCCCTGCCCTCAAAAAGGTTTGCAAACTCTAATTCATAAAAAAAAACGTGATCCCGATCTCTACTCGACCCAAAGCTTGGTGACTGAGATAGTTGCGAATTTCTCTCGGAGACAAAATCAGATGTGATGGTGATCTAACAGTTTGCAGCATAGAAAATGATAACTGTGTGCTGAGATCGAACTTAGGCTGAGATAATTTTCTTTCATTTCTCACTGGCACGTTTCTAATGAATACAGCTTGCAGGACTCACTGTTCCTTTTGGTCCTGGCTGGCTACCTGTCTAGCCGACGAACGACTCTGGGTTTTGACATGGGAAACTCCAACCCTGCATCAAACTAACTCAGGCCATCAGTTGACAGCAGTGAGTAAACAACACAGACCGGAAAAAGTAAAGCTGGAACCCTTTGTCTCACAGGAATCTGGTTAATGATTACTCACTGTATAGAAATAAAGAAATATATTTTTTTTTTATTTCAAAAGATCAACGACGATTAAGTGTTTATTATCTCATTGAAATAAGACAAAAAATGATTAATAGAAATTCAAATTCGGATTATGAATCAAATCCGATTTTATCCAGACATTAACTAAGGACGTTAATCTCATTCCGAATGAGGTGGTCTTTTCTGATTGTGTTTTCGAATGAATACATCAATTATCTTCGATAATCCTAAAGCTTTCATTTATATTCCATCTTTAAAATTGGATTTTAAATAAAAATGAGATTATCCACCCATTAGTATATGATACAGAATGTTTTAGATTTGGGTAAAAAAAAACAGCGCTTTTTATTTAGTTCAAATTTACTGCAAAAAAGAAATTGGATCCCTTTGAGCTAAGAAATTCCCTTGATGCACAAGAACAAAATATTTACCGAGCTTAACCTGCAGACCAAACGGGGTGAAATGAACGAGGAACGATTATGTTTTGCCAGTCTTGCAAGGTAGAAGTATTGCTGCCAGCATTCAGTGAAAATCAGCATTCAGTATGTTGACTTTTATCTAGGTTTGAACACCGACTACTGGGAAACAAACAACAACTTCAGCCACGATGCACGCAGTTTAATATAATCCATTAGTTTGCATCAAAAATAGTGTATGAGATTACGTTCGTAGTATACTTTTTATAAAACCTCTAAAGCCGCAACTAACTTCATGAAAGAGAGGGAAACGTTCTCTTCAAATTGGAGAGCGAGAGAGAAAACAGAATAACCTTTGTGTATCGGAAATCTATTTATTAGTTAGTTACACCAAAATCAATCATTGATTTGCAGCTTTATAAATAAATCTGAGAACAAGTCAACCAGATCGGACAATATCTTCCATTGGGTTAGGGCTCTATGTACATTTCACTAGTCATACTAGTCGCTTAAGGAGTTTTGAAATGATGTAATTTTGTTTTAAGTTAACGTTATTCATATCATAGGACTGTAGTTTGAAGCCCATAGAACAAATTCGGTATCACGGTAAATGTAATGTCTGAAAGGAAGAACAATTGCATTTAGTGAACGGTGTAGATGTTGCATGAATGGTTTGTAAATGAATCTTGTTAAATATGAAATAGGCTAATAATGACCAACGTCATTCCCCATCCCCCGGCGACCTTGTGCTAACTGTTTTGTAGTTGAAAATCAGAACAGTTGCAACACTTTATGCATGTTTCTCACTTACTCTGAGACTATCTGGACTGAATCCAATCAAATTTTTATACATTAAACTTACATATATCTGCTTATTAGCCCCAAACAACTTAAAGAGTTTTACATATCACATACAGTCCACATTATCTATTTAAATGATAGCAATGTTGCAACCGACTTCGACCCTAACGATAGTTGCAACACAAATCAGGGACAGTTGCAACATGGCAAAATACATTAAATTTCACTTATTAACTATTTTTTTTTGTCTCGAGAAGCATAGTATTCTGGAAATATGTATTGTTGTACAATAATGTTATGATATCGTTCATTTATTTATCAGATGACAGTTATTGGGGTCTGTTTCTTTGTGCATAGAACGTTGGCCAACCTTGAGTTAATGTGCAGATGCAATAGATGTTATTCAATGTCTCCATATTTCAGGGAGAATGGGCAATGCAACTTGTATTTCTTGTACAAAACTGCATCTGATTTTTGTCACACCCCACTGAATGTAATCTTCTATCTTGGGTAGAGAGGGACACAAACACTCCAGCTAATAAACTTTTAAAAACTTTTTTAAAAACTGATTTTTAAAAATACAGACATCTTGAAATGTCACTGATGATGAACTTTTAAACACTTTTGTTGCAATCGCCATGACAGGGCACCATATGCAAGCTAGACTCATTAAATTTGACACATGCTAACCGTGTCACTTAGATGTCGACAAAACAATTGCCAACACAAAGGAAGTTTTAATTATTTCATGCAAATGGTCTGGATATTATGACAGAAATACGACTAATGAAAATAATTATTTTCATACCTTGAAAATTTTTTTTTCCTCAATAAAAGCAGTATCAGATGCTGAATGTGTCTTCTGTTGCAGGGAAGGTCGAACTGTGCATGCAGAGTATAAGTTTCATCCCTCTAGCTCATTTTCGATTGGAGTATTGGGACTTGTTGTAACCGTTCCTTCTTTCAACCCTCCCAAGTCTTCCCTAAACTTGGATGAAATAAGTAGTAAATGTAAGGATTGGAAGAGAAAGATAAATTCTTATGATGTAAGGATATTGTGAGAATGAATGGGTCACAAAAGGATTTAGTTAAGAGTAAGATAGTCAGAAGAAGATCCCTGAACCTTCCGATTGCTTCCCGGCCAAAGTTTTTTAAGCAAAACTAAACGAAAATCATAAATAAAATGCTGCAGTTTTATTTTGAGCTAACGTTATTTCAAAACGAATCCATTAATTCTCGTGATGACCGAACGGAAATAACGTTGTCAAAAGATATATTTCTTTTTCAAAAAAAGAAACGGTGTTATTGAGGATTACAGAGTCTAATCCAATCACTCGTACTCCGAAATGAATGTTTGGATATAGTGCCAGAGGGAGGAAAGAGGTTGCTGGGTGGGTTGAAGTCGGGGACCCTCGATGTATAGGGGGGGGGGCAACAAAATTGGTTATCAGGAAAAAAATTGACATGAGAAAAGTTCGTGAACTTATGATCTAATAATTAGTGAGTGGACAGAGTTAAATATAATTTCAATTCAATTCAATAAAAAAATTCTTATTTACTTACATTTGTGACCCTTTTGATGGTGAGCCCCAATTTAAATTACAGCCAGGGGCACCGTGCTATCTTAATCTGATCCCACCTTCATACATTCTGAGTCTCATGATCTCAATATCGAGGTAAACATGTTCTTCTATCTAAACATTAGCCTTAAACGTGCAATGGCTCTTCTGAGCGAAATGCTTTCTCGTTGTTTCCCTATTCGACCCAACACAGTATAGAATTAATCACCATTGCACGCGTGTGTACTAGGAATAATTATCAAAAAACGTATCAAAATAGGACTTCTTATTAAAAATCACCTGGAATTATCTAAAAAAAAATACCTGCACAAAATATGGGAATTTTATGCCCAATTTAACCATAGAGACCCAAAATAGCTTTTTTTGAAAAAGCAGATTTTTTTTCTAGTGGTGTACTCACAAAATGCAAATCTTCGAAGTTGAAGCCTCAAAAATATGACCAGTAGACCCACACATACACACTCACGCACGTGTGCACATGCATGTAGATAGATAGATAGATAGATAGATAGATAGATAGATAGATAGATAGATAGATAGATAGATAGATAATTCTGACACGAAGAGGGAAGAATGTGTAACCCACTTGGTTGCTCGGGACATTAGTGGGACTATGTTGATTCAATATATATTATAATATTAATAACATTGCTGACTAGGCGAAGCGTTGATATATATATATATATATATATATATATATATGTATATATACATATATATATATTCACATATGATATAAGAGTAACGAAGGAAGGGGATGTTCATATATTTTGATACCATGTGATAATTCGGAAATCGTGGTGACTGCAAGGAAACACAACGAAATCTGTTTTTCAAAGGGAAACGAATAAATGTATTTATTCTATTATAAGATACACGCATAAAGTGTTCATATTTGAGAGTTCATCGGTTTTAGTGCTGTTTATAGGACAACAGATCTCCATGATATCTTAGAAAGAAGGAGAAATCAAGCAGAGAATCACCCCAGGATGGCAAGTCCTCGGCAGAGTAAGCTCAACCGTCAAGAACCATAGAATCCCATTCGTCATAAAAACAAAGGTCTATAAACAATGCATCCTTCCGATAGTTACCTATGGAGCTGAAACATGGAACGTAATCAGGGGACTGACCCTCAAACCGAGAAGCATGCAACGTACACATGAAAGAATCATGCTCTTGGAGAGATCACAAGACAGCACAATCTATCAGGGGGGAAAAGCAGGAGTCAAAAACATCATAGAATCCATTAGGGAACTCAAATGGCAACAAGCTGGTCATATTTCAAGGAAGGCAAACAACCTGTAAAACCAGTGGAACATACTGAAAGAGGCCAGGGAGCCAGAAGCATCGTTTGTTATAGTGGGAACTGTTGGAAGTGATATTACTGGGACTACTTTCGGGGTTGCGTGATTTTAATTGGGTGAGTGGGGTGATTTTAACAAAACATCGCCCTAATCTCCGCTAACAAATTACATGAAGGATACATTTCTAACATTAGAATACACAGTAACTCAAGATATAAACATGTATGAAACTTTATAAGAAAAACTTATATGCTTGTCAGAACAGAGAAAACTCTACCAAGCATATCATAGTTATTCATTTTTTTCTTGAGTTCTTAATATTTAGTATGAAAACTCCCGAAATTATTCCACTTATTTTCGATTCCAAATGTAAGTTATTCTTAATATCACTTATAATTGTACTATTTTTCAGATGAGATGATCAACTATTCTGGTATTTTAAAATTTTGCGATTGATATTCGAAAGGTTGTGATGTTTCCTGAATGACCTAACAAAAACCCTCTAAGGTAAAACAGATTTATAATTTTGAGAAAATACATTATTGCTGAACCCGGTCTTCGTCTTGCTCTAATTGTGAACTCAGCGGGGCAATTCTTACCTTTCCTGTTTCAAAATGACCACCGTTCCTGCAGCAGAATAACAAACATTATTCTAACTCTAGCACTAACATTAACCGTAATCCTAAAAATACTAACCCTAACCCTAAAACTAACCTTAAAAATACTATCCCTAAAAACATCAACCTTAAAAAAATTCTTACCGTAACTTATCCATAGTATTTATCAACGGTGAACATTTTGAAATGAGAAAGGTAACAATTGCCCAAAATGATTTGGTTGATCCTTTCTACACTAGAAAGATACAGTCAATGATTGCGAGTGTAGTTATCATTGTAAGACTTGTTACGATGATTTATAACGCCAGCAATCACTTTATGACAGGAGCATTAAGTTGAGATTGGATTGAAATGAAATTTTTCATTACAACGTGTGAGTTATAATTTTTTAGTTTAACAATTATATCTTTTCGAAATAAAAAAAAACAAAAAACAACATATTGTTCTCCAGAGAATGTGTACTCCAAAATATAATAGAAACAGGACGACTTGAGTGCATTGAATAGTTTTTATTTTAAAATTGAATTAGTTTAAAGAGATATTGATACACCAGCAGCGATAACAACAGTAGCAGTAATAGTTATATTACCAGCAGCCAACCCATGCAAGCAACAGAATTAGCTGAATACTGGACAATCTTCTGTTCTGTGGTTTAAATTATCCCCTTATCTTTCTGTTATGTGACAGGCATTAAGACATGTTCAAAATTATATCATAGATGATTGAAAAGTTTAGATGTCCATTGGTTGTCAGTCATTATTGCAACACAGTCTGCCCATTGCCATATAAGTTTTCTAATAGATTCTATAATGTCTCTGACTCCTGTTTTCTTCCTGATATACTGTGCTGTCTTGTGAGGTTGAGCATGATTCTCTTATGTGTGCATTGCATGCTTCTCAGTTTGAAAGTCTATCTCTTGGTTAGGTTCCAAGTTTCAGCTGCATAAGTGACAATCAGGAGGATGCATTGGTTGTGTACTCTTCTTTTTAGGATTATTGGGATCGACTTGTTTTTGAAGGTTGAGCATGCTCTGCCGAAGGCTTGCCATCATTAGGTAATTCTTTAGCTTTATTGTAAAACTTACTTCACAGACCCCGAAAATGCCTTTGTTCTGTGGACCTCAAGGTGTCTCGAAAGATTGGGAACCGCTGATGCGTGGACTTGTATATCTTTTAAATTGCTAGGTCCATGGAATGCTCTTTAAATTCTGTTTATCAACTTCATCTTCCAGATCATTTGTATACTTACTTTAAATCCCCCAGTGTTATAAAAGAGTAAATCGATGTATGATTACACAATCGCTACTATTGCTATCCACCTGATGTATATCCAGGTCCAATGCATCGAAATATTAATAAAATTTCACATATAAGTAATCTTCATAAACATAAGGTTTCAGAACTTTAGGGGTTATGAAAAACTATGTTTCAAAATAGTTAGGTCAATAGAAATAGAAAGAAAATTCAGTTTGTCTTATTCATCTTTCCCATCGAAGCCTATTTGTGCCTTTTTATAACCCTCGGTGTTATAAAGGAGTTTTCTTACAATGTTCAATCGCATAATTATAACTACTGTTCACCTCTTAAAATATATTCAGACTCACCAGGCTTAATCTGCGTCGAAATACTAATAACATCCCCCGTTTGAATGATCTTCACGGACTTGAAGTTCAAGAAAGTTGAGGGTCAGCAAAAACTATGTTTCCGAATTGTTAGGTCAATAGAAAGAAAATGAAAATTCTGTTTGTCGTCTCTATACTGCAAAACATAGCTTTTTTTTTTTTTTTGTAATCGCCTTTAGCTTTGAGCACAGGCGTTTAGTCTCAAAGTAGTCAAGTCAATAAATATTTGATAAGCAGCTAGGTGCTGTCTGGCACAGATAAGAGCTAAGTTTTAGCATTGTTGAATGGGGGTGGGGATATTGAAGACGGCAAGGATAGGACAAACAAAGGAGAACGAAAGAAACATTGGGTGTAATAAAATGAGCTATTAACGAAGCAATAATGAGAGAGGGAAATTTGATAGTGTAGAAATTGATGGAATATCATACAAATTGAGAAATAATAATTAACCCCTGGAAGAGGTATATATATATATATATATATATATATATATATATATATATATATATATATATATAAATAAATAAATAAGTATATATATATATATATATATATATATATATATATATATATATATATATATATATATATATATATATAAATATAATCATTCATGTCAGTCTGTGTGTCTCTCTGTTTGTCTAGACAATATAATTCGGGGTGAGGGGGATTAGGGAACTTAACATTCCCCCGTTGCTATGTGGGTATATATAGATAGATTTTCATTCAGTTTCATACGAAAATCGCATTGGCAGGATCATGCACTCTGTAAGCACTTTTTTTTTTAAAGGAACACCAATCTTTTCTCAATTCAATGTTTGCCAAATCTTCAAAGTGAACGTGACAGAGGTTTTTAGCAAAGGATCCTTAATAAAGGCAGTTTCGTTCATAACTTAAAAATTTTCAAGGGTTCTCTAAAATTTTCAATCATCTGTGATACGATTTCACATATGTCACACTACTTGTCACATAACATACGTAAAGGTAAGGGGATAACTTAGACACACAAACCAAAAAAATTACCGCTATTTTGCAAATTCTGCTACTCGCATGGGTTGGCTGCTGGTAATATAACTACTACTTCTACAGCTGTTATTGGTGCTGATGTGTTAATTTCTCTTTTAACGAAATCATTTTATAAGTAAAAGCTACAGACACCAAGAGTTGGGGTTGTGAAAAGAGGAGAAATAGAGGGATAGTGGGAGAGGAATTTCCACATATTGGTATACAGTTTGCAAAGTACTCGTCTTTCACAAATGTTATTAATAATGATGTTCTTATTTTGAATTGTCTATTCATCTGTTTCGTATATACGTTCAGATTTATGCTAATTCTCCAAGGGTGTGTTTGGGAACTTTTTGTACATTTGTGTACGTATCTCTACCGGATGTAAATCATATTTAGATGTTTCTTTGAGGCAGGGAGACTCTGATATCACACCATTCCATTACCGTAACAAATAAATGAATTAATATTGAATAAAGTAAATAAATGAAACATGAAGCAATCATGAATTATGCAACAAGTGTAATATAAACGCGGTTTATGCAAAGGCCTGTAATCTGCTATAGTGTTTGAGGCGGTATTACAAAAACAAACGAAACTTGTTCTTCAAGAATTGCATTCCGTCACTTTAATACAGACGGTAAATGGAGAAAGACAAAGAGGTCAAACAAGGGCCAAGGTTTCAAGTCGTCTGGGTCGAACAAGGGTCATGTTTTCGTCGTATCAAATCTAGTCTAGGTTGAGAAAAAGAAAAAAAGTGTCCTCATTACTAATTGTCTGAGTCGAGCAAGACACCAGGTTTTCTTATTTATGACCGTCCGGGTCGGATAAGGGACAAGGTCGCCTTATTTCAAATCGTCTAGGTCAAACTTTTTTTGTGTAATTTCTTTCATCAAATCTTATCGTCTGTAAGGATATCGACAAAACTAAAATGTATTTCAAGATAGATAATACTTACCATATCCAAAAAAGTACTCGCAAAAAAAATATGATTGTATTTACTGGTAGAACCAAAATTTTTTCCCGGAAAACAGAGAGAATGGTTCTATACGAAAGGTATTTCAGTGGGGTATGTATCAAACTATATTTACAAAATGTTTCGAAAAAGAGACTTTTTTGGTCTAAAAACTAACGTCAATGATTTTAAAGGACAGGAGCTTGAAAAAAAAAAAGAAAAATGATCAAGTTACATTTTTTTTCCGATTAATATTCGATTTCAAGTTCTAAACATTGCAGAGAAATGTTTATATCGGAATCTTTTTCAATTATTATTCGTACGAATGGCACCACACATTCTTTAAGATAACCTTGATTTTTATAAATCTTTTGGGTGTCACATATTGCTAGGTCAATGAATCTATAATAGCGATAAGTAATGACAGTAGTATTAGAGTTACACAAAGTCTGTCATAATGATAACGAAGGATACGTTCAATTTCTATTAAACAATAATGTCAAAGAGACGCGGATCATTCGAAACTATAATAAATGAAAAGAGCGCAAGAGTATGAGTTACTGAAAGAAAGAAAGGTTCATTGCGTTCGTTAGTGAATGAGTTGAAGAAAGAGGGATGCGTTGAATGATTTAGCTACTCTCTCTCTCCCCCCCTTCTCTCTCTCTCTGTCTCTCTCTCTCCCCTCCCTTCCTTTAGTGTACTTTTAGCCAGCTTTGTGATAAGATCGCAGAAAGCAAAGAAGGGGAAGCAGAGTTGCAAAATATTAAGATACGTTTCCGGCCAAAAACCAATCAAAAATTGTCCTGAAAAGGACAAATGCAGAAATATTCATAATGATTGTTTATGTAATATTGCATTACATTCAGCACACACCGGAATAATTTATCTAACGTACTACTGCAACAAAGTCATAATTGTTTGAAATTTAGGTATTGTTTCATTTTTGGACGATAAGATTTTGACATATCTGGCTTTTTAAAAAGCATCCGGCCAAGATGTTTTTTTTTTTTTGTTTTGGCCCAGAAATTTCCTTTTGACGGACATAAAACTTTGGCTCAAGGTGCTTAATTCAATACTTTTGGCTGCAATGCTCTGTTCATCTGATAGATGGACGCATATATATATACAAGCCATATATATGTATATATATATATATATATATATATATATATATATATATATATATATATATATATATATATATATATATATATATATATGTTGTTTTATTTTTGCAACTCTAATTGAAATAACAGATTTCTGGAATATCTGAAGGTCTGATAAATTGAAAGCACATGAAATTGAAAGAACACAAGTGAACAGGTCTTAAACTTGCTCCATCAATTTTATTATCTGAGTTTCCAAAGATTGATATTGTCTCAATGATTTCTTCGGTGCTACAATTGGGTTTTCATTATGAGAGCATGAACGCACTCCCAAAGAAATGCTTTATTTTTTTTATTTTTTATAAAATTAGACTTCAATATGCGTATCGTAGGTAAATTTAGACTGCTGATTTCGAATATGCTTTTATTTTTTCTCTGCTATCTCTCATCCTGTGTGGCGAGCACACATTGTAGGGCAGACCCGCGTAACTTCCAGGAAACTAGCGTGAGCACGACGAGAAAGAGAAATTCGCCACCATGGTCATTTGAAACGAATCAAAATGAAGTTTTCCTTTTAGCATTATTGCTACATTGTAAATAGAATCACCACTTACAAAAATTTGAAATATTCCCTCTCAAACCTACTAAATTCCTGAAAGTCTCAAAGACTAATAAATTGAAAGCACACGTGATTTAAAGGAAAAAAAAAGGTTTTTTATAATATAAATTGACTTACGCAAAATTGTATCGGCACTGAAAGGAAGAAAAAAAGTTCTCTGTCTGAGTTTGAAAGCTTTCAGCCAAATCCATCTCCATAGGTGCTAACTGCTGGGCTGCTGGTCTGCCATTACTTCGAAAATTACCGTCCAAAAAGAAAATTAAAAACAAAACAAAACAATGAGTAGTAGCTGTTTTCTGGGAGTGCGAACGCAGACCCTGTAGAAAGTGCTGAGCATGTTTTTGTAATATTCAACTTAAAAATGTGCTCTTCGGGCAAATTGTGACCAATTGATTTTTGGATATTACTAAAAAGGGGATCCAGTTTAACATAATAATTATATGGTAAATTGCCCCCACCCCTGTAAAACCTAGAATTAATGTTTTATCAAAATTAACGAATTTCTTCGAGGTTTAAAATCAAATAGTTGAAAAGCATAAGATTGAAGCAAAAAACTCTGTCAAAGTTAAAACTTGGTCGACCAATTCTGATTTTCTAACCACTCAGCTATTGAACCACCATGACTATGGAATTAAGAATCACAGCTCAAAAAGAAGAATTAAAAGAAATTAACCCCCTACCCTTATATGTGAGTAGGTTCGAATGAATGATGAAGAAACCTCCCCCAGATGACGTTGGATCAAAATAAGCCATTTTTGAATCAATTGATCGAACTCAAATACTTTTTCAGAAAATCACAGATGAAGAAAAACACCAAGAAAAATTTTTTTATCGATAGACTTGCTTTCTGAGAGCAAGAGTGCAGACCCCAAAGCGATCTTTTTCATAATTTTCCAATCTTAAAATGTGTTCTATGTATAATTTGAGACCTATGCATTCCGGACATGCCCTTGTTCCTTTTCTATGATTTGTAGTTCTCCAGATCCTGGAGTACAACCTTACACACACACGTACGACAGTACTTATAATATTGATATATACATATGATATAGATGTGTGTATGTATGCGTGTGTGAAAGAGAAAGAGAGGGAGAGAGAGCATCCTGTGATATTACGGGTAGGATTTATGAAAGGAGCCGGATGGAATAACATTTCATTTATTCTCATGATCACAAGTATGGTGTCATGAAGGAAAATCGGCGAAAAAGAAAATGAAAAAACAGGTCTTGCTAGTCGCTCACTAGAGACCGTCATGTGGCCGACGTCTTTTTTGGTAGCATTCCATGTGAAGAGTGATCAATTATAAAATAACGAATATTCCTTCTCTTATCTTTATTGAACTATAATCACTGAAAAATAAATCTGATTTTTAAAAAAAAGAATCTAAGTTTTCAAAGCGAATTGAGCATCCCTTCTTGGGAGTAGAAAATCCCCCCCCCCAAAAAAACAGTTTTTTTCGTATATGTCATCATCATCATCATCATAAGTCTTTTATTGTCTGTCGTTGGACATAGATCTTCCTCAGGATTCGCCATAATTCTCCATCGTCAGCGTCGCGGGGCCAGTATTTTCTGGATTTTTTTAGTTCATCTCTTCATCTTGTATTCTGTCGGCCTCAGTTTCGCATCTGATCGCTGGGGATCCGTGTCATGAATCGTGATGTCCATCGGTTGTCTGCCATTCTTGCAACATGACCTGCCCATTGCCATTTAAGTTTTCTTACTCCAGTTTTCTTCCATATATATAGTGCTGTCTTATGATCTCTCCATATGAAGTTGAGTATGATTCTCTCATGTGCACGTTACATACTTCTCAGTTTGTGGGTCTGACCCTTTGTATACACAATGAGAAGTAAAAGTTCACTTTTCCAGCCCTCTAGCACCATTGTTGAGGCCTGTGCATATATACACAGGCAACCACCAACCAACCAGCCAGTCATCCAGCCCAGCTTAAAAACCGGAGAAACCTTTTGTGACAGTCTTGGTAGACGGTTTCTTATATTCATGTTTATATATTACCGCCAACTGTATCAGCATCCGTAAGTCTCGATTTTCTAATCGCTTTCCTCCCACTTTACCGCTTCTCTCCCACTTTCCCTCATGGCTTTAGTCATTTTTGTTTCAAACAAACTATTTCTGACAGTAGGAAAGATGTTGATGTCTCATCACCGCATTTCGCAATTTTTTTCTTTTCCACTTGGTATTTGTTTCAGCAGTCTACGTGTCGTGTCTTGCAAATCTAAAAAGAATACATTGTCAGTGCTCAGTCATAATAGCAAACGTTGCTCGGAGAATGCTGTATATACTCGCTGATATAATATATAAAATATCATACGTACTTGCTTGAAAACCGCCTTCAACCTCCCATTTATAGAATTTATAATATAATTATTTGCCTGTTATTCTTATTTTACTTGTAAATAAATGAAATTAGCTGGTAATAGAACAGGAATTACCTCCCGAAAATGGATTTTTTTCCAATTTATACATGATTAAATTAATTACACGGAAACTGATTGGACTGAAAATTGCTTTATTCTCTGTGTAAGAGCATTTCAACAGTATCGCGTTACCAAGAATTGTGCCGCGACGTTTGTCTTAAACATGTGACGGTAGCGAACGCACAAACAGACAAACATACGAAGAAGCTAACAAATATCTAATTGTTAGAGTATATAAATGATATTTGTAATGTAAGAGTTAGAGTGTATGTGTGTGCGTATGAGATTTTTTTAATGTACGTCACTGGGTATAACTTGGGAGGAATGCTTTGAAAAAGAGAGAGCATGAATAAGTAATGAGCCTCTCTCTTTTTGGACAATGGATTATCTGTTGTCGCTAATGTGTGATGCAATTTATCATCTCCCCCTGCTTTTTCGCGAGGCTACTCTTTTATTAATGCCGATACAAAAACACAGAATACATTCCACAAGTATGGCCCCACCCACATATTATCTAATGTTTCCGAACCTTAAAAGAAATTGAAACTCTCTTCCTCAGTCAATAATGAACAACTGAAGCGTCAAAAATTTAACGCATGGTAAAAAAAAGACTAAGAAATCAAGCCAAGAATCACACTAGGATGGCAAGCCTTTGGCAGAGCTAGCTCAACCTTCAAAAATAAGAAGATCCCATTAATCCTAAAAAGAAGGTTGTATAACCAATGCATCCTCTCAATAGTCACTTATGGAGCTGAAACATGGAACCTATTCAAGAGACAGACCCGTAAATTGAGAACCATGCAACGTGCACATGAGAGAATAATGCTGGGCCTCACATGGGGAGACCACAAGACAGCACAGTACATCCGAAAAAAGACAAGAGTTAGGGACATCATAGAATCCATAAAAAATCTCAAATGGTGGTGGGCTGGCTATGTTGCAAGAATGGCAGACAATCGATGGACATCGCAACTCACGACATGGATTCTCCGAGACCACATGCGCAACCGAGGCCGGCAAAATATTAGATGGAGGGACGAGCTAGACAGGTTCAGGAAGTACTGGCTCCGCGGTGCCCATGATAGGGAAGTGTGGCAAATCCTGGGGAAGATCTATGTCCAACGACGGATCCTAAAAGACTGATGATGATGATGATGATGATGATGATGATGATGATGAAAAAAAAGAGAGACCATCAAAGATTAATTATTGTTTGAATGAATTCTTATCATCACTACACCGGAGTTTTTTCCCTGGGAAGCATCTAAAATAAATAAACAAAAACAAAATTAAAAAAAAACATCTAGAAACATCAAGATTCTGGAGGATCTAGTTGTTATTGATAAAAACTGCTTGAAAAAAGGCTCCAAAAAGCTAAAAGAAGACTTCTGCGCCCCGTCCTCCAAAAACATCATTTTTTTTAGAAGAGATGTCGTTGAGTTCTGATACCAATCTCCAATTTTGTAGACAAAAAAGAGTATTTAGTTGTTATCAATAAAACCACTTGAATCCCCCAAAAGGGTAAAAAAAGACTTCTCCCCCACCATAAAAAAAACTATTCCTAGAAGAGGTCTAGTAGATTTTTGGTTCAAATTTTCAAATCTATGGACAAAACGGTATGACCAGAAGCGCTAGAACACGCACACAAATACACCATCAGACGTACATATTGAAAAAAAAAAAGCACTTCGCCAACTTTGATGGCTACGATTGTTCAACTCAAGATTTTATGTTAGGTATTTGATGTATCGAAAATGAGAAATAAGCTTTCAAGGAGACATAGATCCAGATCCCTTATCTTTGTGAATCTTACCGTGACATTATTTCACCGATTAGGCTACTAAAGCACAATCAGTATGCAGATTAGCCATAGTGCTATAGTCTTCTTTTTACTCCAATCACCTCGGTGCTGTTATGTTTGTTGCTTATTTACAGAAATATTTCAGTAAGTGGATATACATATATATATATATATATATATATATATATATATATATATATATATATATATATATATATATATATATGTATATATATATATATATATATATATATATGTATATATATATATATATATATATATATATATATATATATATATATATATATATATATATGTACTACTCCTGAGTTCATCGACGGGGGTATATGTATTTACTCGTGTCTGTCCGTGTGTCTTTCCATTTCTTTGTTCAAACGATCTCTCCGGAAGTTCTCAGCGAATTTCAATGAATTTCGTAGAATGGTGTGCCATGGGATTGGGAAAAGTTTATTAAATTTTGGAGCGGGTTCAGGAAATTGTTTTTGATTAAGAAAATATTTTTGTTATCCTGGAGAAAAAGGGGTTCAAAATGAAGGGTTAAGAAAAAGGGTTAGATTCGGATTGTGTGGGAAATAATTTGAGGTTTCTCTTCTTTTTTCTCCTTCTATATTTTGAACAACAAAAGATAGTGAAGGGTTCGAGTTTTTTTTCCTTATAATGTGTGCATGTGTTCATTTGTTTCTGTGTTTGTTTGTGCATTCCAGCGCTCCTGGCTTTACCTTTTTGTCTACAGATTTGAAAATTGGCATCAGTACTCAATAGGACCTATTTTAAAAATGTGTTGTTTTCAGGATTTAAAAAAAAAATTCTTTCGAAGCTTTTTCCAACCTTTTAAGCCTTATTTTGGCGGGTTTATTAATAACGTCCATACTTTTACAATCTAGATTTTTCTGTATAATTTTAGTCCATTTTTGATGTTTGTCAGTGAAAATAAAACCTAGATTATCGAAAATCCAGATGCTTCTGGAGGTTCGTTTTCTTTCTTTAGTTTAGATGTTTCCCAATGGAAAACGCCAATGTTGTCATGAATAGAAGTTATTCTGACTATATTTATCCTTCAATAGAACCCTTTCAGATGACTTAAAATTTTGTCGGTACGGTTGTTCAATTATGGACTGTGGCGGCTATCTCTATCTATTTCCATCCAGTCTTTAGTTAGTGTAAGGAGTTGACAGACATATGTGTTATCTTAGTAATGTTTAGTAATAAATAAAATAGTTAATACTGATTACTCTACCAGTCGTGGGAAAATCTAAAAACAACATGAAAGTTTAGATAAAATGCGACAGAATAGCGATGAGAAAAATACTAGCAAAAATTCAATAAGAATAAAAATATGTCTGGAGACATTTTTGCGACGAAATCTTCCACGAGAAGTCCATAGAGGATTTTAAACCTATTGGCAAAACTTTGAGAGAACTTCCTTGATTACGCAATGGGATATGTCGGAAAAACTTAAATCTGTTTTTATATCCACGAGAGACTTAGATGAAAAATACCAAGATTCAATTACCAGTGTAGCTGAATCAAAGTATGGACATTTTTGTGGCTTTCAAATTTTATATTCTCCGTCTGATTGATGTTAAAGAAAATCTATGATATCATTCTGCTTGTTCCTACATGCTTACAGTAATAACACAAAGTGGTTTGCTAAGAGGGTGGGAAGGAAAAGGGCAGAGAAGAGTGCTTGGTAATTTGATAGAAGGATTGAAACAGAGAGGGCGGAAAAGAAAATTAGGTTACATAAGAGGATAAGAAGATAGAAAACAGAAAAGGAAGTTAGGTAATCTGACTAGAGGACAGAAAGAGAAGTGACAGGAAGAAAAGCTACATTGATATGAGGGTAAAGGGAAAGAGGTGGAACAGAAAGTTAGGTAGTTTACTGAGGGGAGGGAAAGATTTTGGCGTATGAAACTTATCCGTTTGGATAAAATTTGGATAAAAGATATAGGCAGGCAAAGAAGATTGGTTGGAATGTGGGCCGATGTTCATTAGGAGCAGAAACATGAGATAGTGGATCATCTTAGTTGTTTACAATTAGTTGTCAACAACTGTGAACTGGGTCAGCCAGTGCAAAGTATACTTCCGTTTGAATCATCATTTATTCAGGAAAAATCAACTGGTAGATTCCGCTTAATTGGGAAAGAAGAGATGTATTATACTGGGGTCCAATGATAAGTTTACGCTTATTGTACGGAGCAACATGAGACTATCACATCTTGGTTCCACTATAAAGTTAGTATATTTGGAAACATGGCCGACTCTGGGTGTTAATCAGTTGGAAAATAAAACCTCACTTTTTAAACAGATAGAAAATTAAATAAGGTGTTACGTTCGCCGTAAACAAAAAAAGCAAATACGTATACTTACTCTCCTCACCGTCAAAAATTGAAAAACCGCAGCATCAAAATTTTAAAATCATGTGAAAAAAATTCCATCGAAGAATAAATACTGTCAAAATATTTATGAGATCATCGGCGTTTCCCACAAAAAAACCATCTAGAACAGTAAAACAAAAAAAAAATCTAGAAACATCTAGGAACATTTAGAATTTGGAAAATCTATATGTTACGAATGAACCTGTCAAGATTAAGCTCCAAAAAGGTTTTAAAAGGGCCTTTTTTTCATAAAAAGATAAAAATTTAAAGGGTTACAGTAGAGTACTGATGCCAACTTTCAAGTACGTAGAATAAACGGTAGCGCTGGAACATGCAATATAGAAATGGATAGAATCCTTTGACATATTTGATGGCTACCGTTATTTAATTTTGTTCTTAAAATTTGCTGAATTTCATTCTGAACTCCTGAGGTGATACTTATCATTATTATACATTGATTCACTGAGACTAGGGTCCTCTTTTTGGGTTGTTACAGTCCTAACATTTCGGTGTTTGTACTCCCCCAGGCCTTCTTCAGTTGTGCATCGTATTAGCTAACCTTCTTGGAATTCCGAACCAAACCCTTTATTGAATCTATAGGACTACATTGCTTTCATTCTATTGCCCATGCCGCAGGACACCAACTTCGACGATTCAACAAGCGAAATCACCAGGAATTAACTGATACGAGATATCCCCCTGGTATATGAAAAGGAATGAGAATAATCTACCCCGATGTATTAAATAAATGATATGGCTCGAAATTCCCAGCATGTTACGGACAGACAACTGAAGAAGACCAAAACACTGTGACTATGATAACCAAGATGGGGACATTTGTCCAAATAAATCAGTCTTCACAAAAGATTCATGTCCTGAAATTGAATGAGTTTGTTTTAGTTTTTGTTAAAATGTCTTAATGAAATCCTTTCTAAAACCGTAATATTTGAAGAAATGTGGAAGGGTTCTATTCCCTTTTATATGTTTGTTTGTTTGTTTGTTTATGTGTCTGTGTGTCTGTATCTTCCATCACTGTTTTGTCTACAGACTTGAAAATTGGCATCATTACACCCCTTTCTAAAAAATGTTTTTTCATCATTTTTGGAAAATAAGCTCTTTTGAACTTTAGGGGGGACTCATTCCGGGTTTATAAATAACATCTACATTCTCCAGAATCTAATTCTTTTAAAATGATTTTAGAAAAATCTATTTTAGATGTTTTCCAGTGGGGAACACCAGTGATGTCATAAATTGAATTCATTCTGATCATACAGATTTATTCTCATAACGCAATGGTTGTTCAATAATGGACTTTGCTGACAATTCTTTAAACTTATTAATTAGTCTCAGATCTTTGGTTTTATAACACCCTGAGTTATAATTTCTAATATTCATGGCACTTTAACTAATTAATATATCATTGAATACATCCGTGATTGTCAAGTGAACAAACTCATCTAAACAATTATCAAATTTTTAACTACCATTACTTCCATTTGATAACCTTCAGAAACCGTGAACTAAAACTGTCAACGTAGGTTTCTTCAGTTTTCAAGTTGGTCTGGCTGTCTAGATATGTATGTATGCATTACGCATATAGGCTGTACCATTGAATCTCGTGGGATGAAATTTTAAACATTTATTCCATATTTGTATTCAAAAACTTTTCTTTCGTTTTTTGAGAATTCCTCCCCTTAAAGGATGGGAGACAATTTGCGACATAAGTTTATGCTAAATTACTAAATTACTCCCAAGCAGTCCTGATGCCAGCTTCTTTCCTTTTTTTTTTCAAAATTAAGACTTGATTACTACATTGATTATCTCCCAATGAAAGGCGAGAGAAGTAACTTATTCATAAATCAACCTTTTTTCAAATTTTTTTGGTTGATCACCCCAACATGGAACAATGTTAAAATACGTTGGTCACGTATCAGTTTCTACTGAGTGACAAATTTTAGTTTTTGTTGTTTGTTTTTTTTTCTTTATTTTCGCAACTCACCTCAAGTCGATAGTCTACGGTACTGAGTAAACAGCTCAGATAAGGAATAAAAACTAATCTCCCAATGAGACTCAAATCCAACCATTAGACCCACCTTCTCTATCCATCTCCCTGGCCTTAGGTTTCAGTTCTGGCAGTATCAGTAAAGCAATAATTTCATTTCTTATTTTCTATCATGAAAGTAAAAGGTGCTGAACAATTAATCATAATGGGTAACAATACTTTATCTAATAAGTGCAGGTATGGAATGAAGATAATGGACATCTTCATTATTTTCTAGGAAAAAAAAAAACATATTTTAATTCGTCTACATGTTTCATTGATTTTTTGGTAGTCCCATCGTATATTTTTACGTACACCAATTGACACATATGACGGGACTTCCGTGATGTGGGGTGGTCGTGCACTTTAGGAGAACAGACTCAAATTTCGGCTGAGACATTTTGTGGTCACTCCGAACTAAAACCTTTGGTAAAGGCATGAATCTATTTCTTTCTTGGTTATAGGTAAAAGAGCGTACGTTAAAAAGATTAACGACACTTTCGATCATTGTCGTCTCAGAGACAGAGAAACTTAGGTGTAGCCTGGACAGTGACGGCTGAGGTCGTAGCCAGAGTAAAGGCCATTGCTGACTAATTGGTTTTATATTCCATATGTTGCTCACGGCAGATTCAACCGAAGCAGAGAATTATAAATGAAGAATCCATTAAAATTTCATTATGCTAGATCAATTAAACAGCTTTTTGACTCAAATTCTAATTGCTTGCTGATAATCCACATTTATATTTGGAAGATAATTTCTGACCAGACGGACGCATAGGCAATGGTCTTGGCATTGCTGTGTGTTCTATGGACGAGTGAGACCAGGGTTCGCCTTGTGGCTTAGTCAAGTGTTCTCATATCCTCGCAACAACAGTCGCAAGGCCTAAAGAGAATGTTTCGATGAAGTTTCTGTCCCAAACGTTTGCATATGAGGTTCCCCACGTTAAACCGACCTTATGTCAAAGCCTGTTCTCATGGGGGTTCGGGTAAATAAGAGGTTATTGGCTCAGACTACTGTTGGGAGCCATTATAAGTATACTTATGTTTTGGTAGTTCTTTTTAGATTTAGCTGCAGTGAACGTAAACGGCTTCACCCATAAAGCCAACTCATTTCTTAGTGATCCTTTTCCAGGCCGATCAACATTACAGGACGTCGGAGCCTTGAAATTCAGAGCCAAACTAACCGGAGGCCCTGAACTAGAAGTGAAAGACAGCCGCAGAGCCCTGACCCCCCTGCAAAGGAACGGTAGAATTATAACGCCAGCTCGGCACCTACCAATGGCGGAATGTTCATGTACTATGGTACAACCGCAGGTCACCCTTACAGTCGTAATACACCTGCAAAGGGGTGGCAGACCCCCATAGCTTGCACGAATCTGTCAGGAAAAAGATACCCCTGTCAAACCTACGACCTCAGAATCCGGCTTCTATTCGTGCCATCTTGTAGGATCATAGGAAGCTAAACATTGGTTGAAAGGGTGGGGTTGGCCCTAAGAAATCTGGCCTCACCTTTAAGATCCTTTACTCAAGCTGACGGTATATTCTGCACTCTGGACTTGCAGTCTATTTCTGTGCATATCACCATAAAACAATCTTCGTCTGAGAAGCCAAGCCAACAAAAACAGTTATTTGGGCCTTTGTACAACCGGTGGCTGTTTAGCTCAATTGTAAGAGCATCGCTACCATGAAGCGGCAAATCGATCGGTCTCAGAATCGTTTATTCTATTCACGTTGTTTTGGCCAAGTGAAATATTAACCGTGTAGAGAGGGAAAATTATTTCAAATATTCCAATATAGTATAAGGCAATTTATAATCATTCTGTCGGATCATGTATATCCATTTCTCGATACATAACTGTTGCGTTGGAAGAAATGAATAGAGCAGATATAGACTTGAAATAAACGAAATGATAATTCGGAGTTGAAACTATTAACTGGGTCTCTGCATTACCAGCAGTTGTTTAGCTCAAGGGTAAGAGCAACATCACGTTAAAGAGGCTACTGTATCGTTGGCAGGTTCCATTATTGAAGCAGCTCCATTTTCTTTAATTGTTCATTATACGCAATGATCTTCCATAGGAATAGAGCATTCTGATAGATGAGGAATTTCTGTGTAAATAAACATATCGCATAAATTCAGCCTTACTGACTGTCCAGTTCCATTGTCCAGAGGCAGGATAATGGACTCCGGGTTTGGAGTGAAGGTTTCAATTCTGCCTCGTGGTACTGGATGGGATAAAAGGAAGTCTATAACCACACTGAAGAAATGTAATACATCGAAACAGCTGTCTGTGGATGACACAATGATTATACATATATACACATATATACACAAATATATGTATATATATGTATATATATATATATACATATATATATATATATATATATATATATATATATATATATATTACTTGTTGACGTTTTGCTGTTTTAGTGACTTGGGTTAGTGAACTGTGTTCATAATGTTTGCAACGATATCTATGATGACAATCTACTACATTACCACTGGCGCTTGCGTCTGCATAAGAGTCTGTAGGATTCATGTCATATCCTACATTTTCAAAATATGCTTTGTCGATTGTATTAACCCTATGTCAGTGCACCCATTCGTCAGCTCTGATGTCTGCTCGCCTGCCCTCCACTTCGACAGCCAAGATGCCAGTGATGGTGAGAGATGTGCCGGTCAAATCAGAAACATTGCCAAGTGAAAATGATAGCTTATATATATATATATATATATATATATATATATATATATATATATGTTGTAAAGTGAACATGAAAAGGCTTTATATATGTATATATATACATACATATGTGTGCGTGTTTTCTTTTATAGAAACTCAACTCAGGCTGATAGTCTTCTGACTAAACAGCGCTGATCAGGAATAAAGGATAATCTCCCAATGAGACTCAAATCCAACCATTAAACCCACATGCTATCTCAATCTCTCCGATCCTATGTTTCGCCCCTGATAGTATCAGTAAAGCGATATTTTCATAACTTATTTTTTATTAATGTATTAATGTCCGGGGCATTAAGTAATCAAAAGAGTCTTTGTTGGTGTGAAATATCATTGTATTGACTAAAACCAAGGAAAGAGGAAAACATTTGGCTCTGGTCCATTTGTCTGACTAATAGGTAGTTAGGTGGGTCGGAAGATCGAATATGGAATGCCAAGTAACAAATTATCTAAGTATATTAATGGAATCGCCCATTGAGGTGTTACTACCGGCTAGAATGTGGTTTCGTTTCATATCAACCATGTATATAAGGATAATTTTGTTTGATGATTTAAAGGAGAAAAAAAGTAAATTGATGAAAGCGAGATGGTATACAGAGAGGAGAAATTAACTTTAAGGTTAGTGAAAAAAATTGTCAAATTCTTTGGTTGAATATGTTGGTAGAGAATCAACTTGAAGAGGTATAATTAGTTTTCTTAAAGATGATATCAAGTTGGTCCGCATTCAGTCTCATATCAAAACCGACACAATGCATTTGATATTCACATGGGTGAACATTCAGAAGAAGTGACACGAACAACGAGTCACGTCTGTTGTTATACTTACTGATCCCTCATCGTTAAATATCTTTTTAAGTAACCATGATAGATAAGCCCGGTTTCAAAAAAGATTAAATGATGTGTAACAAGAGATAACATCCATATACAATACATTATGATGGATATGAAATATCAAACTACTTGTATGACATGAGTTATATATTAAAATCATAGCAGAAAAAGAGGTGTTCCATCAATATTGCCAAAACTTGTTTTGTTTTCCAAATTCCCGAAACGGTTACATGGCAAACAGTTGATGATCCAGACAAAAGAAAATTTATGTGTAGTACCATAATGATAAATTATTTGTAAAACAGAAAAAAAATTGAGGGAAATTGCTTGAATTGCATTGACAGATATTGGAAAATCAGTGACTGGGGTGACACAGTTTTTTTTCTTTTACAATGTGTTCAAAGCAGTTAAGTTTTCTAAAATATATAGTTTTTACTATTCATCTATCTCAGTCTGTTCGTATCCATCAATAGACGTTATAATTGTTTTTGTTAAACTCCTAGTATGTGAGTTGAGACTTTATTTCCATTTCTCACAACAATGACGATGACTACACAAAAACCCAGTGACGTCATGTACGCAAAAACTGATGACGAATTCCCTTCCACTTCTTAAGCCCAACTCAACTCGACTTATTTTGCCAAAGTTTGCAAAACCCATCTACAAGAACTACTAATAAAGGCATTGAAATGGGACACGTAGTTTGGGACTAATATCGTATGGAGAATTGAATTCCGTCTTGTTAGATTTTAATGAAGCAAGTGAGTTTGATCCTAGCGCAACGAAAATTGTCTATTTTGTTTTCTGTCCTGGGTCCTTCATGTATTTCTCTATCAGAAACTGTCAACTGTCTGCAAAATTGCCAGCATAGGTTTCTTCAGTTTTCAAGTGGTTCTAGCTGACTGACTATCTATAGTGGTAAAGAGCCGAGAATTTGAACTTTTGCTCCTTATTATGTCTAGGGAAAATTGGCTTTTTGAACATTGCTCCCCCAATAGTTTTTTTGGGGACGGTCAATTTGCTATGTACATTTATGCTAAACTGGTAAATTACTTTGTGTCCAGTAGCATTCACGGTTTCATTTTGATAATTCAGACTTTTTAGTAATCACTGCTGAACAATTTTTTGATTGATCATCCCAACATGGTACAATGCCAATAGAAGTTGGTCACATACCAGTTCGTATTGAATGACCAAGTTAACCTGTTTACTTTCCTTTCTCTCTTTAATGATTCCCTCTTTTTCTTCCCTTATTTCCCCTTTCTTTTTCATTTTCTCCGTTCATTCTTTTTATCATCTTCTTGTTGATTTCTATTTCGAGTGTATTTTCATTCCTTATTTCTTTTCTCTTACCATTCATTCTTTCTTTCATTCATTCTTTTTTCCTCTTTCATTCATTCTTTCTTTGTTCATTCTCTTTTTTTCTCTTTCATTCGTTCCCTTTTTCTTTTTATTTCATTCTTTCTTTTTTTTGTTCATTCTTTCTTTCTTTTCACATTATCAGCAAATTGTCTGCTTTCCTCATTCTGTTTCTGAGTCATTTTCGCTCCTTTCAATCCTTTCTAAATCTTCTCCCGGATGGGTGAAGTGAGTGATGCTACTCTAGGTGCTTGACACCCTCAAGTCTATTCATGTATTGCAAACTTCAGAGAATTTCAAAGCCTAACCTGAAACATACGAGCAGCGAGATCACGTGATGTATGATGGCTTGGCATGCTTAGCATCGTTGCAGCCAGCGTAAGAGCAAGATCTATCTATCTATCTATCTATCTATCTATCTATCTATCAACACACACACACAGATATATATATATATATATATATATATATATATATATATATATATATATATATATATATATATATATATATATATATATATATATATATATATTCTAGAAAGCTTTATAGTTTTAAACACCGACCATTAAAAAGCTTTTTCAAAAATATTTTTGTGTCACTTCAATCAATTATTTCCCGTTATGTGTCAATGCAATCTATGTAAAAAAATTTCTGTTTTTTCTTTCGTTTTCCCTATACTTTGTTATCATGGTACAATGTATAAATTGTCTCTTGTCGAGATCATTATTGTTTACCATGTAATCGTTTCGGGGATTTTAAAAAATATAACATTCAATTTAACATGTCACCCAAGCAGTGTTGATCAAACACCACCCCGTTCTTACTATACAGTTTATGCTATAAATGTAGTTTATCATTCTATGTATGGTTTCAAGTGTATTGAATACTGATATTTCCTACATATTTACTTTTGAAACTGGGCTTACTAATATATATATATATATATATATATATATATATACTAGTCTACCTATACACTAAGAAGGACAGCATATATGAAGATGATATTTTGTTAAGTCACTGAAACCTTTTCATCTAATTCATTCCATTATTACCTCTGATGTACCCTCGAAAGTTGATATATATTCTAGCGTGTCATCATACAATAGTGTTTGGCAATCACTGTCTTATGTCTCCTATGAATAGCATTGCACTAAATTTGCAGTTTTACAGATTAAAAAGAAAATTAGAATTTATAAATCCCTGACATCTATATCTGCTGTTTCTGCTTCATGAATTAGGAAAAGGTTTCTGGCAAAATTAAGTTACTTCAATGAGAATACTGCGAGTAAGATTTGAATCATAAATTTGCTTTTAAGAAATAGGTCTAATCACTTGATAGGGTTATTAATTAGAAAATTGAGAAAAGTGGTGATCAACTAATAAGCAACTTCACTTGCATTTTTGTTCTTGTTGTTCTTGTTACGGTAGGAAAACAAAATATGTATATTTTGTGTATAGATATTAACGAAAATGTATCATATATGTTCAAATGAGGACTTTCATATATATATATATATATATATATATATATATATATATATATATATATATATATATATAATTCTCTTACCATATCAAGAAAAATCTGCGTCTGAGATGATATAAAGCGGAATGTGAGATTTAAATCTCTCTGAAATGATCTCACAACCAACTGAGTTGTCTAACTGACTGTGCTAAATTGACTAATTTTAGCCTATTACAAAAATGTAATATACAGATACACACGAGCTTATTTCATCCTCATATCTTTATTTACTTATCATACATACAATACAAAAGTTGCAGTAATCATCTTCAGTCGGAATAGAAGTTGGAATGGAGTTTGACCTTGCAGCAGTCAGGCCTGTTTCCCTCTCTTTTCTCTCTCTCTCTCTCCACTCCTTTGATTTCTTCTCCCTTTCCTTTCTTCATGTTAGTTAATTTTATAGACCAATCAATATGTGTCTCTCCTCTCTTACCCTCTCTCTCTCCCCTTTGCCTTTTCTCTATCTATCTTTCTCTATCGTTTTTCTTTCTTCTCATTAATTTTGTCGATTAGAAACCTTCAACACAAACTGTCACCAAAACAGTTAATCTAGGTTTCTTCAGTTTTCAAGTTGAGCAGGCTTGCTGACTGGCTTTGTGTGTATCCCGCAGACAGGTCGTGACAATAGAGAAAAAGGGCTGAAATTGTCAATATAAACTCCTTATTAAGGCGGAAAAAGCTTCTTTTTTTATATTCCACGCTAAATAGATTTTTAAAAGGGGGTTCACCTTGCAATTTAGGTTTATGCTAAATTGGTCTCACGTTTTTGCCCGCTTTTTTCTCCAATTCAGACTTTCTAGTGGTTACTAAAACAAATACCCTGAGAACAACTTATTCAGTGACCATCCCTTCTTCCAAAGTTTCTATTGTTATTATTGTGACCATAATCGTCTTGGTGCTGACGTTACTACTGCTGTTATGAAAAAAATTAATTGATCACCCTTTTTCTAAATTTTCAATTGATCACCCCAAACACAGCATGCCAAAAGACAGTGGTCACGTAATAGTTTATATTGAATGACTAACCAGACCTGTTTTCAATTATCTTTTTTTCCCTGTTACATTATTCCCTTTATTTTTTCCCTTCTTATCTCACAGCCTTTATCTGAAAGTTTGAGCCTCCATCCAGAGACAAGAAATTATCACAATTTATTTCCAAAGTAAATAACCACAGCACGATCCTCCTCGGTACTGCAATCACCGAATGAGCCAACGACTGAACGGAAACAAAATGTAAAACAAAAACAATTAAAAAAAAAACAACAAAAATGCAGCTAAGACACGTGCTGAAAAATAAGGAATTACTATCAGTGGCCGGGGGTTAACGTGACCAAATCTTCTCACCCACCATAAATCCGCTATGTTATTCATGTTACCTACGGGTGTCTTATTTGCCCTCTCCAATTTCCGCGTCTCTCTTTTTTTGCTATACGTTTTGCACAGCTTCTTTTTTTTTTTTTTTTTTTTGCTATTTATTGTAATATTCCAGCCGCCCTTCCCAGTTTTTGCACCCTCCCCTAACAAACCAAACGGGCTTCGGGAGTGTTGCTGAATGAATAGTAATTTCCTCTTAGTGAATGAATCCCTATTTTAGAACCGATCTGTGGATGGCAACACCCTCAGTGTGCATGTCGATTCCGTTCGGTTTCCAGATGGATTGTTGGTGGAGAGCAACTAATGGAGAGAAAGGGGTATTTATACCCATCACCCCCTTTAGTCGAGAAGAAACTCGGGGAGCCAGGGTATCGGTGTTAGACGGAACCGGGTAGACGTGACTCGATGCGGGAATCGGTAGATCGATAGGGAAGATTTAAAACGCCGGCAAGAGAAGAATAACGTGGCAAAAATTAACAAAGAAAAATCGACCATTTGGGGACGTAAAGCCGTGGGTGGTAAGTGGGGGGGGTCGAAATATATTTGACGATTTAGGGAGAGGAGATTCAGTGGCGGGACTGGGGACTTGGGACTGGGGACTGGCATGGGCGTAAGCAAGACGTGCCTGAATGTTAGCACCATTGCTGACATCGGATGCCTTCTGCTGCAAATGACTCCCCACTCTCAAACCTGCAAATATCATCACAATTCCCATCTCTCCTCTCCTCTCCTCTCTCACACACACACACATACACACACACACATACACACACACATCCTTTTTTTTTTACTCCACCACACATTCCCAACGAGCACAATTCGGAATCAAGGCTCAGTGAATCTGATCCACTGGCTTCGATGATGTCATCCAGCTTAGAGATGATTGATTAGGTGCGTAACGACCCCCTGAGTTGGGGGAGGAAGTGAGGCAAGCAACCCTGAGAGACCGGTGGGAAGTGGGAGTTGGATTTGTTGAGTGTGCAGACAATTTGGAGAAGCATTTCGATGCATGGCTTTCATGGTAAATTTGGAGTGAATTGCATGGTCGAAAAAGAAAGGAAGTTCCATGTCGAGAGTACGCCAATGTTCTGTGAAGGAATCTTGAAAAGAATAGCTTTGCTTGGAAGAAAAATCATGTAATTTTGATGGTACTTAAATGGATAGCCGAGAAATGTTGACTTTAAACAATAGATTCTCGTTGAAAAGGCACTCATTCTAACGGCAATATTTATGCATTTTAACGGCATCTATTTTTTCGACTGCAACGTAAGTTGATAGATCCGAGAATGAGAAAATATCATGTTAAGACCAGATTTGAATTGGTTAACGGCGCCTGTAAGAAGTTTAGTGATCTGAAGAGAGAATGGTTGGAGAGATAAAAAGTGTCGGTAATAGAGAAAGAAATTGGTTATCTTATTAATAGGAAAGGGATAATAAGAGAGAGTAAGCGTTGGTAAATATAGAAAGATATGATATAGAGGGTGGACAAAGAAAGAAGAATATTGTTTTCCTTCTTTCATCTCAGAATGTTGTATTATTCCTTCTTTTGAAATCAATTCTTAAGAAAAAAAAACAATTTGGAAGCACAGAAAAGAGAGAAAGAAAGTAGACTACGCAGCGTTTTCACGTCTATGTTACGAATTACTAAAGTACATATGTAAGTGTGTTTGTACTCTAAGATTCCAAGAACTATTTGTCAACAAACAGAAACGAACGCATAACTAAAATGAAAGGGACTATGATTACCTATAATGCACATATAATGTACGTCAAATCTTGCAAAACATCGTCGATTTCAGAAAACAAATCAGCTGAGGAATATTTTTCTTCATTCTGTATTTTTTCTTTGAGTATTTTCTCAAAAACTATCAAAGTTAGATCTGTATCAAACTATAGGTATATTTTAAATTAGCATCATAATTTATCTGGAGCTACGCGCATGCCTGATGGGGGCGCCTCTCAAAAAGTATTTTTGAACAAGAGTTCTGAGTTCCAAAGTCATCCTGGACCCATATCCGATTGGTAAGAGCCTCGGAAATTAGAAACTGAGAACCAAGTTCAAACTCTAGCTAAGAATTTGTTTTCCCTTTCAATGTTCAATATGCTTTCAAGCTAGTGAACTCAGCGAACTTGTTTTTGTGAAATTCAACCTTAAAATGTGTACCGTAGGCAAATTCTCACCTGCTGATTTCGGATATATCTTAATTGAGGGTCCCTTTTAGAATTACAACTACATTGTAAATAGAACCTTCTCTAAAACCTGATCAAACATATCTAATTGAAACTGACAGGTTTTCGTTAGATTTGATGAAAGATATTAGCTCTTATCTTTGCTTCCGCTAAATTCTTAGCGGTTTATCAGTTTACTGTTTCCATCAGCTATGCCCAACACCGATTGATATTTTTTGCTGACCTGTAACGCGTATATGGAGTATTTGTCTATGAAAGAGTTATAAAGTGTAATTCTTTGTTTTTCATTATCCATACACGCGTTATACAGGAAATCCATTATAGCAACACTCTATATCCCACGGGATGCCTTGATAATGGGAGTCCTCTGTAAATGTTGTAGTAGGCGTTTCTATGAGCGCACAGCTGCTGATATATGATATACAGGCTTTGCCTCCCGACTCGGGTAGTTACGTAATACTCAGAGGTCAGTTTTCAAGCCAGGAATGAGGCGGATTTAGAGTATTTGGAGGAGGGGCCCCTTTCGAAGCGTGGGGACAGAATGTCTTCATTCAGCTGTTTATTTTTCAGGTGGGAGAGTTCTCTGGACCATAATCACGTTGATGTCCATTTTTGTATTATAATCATGTAACTATATGTTATAGAAGAGTTGTATATGGGGTTGGCCAGACCCAACGTAGAAGAGAAAAATCACATTTCCTATCCTACTTACTTACTCAACTGACACACCTGACACACACCGTTGTGTAGGCACTCAATCTTGTCGATAACTATAGTGGATTTGTGGGTGTTATTCCTAAATGCACCCTCTTGATATCGGGGTAGGGCCCTCGAGAATTTTCCCAACCACGAGACATCTACGAAGCAGCAGCTTATATAATGCCCACCTTGATCGCACAGCTTAGGGTGTACACAATTAGCTGCTGGGTTCATATCGAAATTTGTCCAATAAAGAGTTCTCCACGCTCGCACCGGGAATCGAACTCATGACCTTCTGCATGCGAGACAGGTGTGCAAACCATCACCCCCACCCGGCAGACAAATCAATCATAGAATAAAAAAACAGATTTTTTTTAGGGTAGAGGAGGGGGTTAATTGTGATTTGTTGCTTTTGAAAAACCCAAATCAGTCAACATAGTGTTTCTGGCTGGTTATCTATCTGTCTATTTATATGCTGTGCATTCAGGCAGTACCAATGAAGGTAAATCAGTATTTCCAGAAGTGGGTCCCGCGAGAAGATTTTTTTTTTCTTCATTTTTAATCTTTTGATAAAATTGGATTAGAATTTATTTTGTAAACAAATTGATATTCATCATTTTCAAAATAAATTAGGCGATGATTTGGTTTTTATTTTAACATTTCGCTTTTTTTTTTAATATCTTTGTATGTGAATAAATCAATTCTTGTTTCATTCAATGTCTCATCAAAATTAAGAAGGCTGGGATTGTCTATAAAATATAGATGTGGGTACTGTGCGTTTGGAAAATCGTATAAGGGTTCTGCAACGAAATAATTTTAGGAACAACTGAGCTAGAGGGATGAAAGTTTGAACATTTACTCTTTATTGTGCGTAGAAATAACGTTTTTTCAAGCTCCTGCCAAAAAAATTTCAGTGGGGGGTCTGATAAACAATGTAAATTTATACTAAATTGGTCCCTTAATTAGTGCCCGCTGGCGTTCACGCTTGTTTTTTGAGATTTCGATTTTTTTGTGACTTGATGGTAGTCATTCATTGATTGTCCTTTTTTTTCAAATATTTGAAATGATCACCCCCAACATGGCATGCTGCCAAAATATGTGGATCATGTGACGCTCTCTGTTGAGTGACCGATCGAGACTGTATCTTTTACTTACTGAATTTGCTGGCAACCCCTTTCTCTTGAGAGTATCTTTTGTCAATGCTGTGCAGGTGTAGATGGTATTGTTTTACCGCTTGTTTCAAACCGTGATGTAACATGTTCTAGAGATAAAGTTCCACTCAAGTCTTCATTACATCTATGATTATTTGCAAACGTTGGCAGGTGCATCTTATCACTTTGAAATCCCCCTGGGATAGTAAGGTCACTAAAAATAGATAAAGCTGTATATCAAAATCATAGCCGAAGGAGAGGTGG
>OY735216.1:50514621-50597121 GCA_963457665.1 Thysanoteuthis rhombus | reverse complement strand
AGCTCAGTTGCTCAAAATGCAGCAGCATATCATACAGGGTGGCACATATTATGCTTGTTTTCCCAGTAAACAATGGGACATTAAAGTTATGGATAGAGAAGTGTTGGAATGAACAGAAAAATCATCTGTAACTTCGAGTGGAAAGGCTCATTGTTTACAGAGAAGGCGAAATATTTCGATGATTTTTACGCTGCCTTAATGTGTGAATGGGGGAAAATTCTGTCATTTGCAGTTAAAGGGTTAAAAGAGAAAGGTATAATGGAAGATAACTACTGCTATCTTTGTATTGTATTTATGAAATAAATAATGATTACGTATCTGTTCCATTTAACGTGACGGGATATACAAATAGTGGCGATTCTACTTTCTTAAATTTGGTGAGGATTGTTCTTTTTGTTCTAGATAGGGGGTAAACCAAAGTCAACTCCAACTACAACAGGAGTTTGACAGAAATAGATTGTAAAATTGAGCTATCTTGGAGGATCGAAGAAAGAAGAGAACAAAAAACAAAAAGAAAGAAACAAGTCCGGTTAATCACTCAATAGAAACTGTCATGTGACCAACGTGTTTTGGTAGTATGCTGCGTTGGGAGTAATCAATTAAAACATTGGAATATGGGGTGATCAATGTACAAGTTACTTCTCAAGTCTTTTGTTGAGCAGTACTCACTAAAAGTCTGAATTCTCAGAAAACAACCGAGTACAAACTGGGGACAAATTTAGCATGAATCAACATAGCAAACTAAACATCCTTAATACATATTGGAGAATAGGTTAAAAAACCCCAAAAATGTTTTTGTAGATATGATGAATAAATGACGAAATTTTCAGCCCTCTAACTCCGTAGGTATGCCTTGTAAGCGTGATACATACATAGCCAGACAGATAGACAACTGGACCTACTTAAAAACTGAGTGATACTTACGTTAACCATTTTTAGAGACAGATTTGGTTGACAGTTTTGGTTGACAGTCTCAAAAAACAAAGATGAGACAGAAAAAGAATGTGAAAAAGAAGGAGAGAAGGAAAGAAACAAAAGAATAAAAGAAATGAAAGAGAAGAGAAATTAATTGCGGAAGAGTTAAAGAGCAAGATATGCCTGGCGAGTTAGCGGGGAGATAAAAAAAATTGATTGGAAAATATTGTTTAAAAAAAAAGGGGGAAAGAGAGAGAGACTGGACGTATTTGATAGATTGACGTAAAAAAAATATAAGCAGATGAATATCCAATGATATTTCTTTAAAAAAAACCCAAAAAGGTACGAACGAAAATTGACTCATTGTATCCTCTTAAAAACATTCCTTTTTTTTTCCTTCTGGGAGAAAACTTGAATACTCTATCATTTATTATCATTACTTAAAAAAGAAAAATTATGGCTCTAGTCGCAAAGATGAACATAACTTTATTCTTGATATACTTAAATTAATTGATTTTGTTGTAGTTGAAATAGATATGTGGTCACACAGGTCAATAAACAAGGCGTACCTATGGTCAGCCTCTTGGCTGAAATAATTATATATTTCGTATTAGTGATTGGTGCTTTAGCCAAGATAAAAACCAGGGCTTTTGATTTACTAGACAGGCAGTTCTCATCCTCTGTGGCGTCCGCTGCCACTTCTGAAGGGATGAGGAGGATATGTTCCAGGGGAGAGGGTAGAAAGACATATTCGGAATATATCTTAGCAACAACCCTCTTATTCATCATCTTCATCAGCCTCTTGGCGTTCGTCGCAACTTCATTTATTGATCGCACAGCATTCGCCAGACCTCTTTATCGTGTTTAGTCAGTTTTTTTTTCAGTACTTGTCTAGCTCGTCTCGGCAACTTATTTTCTGTCGGACACAACTGCACATATGATATCGGGGAATCCACGTTGCTGGCTGCGATTTTCAACGGTTGACTTTCTCGTAACATGACCAATCCTTTGTCATTTGAGTTTTTTTAATGGTTGCTGTGGTATGTCTGTCTTTTCTGTAATGTGCTGTCTTGTGATCTCTCCATGTGAGCAGGAATCTCCCCTTTGTCCGATGAATGGTTCTCAGTTTGAGGGTCAATGCATATATTTCATGCTTTTGCTTAACTATAAGGAGAATTCATTGGTTTCTGAGCCTTCCTTTAGGACCAATAGGGATTTCATATTGTAAAATGTTAAGCTTGTTCTACAGAGAGTCTGCCAACGTAGAGTGATTCTTCGCTTGATTTCTTCTTTTGAGGATTTCATAAAGATTCGTTGTCCAATGAAAAATACTTTAATCTTTTATAACTGGTACATCAAGTTGTAGGTATATGAAACAGTATCACTACATCATAATCCTAACTGAAACGGTTTGCACGTTATCATATCGTGCAATCAAAAAACGTACCAAATAGAGGTCTAAAATGAATTGAATCATTCACCAGAAGAGCATGTTTGTGTAGCAAATTCTTCATTTCATCATATCTCAAGCTCTACTCTAACTCAACGCAAGGTTTAATGTTGAATGTATCGAGCACTCAGGATACTGCATTATATCATATCATATTATATTGTATCGCTGATTTGTATTATATATATATATATATATATATATATATATATGTATATGTATTGAGAGAGAGGGAGAGAGAAAGAGAAAGGAAGGAAGAGGGAGATAAAGAGTTAGAGAGGGAGGGGGATTACCTGATAGAGAAATTGATCAATCAGTTCAAATTACCTGAACTTTTAGCCACATTATCGGGCACTTTTATGAAATAAACCAATCAAACATCAGATGTACAATTATTGTTTTATACATCGATATATATATATATATATATATATATATATATATATATATATATATATATATATATATATATATATATATATATATATATATATGACAGATAAAAAAAAAGTCGGTCACTTAGTTTAAATTACCCAAACTTTTAGTCATACTTCATAAGATAGACATAACAGATACGTGTGTCGATATGAAGGAAACTGGTATCAGTACATACTGATGTCCGCGTTCGTTACTTAAAAGAGAATATATTTAAAAGTTAAAAATGATGAAATATTGATAAGAGAGAAAGACACAGAAAAGCATAAAATATACATGAAACTCACGTGTGTCTATATGAGTAATTAGTCACTTACTTTTTCATTGACTTCGCACCATTCGCTGCGCAGAAAAAAATGTATGAGTCATTTTCCGATTGAGTTTATGAATAATTCATGATTTCTTAATATTTATTTTACATCGTCTGCCCCCAATAAAGGAAAAGATCGCTTAATTGAATTTTTTTTATTGCCTCAAAATTTCCAGGTTATGAAAATTTGACGGAATTTCTTTCCCAGGTCGCCTCTAAACATGCAGATACATTTGCATATGCTTACGCACATACACACACACATACGCACACACACACTCACACACACACACACACATATATATATATATATATGTGTGTGTGTGTGTGTGTGTGTGTGTGAACAGTGCTTCATGATGATTCCGAATGAAAAAAACATGTATTTTCTGACAGAATGATATAAATTGCGTTATATTGTATAGAAACTTATGCAACATGATCTCCAGTCATTTCACAGTTAATTTATCCCTCAAAGTAGATAAGAATTAACGATAAAAGAAAATGGGGCTGCTGCAGAAGTCAAACCTGTCACTGATAGGGTAACAGCTTCAACAGAGAAGTTTTCTTGGCCTTTGAATTACTGATGGCTGTTCAACTCCATGGCAAGAGCATCGCTGAGTTGCAGCGGCCACCCTATCGGTGGCAGGTCCAATTCCTGCTGTCACCCCATTTCCTTCAATTGTTTATTTTGTTTACGTTGTCTAGCGTGAGTGATACATCAACCATGTATAATTACCATTTATGGCTATTTCTTGATACATAACTGTCACGTTTGAAGAGATGAATAGACCAAGAATAAATGAGATGAGACTTTGGGTTGAAAGTATATATATATATATATATATATATATATATATATATATATATATATATATATATATATATATATATATAAGTGTGTGTGTGTGTGTGTGCGTGTGTATAATGACCAAAATGAATGCCACAAGGACAGTATAATATTTCAAGTATAAATGATTAATATTGAGTGACCAATACCAATGTATTAATATTTGTTTATATCCAAAAGAATCTTCGTTTGTCGTTTCAATTGTTCCGTAATTATCCATTTGATAACAACGAACATCATTTCAAAGTTCAGGAGAGAGAAAATATGGTGGCAAATAATCTTGATGGAGTAGGAAGAAGAAACTGTCGGCCAGGGCAGAACATAACCTTCTGAGAAACCGCTGAAAATAATCTAGATATCACCACGAAGGATCTCAAAATTAATTTGGTCGCTTGCTTGTTAGAGGGGAAATAAGGAATACAATTACCAGAGTCATGCACAGATCAGGCTCACGAGCATGCCAATCCTGTGGGACCACTTCTCTAAGGGCTAGACATTTTAAATCTCGTTCAGCATCTGCAAATGAACACACTGATAAGCCTATCTCGTTCCTGGATCAGATCAGATGAAACAAAACATTTGGGGCATAATAACAATAAATTTGTTTGGAGATGTCGAGGTGTGGCTTCCAATCCACAGAACGCAGCCCCTAAAACCAGGGTCGGCGTCAAGCCTATAGGACCAATTGCTTCCAATTTGATCGCAATTGGGTAGATTTTAGTCTAGTCAAATACATGCATACCACGTTGCAGATGAATCAGATGAAATACAGAGAACGCTTACATTATCAATTTCTTCTGAATTCAGAAAGATTCAACGATGTTTGTTTACAAGGCCTATATTTCGAATTTTTGTAATTGTACTTGATCAAAATAACGTTAAATAATTACTACACGACCTCCAACTAATGATAGATGAACTAAATTAAGTGAGCAAGAAAGTCGGCCAACACATGAACTTCAGCAAGACGAAGATTATGTGCAATAACCACATCGGAGATAAAAACACTAAGATCAAAATCGGTGAAAAGAACTAGAGAAAGTAGATCACTACTCATATCTACCACAGCAAATCTCCATGAGACCCTGAAAAGAAAAGGAAATCAAGCAAAGGAATCCCACTAGGATGGCAAGCTTTTTGCAGAGCAAGCTCAACTTTAAAAAATGATAAGATTCCGTTAATTCTAAAAAGAAGGGCGTACAACCAATGCATCCTCCCAATAGTCACTTATGAACCTGGAACATGAAACCTATTCAAGAGATAGACCTGCAAATTGAGAACCATGCAACTTGCACACAAAAGAATTATGCTGGGCCTCACATGGACAGACCACAAGAGAGCACAGTACATCCAGGAAAAGACAAGAGTCAAGGACATCATAGAATCCATTAAAAATCTCAAATGGCAGTGGGCTGGCCATGTTCCAAGAATGGCAGACAACCGATTGACATCGCAACTGACGAAATGGATCGCCCGAAATCACATGCACAACCGAATCCGGCAGAATATTAGATGGAGAGACGAGCTAGACAAATTCAGAAAGTACTGGCTCAGCAACGCCCATGATGGAGAAGCGTGGCGAATCTTTGGGAAGGTTTATGTCAACGACGGACGTTAAAATGATGATGATGATGATCATCATCATCATCATCATCATTATCATCATCATTATTATTATTACAAAGGAGATTGATATGCTTCTGTGAAATTTTTGGGCGCACATTTTGATTGCCTCCCATGGTACCATAGAGAAATAAGGTTTATTCATAATATATGTGTGTGTGTATTTATATGAGGGTTTATGTCAATGGGTGGAATGCGTTGTATTTATTTGTATTTATCTATCTATCAATCCATGATGCTACACAACATTTCAATAGAATTATGGTGTGATTAAATTTCCTTAAAGTAACAGTAAACTGCCAAAAAATGGAATTGCTTTCAGTCTCAACTGGTTTACCCTATCATGCAACGTATTCCAGTGATAAATATCCCACAAGAAACCATGCAAACTACTTCTGACACGTTGTATCATCAAAAGTGCCTTCGCCATAAACTGAACGAATCGGGGTTTTTTGCGTTTTCATCGAATATATTTTGATATACCAAAAATGTTGTTTATTTTCTTCCTTCTTCAATGATAGCATTAATCAACAAAAATATGCCAAATTGAAAAATCTAAATAAAAGCTATTTTATACGTAAGCTGTCGAAATACAACCGAAAACGATTTTTATGATAAGTGCTGTTGAAAGTAAATGCACTTGTTACCATCTATCGAGAGGAAAAAAAAGTCTTTGGTCAGCTCAATTAAAAAATGTCTTTAAAAAAATCCAAATACTTTTAAAAACTTATAGTACTCGACGTCGCAGCCAATAACTGAACGACCGTAGCATCAAGATTTGAAGTCATGTATAAAAAAAAATGCATTGAATGATTATGATCAGAATAAATTCTGTTTATGACATCACTGACTTTTTTTTTCACTGCAATACATCTAAAATTGAGTGAATTACGGAGAATGTACATGTCAACAATGTACTATACCCGTCAAATAAAGCCAAAGAAAGGCTAAAAAGAAAAGCTTTTTTCCAAACATCAAAATTACATTTTTTATAAAAGGTCAAATGAAGTAACTAGTCTTTCGACAAACTTGTATGGCCAGGGGCCCTGGAACAGACAAACATGCGAACATATAAAATGTTCAGAACCCTTCATCATGGCTGGTGGCTACGGTTATTCAAATTCTGTCCGTCTCAATGTTGGTAAATATATAGAGACTCAATTCTTACATACATAATCTAAATCCATCTCCTTACGCTTCTTCAAGCATATTCAAGGCTTCAGAATGAAGATTTCACAAAGTCGGCATTCAATCAGTCCCAACTTTGAAGATTGGTGGAACACAATCTTTCTTCTTTTTTTTTTGTTTTTGTGTCTCATGTTGCATTAATTCAAACTTTAAAATATCCAGTTATGTATCATGGCCATGATGGTTATGCATTTCTTACTGCTTCCTGTAGTTGATCTTTGAAATTAAACTCCAGAAGTTCGAATGTTCAGTGTACACACAAATATTTATGTGTCTATCACTTTGTATATTTGACTGAATAAATTTGATCGATGAGGCTCTTGTCAAACGATGGCACAAAGCCTTGTTATTCATTGAAGTCATCCGCTGCTGCTTCCCGGCAATACAAGTGCTTGATTTCTTACAGACGATTGGTTTGGGACCAAAACAATTTAGGAAAAGTCACTGGAGATGGCAGCTGAGTACAGCTCAAGATGGTTGCAGTTGACAAGATCATTCAGTTATTTTCTATTTGCTGCCCCACTCAACCGAGGCGTACAGGCTGAAGGGCGAAATGTTTGTGACCCTGAGATACCCGCTTAAGATGCAGAACGGTTTCCAGCAATGCAATGGCTTTAACCCTACCACCAAAAAATACCACTAGGGTAGGTTACTTGCTGCACGATATCTTATGCAATTCCGGTAGCATTATTTTTTGCTATCATTTACCTTCATCTCAATTTTTCATCGTAATTAAACTCAGACTGGTTTCCCTTCGGTGGTGAGTGAATAAATTAATTGAGCGATTCGGAACAAAGATTCGCAGAGAGTATTCGTTGTACAAAAGGAATACGTTCTAATTTTTAGGAAAAAAAAATTCGTAAGCCGAAATGGCGTAAAACGAAGAAGCAATTAGCATTGATTTATGTTCAAAAATATTTAGAGCGTCCCCACAAAATTCTGATTATTGTATGTTAGGCAGAATCGTGGTAAGTTGATGTGATGGTAAGTGCAGGAGACTGGGAATGTTGGAGAGTGAGGAAGAGAGTGCAGGCTACCTCTATGATGACTCTTCGTGTACAAACGATGAATGCAAAAATACTACCTTTCCACTTTATTTTCGTAAAAGTCGATTGACCCCGAATATAATTTGGACAAACCAAGAGTAACTACTTATAGCACGCCTCGTTTATGGTCAATATTTTCTATTTGTAACACTTGTTAAGGGAGAAGACTGTCATTATAGAGTAGTCTTCCTTATTTGATTTTTTTTTTTGCCAATGTGTAAAAAATTCGGGTTCATTCTAGTCGAACATAAACAATAAAGTGTACAGTAATATAGTGTTGGTATTTTTATTATTATTATTATTCTAAAAGTAGATTTGCAAATTTATTTAAATGCCACTGTCATTTTTTTGACGGTGCAGGTAAACTAGTGTTTTCAATAATGAGAGAAAATAAAGAAAACGTAACGTATCGGCATCGTAGTTTAATTAGTGGACTTGTCAGCCGGAAAGTAATTAAAAAAAATAGAAGTAATAACCTTTCGAAGCGGAGATGCTGAATATGATTGGTTGGGAAATTTTGCTCGGATGGTATTGCTTCCTGCCTGGCCAACCCCTCCACAAACACAGTGGTAGGAATTTGAAAATTAAAAGGGAGGGACATAGCTTGGTAAATAATCGTCGGCGTGCGTAAATAAGCCGGTAAGTGTTTGCGAGGACATGTTTACACAAGACTACACACTACTTTAGAAACACGCATGCGTAGACGGAGAAGAGCAGGCGCTGATCCCTATCTAAATCTTAATTAAAATAAGCATATCCGTCCGTCTGTCACACCTGTGCGATGACAATGTTAATCGAACCTACTACTGCTACTGCTGCTGCTGCTACTACCAATCATCATCATCATCATCATCATCATCATCATCATCATCATCAGTCTTTTAGCGTCCGTCGTTGGACATAGACCTTCCCCAGGATTTGCCACACTTCTCTATCATGGGCGTCACGGAGCCAGTACTTTCTGAACTTGTCCAGCTCGTCTCTCCATCTTGCATTTTGCCAGCCTCGGTTGCGCATGCGGTCTTGGGGAATCCATGTTGTGAGTCGTGATGTCCATCGATTGTCTACCATTCTTGCAACATGGCCAGCCCACCGCCATTTGAGATTTTTTTATGGATTCTATGATGTCTCTAATTCTTGTCTTTTCCCAGATGTACTATGCTGTTTTGTGGTCTCTCCATGTGAGACCCAGCATTATTCTTTCATGTGCACGTTGCATGGTTCTCAGCTTACGGGTCTGTCTCTTGGTTAAGTTCCATGTTTCAGCTCCATAAGTGACTATTGGGAGGATGCATAGGTTATACACCCTTCTCTTTAATAATAACTTGGTAATCGTAGACAAAAAGAGGAAGACCTGCCAAATAGTAGACGTGGCTGCACCTGCAGACCATAGAGTAAAGAGGAAGGAGAGTGAAAAACGGGAAAAATACCAGGATCTAGCGAAAGAACTGAAAAAGATGTGGAACATGAAAGCCAGGGTAGTTTCAATCATAGTTGGCACACTAGGAACTGTCCCAAAGACACTGAGGGCGAGACTGGAGAAGATCGGGATAGAGGGAAGGATTGAGACTGTACAGACCACAGCACTGCTAGAAACTGCACAGATACTGAGGAAAGTGCTAGAAATATAAAGACTGCAACACTAATTGTTAACAGTGACCTAACAAAAGTTGGGAAATGAAAGCGAGAATGTGAACCACAGCACTGGCATGATAGGCGAAGGAGAGAAGAGATATTGGCTGAAGACCTGAGGAGACTTATTGTCACTCAGCCTTCAGCGATGACCACTGGGCAACCGGTGAGAAACTGTAAACTGCAGTATTACCGTGGCGAATGAGAATTAGGAGAGAAGCTGTCACTCAAACTCCAGCGATTACCACCAGGCAACTGGTGTGAGATTGCAAATAATAATAATAATATGTAAAAATGCAAATCAGTTTGTCCGTTTATTCATCTATAGTGTTCACATACCAGGTATAATCTAAGGCCCTTAGTAGACTCGCCATAATCTGACTCATCCATGTCTTAGAGACAATATGGAATACTTGAAAAATAGACCGATTTCTAATATAATTTCCTATAATGATATAACAATGAAGATTACATCATAGAAAGTCTTAGGACTTAATGTCTGATTGCACATTAAAAAAGCTTTAGTTGAGTTGAGACTTGAAAAACCTTTGATTATCATTCGTTGCCAAACCTTGTTTTCATATAAATGTTGTACAAACGTGGATTAGTTTGATGAGCAAAAATATCCCCAGCTACTCTGTAAATTACCCATGTCTATTCTCTGTCATGGGCGTCGCAGAGCCAGTATTTTCTAAATTTGTCAAGTTCTTCTCTCCATCTTGTATTTTGTCGGCCTCGGTTTCACATGTGATCTTTGGGAATCCATGTTGTGAGTCGTGATGTCCATTGGTTGTCTGTCAAACTTGCAACATGGACTGCTCACTGCCATTCAAGTTTTCTAATAAATTCTAAAGAGTGAAATCTATCAGCCATCTATCTCCGCTAGTATAGTCTGTATGCATGATATATATATATATATATGTATATATGCAAAATACAAATTACAAGATGATCCCAATAATCCTTAGAAAGAAGAGTATACAACCAATGCATCCTCCCAATAGTCACTTATGTAGCTGAAACATGGAACCTAACCGAGAGACAGACCCACGAAGTGAGAAGCATAAGATGCACGCTTGAGAGAATCATAATCAACGGGAGTCTGAGACACTACAGAAAACTCAAATGGCTATGGGCTGGTCATGTTGCAAAAACTGCAGACAACCGATGGACATCACGACTCACAACATGGATCCCAAGTGATCATATGCGAAACCCAGGCCGGCAAAATGCAAGATGGTGAGATGAACTAGACAAATTCGGAAAATACTGGCTCTGCGACGCCCATGATAGAGAAACGTGGTGGATCCTGGGAAAGGTCTATGTCCAGCGACGAAGTTAAAAGACTAATGATGATGATGATGATGATGATGAAGTGAGTGTATCAAATGCTCACCGCCACTCGTTCGCATGTCTCACTTTCTTACTACTCAAGAACATGTCATCTTATAAACAGACCATTCTTTGAAAATAAAGTAACAACTTTGAAAGATGGAAATCATATGACCATAAAATAAAATAAAAATGATTTACAAACAAATTTGAGAAAAAAAGTACGGTGTTCTAAAATGTAAATAACAACAATAAGCTCAAGATATTCTCCTTCTATGTATATCGTCTGGTCAACAAATAACATAGCTTATTACTGCACTTCTGTGCGCTTACTTGATGTTCTCTACACCAACGATTCAATGGACTCTTTCAATGAAATCTATCAATCAACTTAGCAATTCTCCGGGTTATCTTACTTAATAGTTTTCTGTAAACTCCACTCTTGATATTTTGTCAAATTGTGGCATAAAGACGTAATCCTGGATCAGCAGAGTTTTGGTTTAGTATTTTACTTTATGTACCAGAGAGATATAAACTAATGCAACTAATATACGTTTTCCAATACTGACGACGAATGTCTACCAATGCATGTAATGCCTGTTAATACAATTAATAAGTGTTCACCAATACGTATGATAGAATATCTACCAAAGCTACTTATGTCTACCATTAGATATCATAGATGTTTACCGTTGTACGTGTTGACAGCATAAGACAACCAGTAGATTATGAGAATATAATAACGAACACATATCGGCAAACCCACTCAGCCACACGTACAAAACAGGGAAGCAGACCCACGTATACACATATACCCTACAGGGGAAAACAAGTCAAATACAACAATAAAAAACTTTTTAAAAAATGGACTAATAACTTTAAAAGGTGCATAATATATTCCCCCAAGAAAAATTATTTACGAACAAATTAGAAAAGAACTACGGTGTTTTAAAATGTAAATAACAATAAACGAAATAAGACTTTCTTCTCGTGTATTTATTGTCTAGTCGGCCAATAACATAGCTTATTTTTTCACTTCTGTGCCCTCAACGTGATGTTGTCTACGGTAACGTTCCAATGGGTTCTTTTGATAAAATTTAATAAATATCTTAGCCAATTTTCCTGTTAATCTCATTGAATGGTTTTCATTATATTCCACTCTCGATATTTTTTAGGTATTTGGATTGTTTTCGATTTTTAAATGCATTTACTAAATGCCTAACGGTTAATATAATATGTACCTATCGATGCATCCAATAAATGTCTACCATTGAAAACAATAAATATCTACCAATGAACAAATGATTATTGCATCTAACACTTACCAAAGAATCGATTAAATGTTTACAAATGTACTTAATAAATGTCTATCAACGCATCTATGTGTAACAATACATCAGATAAATATTTTATTGCAATCTACGCAAGTAGCTTTGATTATAACACCGTGAAGAAGTGTCTCCAACACTGATATTTAGTAAGTTTAGCTTGGTACATGATACGGTCACATGTAGAGGGAACTGAGTGCTTATCAAATACACGACAATAGTCATGGTTTGTGAAGTAGCTCTCCAAACCCCATACCACGAAAAGTTGCCTCTGGAATTGCTATTTAGTAGGCTTAGAGTATCTGGTGTCTACCAAGACATTTTAATAAACGTTTACAATTACATCTAAGGTGTGTTCCAATATATTCGATAAATATCTATCCTCGAATCTTATGTCTCTCAGTGTATGTAGTGTATATCTACCAATGTATATAATGCTTACCTATGCATCTAATGAATATCTACCAATGAATATATAAAAATCCAACTTAAAAATCTAATAAACATCTACATACAAAACAGAGATAAAACACAGAAGCAGACTCGCGTACGTTTATTCCCCTAACAGAAGAACAAGTGCAACAAAGGAATAAACGTATCTGAAAGAAGGAAGAAATAACTTTAAAACATGAATAATATATGACCATACAAAAGATGATTTACGAACAGTCATAAAAAAAAACAACGGTGTTCTACAATGTAAAAAAAAAAAATAATAAGCAGAGCAAGATTTTTTTAAAACTTCTCTATATATTGTCTTTTTGGCTAATAACACAGCTTATTATTTCACTTCTGCGTCCCCATCGTGATGCTTTCTACGCCAACGTTTCAATGGACTCTTTTGATGGAATTTATTAAATAATCTGGCTATTTTCCGGCTAATCCTATGGAATGGTTTACAGCATATTCAAATGACAGTGTTTTGTTATTTGTATAATTCTTTAAAAATGTTTTCTAGAGGCGTATTCATGGATTTCCTGATGCGAGGAAATAAGAAGAAAAATAGTTTGAGTATAGTATTATCTTTTGTGCGCCAGATTAATATGTATGAACCAACATTTCCAATAGATATTTTCGAATCCATTTCGTAATATATTCAAATGCCTCAATATCTGTAATGAATGTCATTGCATCTAATGCTTACCAAGGCATCTAATAAATGTTTACAAATTCATGAAATGAATTTCAATCTATGCATCGATGCCTACCATTACATCTGATAAATAATTGTTGAGCTCTTTACGATAAGCTTGTTGAACATTACCCAATGAAAAAGCGCCCTTAAAAATTCATATTGAATAAGCTCAGTTTGACGCAAAATACGGTCACACGTAGTAGGAACCGAGAGCTCATCAAATTCACGACATAAGCCCTGGTTTGTGAACTAGCTTTCCGAACCCCACACCACGAAAAATTGCCCCTGAAATAGATATTTAGTAGGCTCAGATAAGTGCAGCATATCTGACGTCTACCAAGGCAATCTAATAGATATTCACAATTACATTTAATATGTCCGCCAATATATCTAATAAATATCTATCAATGCATTTAATGTCTACCTGAGCATCTTGTGAATGTCTAACGATATATATGATTCTTACTAATGCATCTGATAAATGTCTACCAATAATATAAATCCCTACTAAAGAATTTAGTAAATGTTTACATACGGAACAGCGGCAAACACTGAGACAGACGCCCATAACTCATATTCTGTACGAGGAAAACAAGTGCACTAAATGAATAAATACATTTCTGAAAGAAGAAATAACTTTAAAAGAAGAATAATACATGACTACATAAAAAAATGATTTACAAACAGTCTTGAAAAAAAAAGCTACTGTGTTTTAAAAAGTAAATAACAATAAGCAGAACAAGATTTACTCCTTCTGTATATATTATCTTGTCGGCTAATAACATAGCTGATTATTTGACTTCTGTGCCTCGACGTAATGTCGTCTATGGTGTCAATCCAATAGTCTCCTTTTATGGAATCTATAATACAACTTCCTGGGTAATCTTATTGACTGGTTTAAAATATTTGCCACTTTTGATATTTTGATTTTTTTCGACGATTTTTTATTCAGATTATCGTATAAAAAGATGATTGGATTAGCTGATGTTATGGAATAGGGAAATAGATGGTCGAAGTTTAGTGTCGTCCCTTGTGTACCAGTTAAAATATGAATCAATGTATTAAATGAACGTTTAACAATGCATCGAAAAATACCTTCTTGTTCAACTTATAGATGTCCCCCGTCTAATAAACAATCTACCAAATACAAATACTAAATGACTACTAATGCATCTAATGTCTACTGTGACTTCTAAAAAAAGATTTATCAATACATCTTATAAATGTGCCCTGATATATGTAACTGAATCACACTGAAAACATTAATGGATTTATTTATATTTCTGAGATCGGGTTTTTTTCAGTTGAACAACCACAGAAATGATAAAACTGAAAAATCCATACTTCAAATGATGAGCAGCAAATATTTTTTCTATCAGTGAATGGATGGAAAGTGGAAAAGTCCATTGTTGGTACTGAGAAACAGAAAAAAAAATCCCCCTGTTCATAATAGATAAATGTCGACCAATGCATAGAATAGAAGGCCTCTGATATTTACAAATTTAACTGTGTAAGCAAGTTATACATTATTGTGCTGATGTCTCTCCGTTTATTCCAAACCAAATCATTAAACAACACCACCGGAACTGCGATTCGATCGCCCGATGTAGACCTTCGTGGGCTTATGTATAGACGCGAGCTACAACTAGGGAGATGAGGGATTTTAAGCTTTCAGTATTGTCAGATAGTTGGATTGGATAAGCCTGTGCGCTCTGCCTGGGATCAAAGTGTAGCTCCCGGCACTTGTTTAGGATCAGAATGTAATATCTGCAATCACCAAAAAATTTCAGACACACAAACACATACAAACACAAATACACACACACACACAATCTTCCTTTATATCATTCTCCCCCCCCCTCTCTCTCTCTCTCTCTCTCTCTCTATATATATATATATATATATATATATATATGTATATATATATATGTATATATGTATATATATATATATATGTGTGTGTGTGTGTATATATATATATATATATATATATATATATATATATATATATATATATATATATATATATATATATGCTGTCTTTTACATCTGTGGATTTCATATTGAAATGCTGTTTTTTTTTTTTATAAAATTATTATCTGTTACAATCCAGGTGTTTATTCAAGTCAATTACTCCAAAATAATCGTTTTTTTTTTTCTTTGAGTGTGTTTTTCCGTGTCTAACATTTTCCCAATATTTCTATCGTATGATTCTTTTTTGTAGCCTGACGATATATAATCCATTGGTAAGTTGATTTTCTATTCTTCACTTCAAAATATACTTTGATACAGTTACTTTCACGGTGAGTTGAGACATCGAATATTGGACTATACCCTCATGCGCTGAGGCATGACATGCCACCTGTGTGGTCGAGCAATGGGTGTCACTTGGAGGTATCCATTTCCTATCGGAATAGCAGGTGGCAGTTTGTACAGGGATCTCCAATTGTGAATCAAATGATTGTGATTTTTGACTACTTACCTCCAGGTCGGCCGTTCGATTCATGGCAGTAGCCGGTTATTTTTATTTTCATGTATCTTTGCACTATGTGTACGAGCCTTTATACAAACGGAGATGCACATAAACAACTTTATATATATATATATATATAAACGGGTTTGTACGTATATCAAACTCGTTTTAAATTGATATATATTTGCGAAGAAATTACCCGAAAAACATTCTTTAATTATCAAAAACAATTTCCATTTGCAAATCTGACAAACAAAAACGTAATTAATTTACATTATTTTGTTGGTTTTGAGTCGTTGTTTTTTTTTCATTGATGTCTGGATTGAAATACGAAAAAGTATAAAAAGGCCAATGAAAGGAACCAATCATAACAAGTTAAAAAGTAAAGCAAATATAAAGTCGTTCATTTATTTTGATCAAAGCTGATTGATTTAGGCGAATTATTATTGTAATTAAGGTGTAAGTATAACTTCAGTCGTGGTGTACATACAAAGTAATTTCCTAATTAGGAAAAAGTTCTTTATGTTAGTGATAGAAGAAGAAACGGGGAGGGGAGTAATTTTTATAATCTTTATTTATACAAACATATACGCAAATAAGAATATGATGTTATTATTTACCTCTGACGACGAAGTTGGAAGAGATATATGGATTTACTCGTGTTGGTATCTATTTAGCCGGATAATACAGAAGATCACCACTGATTCGGAAACCGGATATCTGGTTTGTTCATTAGTTTGTAACTAATTTCGAATTTTAATTTGCTACGTATTATTTTGGTTCCGGTAGGTCTCATCGCCTGTTGACATACTCATGTAAATACGATTCTTGCTTGTTTTTCTGCATTTATTAATGTGATATGTTTTTTCTTATCCTTAGTTATGACTCCAGTGAATGAAGGATGTATTTCTGGTGCTGTGACGCAGAAATATGGCTCATTCTCGATTAAAGATTAGTCTCAATATTGGGTGAAAAAAAGCTTGACAATGATGAATCAGAGAAAACCTTGTGTGCGTATTAAAACATGGTCTTATTTGGTACGATGTAATAAAACAGAAACGGCTGTATTTCTGAGGTGATTTTGATCCGAAGAAACAGATATGTATGAGAAAAAAAAAAAAAAAACAACAAAAGACACAAGTTCGGAACTCTCAATTTGAGTTTACCCTCAAAAGAAGGAATCAAGACAAGGGTCAAACTTTCGGTGGAGCAAGCCCAACATTTAAGAAAAAGAAAATCACATAAACTTTAAAAAGAAGGGTCTACAAACATTGTGTCTTACCGATGGTCACATATGGAGCTGAAACGTGGAACCTAACCAGAAGATTGACCTTCAAACTGAGAACAATGCCACGTGCATGTGAGAGAATCGTGCACAGCATCACATGGAAAGATCACAAGATAGCACAATATATCAGGAAGAAAAGGGGGGAGTCCGAGACATTATACAATCTATTAGAAAGCTCAAATGTCAATAGGCTAGTTACATTGCAGGAATGTCGGACAACAGATGCACGTCACGACACACAATAAGGATCCCCCAGAGATCGTATGCAAAACTATGACCAGCAAAATACGAGATGGCGTGACTAACTAGACAAGTTCAGAGAATATTGGCTCTCCGACGCCTATGATAGATATATCTGGTGATTCCCGGGGAAGGTCTCTGTCTAATTATCATCATCATCATCATCATCATCATGTGAAGGTCTTGAACTGTCTGGAGATTCGGTTAAAGGAAAAGTAAGAATGTCTCATGGAGAACAGAGACTGGATCATGAGAGATCATTGCAATTATACACGCTATTCCTTTAATCTATCATTTCATTATAATCGTGACGAGTGTAGCGATTGTTTAGAGGCAATGCTTCTGTGATTCGGCAATCCCCCTCACTTGGAACCCGTTAGGTCCCAGTCATGCCGGATTAGTGAAGGTCTATACAAGTTCTATCAGAGTTACAACTGAATTTTATAGTAGTGAAGGCCACGGACTACGGAAACGTGATTCAATTTTTCGAGCAGATCAAAGTGATTTTATAATTACCTACTCTGCATAATAATTATATTTTCACACAATACATCCAAAAGTTCTCAAGGAATATCAAAAATATTTTGCAAAAAGATGTCCCATGAGCAATGGAATGATTAATTGAATTTCTGGGCTAATCCAGAATTTTTTTTATCATTACATACCACATTGTAGCTATATATGGACCAATTTTCATTGAATTTTTTGTAAAAAATAGCGTTAGCAGAGTTTTGTGCTCTCAGAGTGCTCTTAAGTTATTGCTAATCATATTTTTTGTGATGTTGTTGTCACAAGTGCGTGGGAGTGGCCTGCCTCGTCGCAGAAATAGTTACATATTTCTCACCGATTACGGTGTTTGAACCTAGGTCCAAACCGGAATTCTGAATGCTGATTCTTTTTTCACGTCAAAAATCCCTTTTAACTAGAATGATTGGCGTAACACAATGACCATGTCCTTATTCCAAACACTTGGCTAAATGCTGTTTAAAACTGTTCTGTAAATACCATTATGAATGAGAAAGAAGCTCAACGGACAAATCTATAGAAAGCAGAGCTTGCAAAACTACTAAGTTCTAACAACAGATTAATCCATTATTTCAATTTATTTGGAAACACAAATAAAGTGGCGATAAAAGATATCCTTATTCGTTTATATGGTATATTTTGTTTTTGATAAGCTCATTCCGCCTCTCAACAATTTTCTGGCACCAGTTTTGTACAGTTCTATCGATTTGATCTTGGAAAAAAAAGACTGATTTTCAAAACCTTCTTTTGAGATGAATTTTTGTCGATCAAAATGGTTTTACAAATTACTAAAGAGACGATAGTCAGATGGGGATGGGTTCGTAAAGTATTCTCAATCGTTTCCATCCTACCGAATGCCCCCGTGTGATCTTTGGTCACTTGAGCGGTAAGATGACGTAAATCATCTTTATGAAAAATTATTATTTTTCTGTTCATTCGAGATAAGACAAAAAGACTATTAGCTAGGGATAGACTTAGTAAGAGAAACAAGATTATCACCGATGGAACAATCATCTTAGACACGAAAAAGTGCCGATGACGATGAATGATGGTGGTTCTCTGCCTGACGCAGTTTTTTTTGCAAATGTATTTCGATGCACAAAATTCTTTTCTAAACTCACTGTAGGTGCAGGGGTGCTTATAGGCGTTAGCCAAAGAGTAGACAGGCTAGTTCTCCCACGTCATACCAATAGAACCGACGGCCCCAATTTAATGACGTCCCACAGATGACAATATCCGTCGACATACTCAGCAAATGCTGACCTTATTCATTCGTTAACTTGCAATTAGTATTTAGGAGGAACTAATTAACTCGCGTACTTAACAGCCAATGGCCATGGTTTGGAAAGGTCAATCGATTGCCAATCATTGGACAGAAACCTAAACAGATGGTAGACATTATTAGCATACTTGACAATGCCAACGATCCTCTGTTTGGATAAATCTGAACCTGGTGTTTCTGACACATCAAGACCTATCAGGGTCATTCGGAAATATCATTTACTAGCACAAGATTCACCTCCCGAATGGGAGTTCATCTAGATGTGCACTTCCTGTATGCACGGGCAAGTGGAGCACCCCACCTCAACAGGGTGTATGCTGGACGGGGTTTATGGAGATCTTTGGATGCCCGACTTCCAGATTCCCTCCTCTGACTGTGCTGACGCTATTCAGAGGAGAGGGAAAGCGTTATGTCTGGAATCAGCTTGTCGATGGTAGCAGCTGGAAAGACGTCCGATTGGGCGTCAAACCATCTTAGAGACGCTCCTATCTATTATTTGGGAACAAAACTGTCCGCCTCCAAGGCTGGAAACCCCGATCTTTCCCGCTAATTCACACATAGCTGGCAATACTTTCACGTTTAAACAACAATATCAAGATTCAGTTCAGGTAACCAGACGGATACAGCGAACGCCGAGATAAGGCAAGTAACTTTTTAACAGAAATCTGCACGGAAAGAAAGAGCGTGTATCGTATCAAGTTTCTATAGGTATAAAAAAGAAAACAGTGTAAAAATCCTTATTAAGATATTTATTATGGGATGAACATTGCACCTCGGTGTTGTACATCATCTTTCTATAATTCACCAAATGTCTGCCTATGTTGACGCGAAATTTGAAAATCCATTAAGTTTTTAGCTTGTGGTTCGTGTTACGATGTAAGTATAATGCTAATCCTGACCATCGCTTGGTGTCTGTCAGGCTCATTGAATTGAATTTTCATTTCATTGTTTAAGTCTATAGAGTAGACATTTTAATGAAAAATCCGTCCTTTTGTGGGTTTAACATTAGGAATGGTTATTCACAATTTCTGGGTTACCTTGTGACTAGATTTTCTTTTCCGCCTGAAAGCACTCATATTAAATCAAATTGGATAGTGTTTTTCCTAGGTCTCCTCGTCCCAGTCCAATAGAATCGAGTCCTTGGAACGCTGCATTAAACTTCCAGCCAAAATCTCGAGACGGAGACTCATTTCACACGAAATGAAAGGACTTTCATTCAAAATTACCAATAAGGATCCCATTTAAATTGGTGAAAATTCCTAATTTCAATTACACACAAGGTTTAGATTGCAGTGCGATTCATTATGACTAATTAGATGAGCTCAAGGGCTGATGGGTAGAAGGGCTTGATACAGATTTTTAAAAAATCACTATAACTTATTTCTAGTAGTGGGGACCAGCAAACAAAAACGCTAAAATAATTAACCGCTAAGAAATTAGCGGGAGTAAGGATGGACGCTAACCGCTAACTTTTATTTTGAGAAATTTTTGCTTTCGTTCGCTATTTTTCTTCTCTAAAACCCTTAAAAACAGATCTTGAGGGTCGAGATTCTAATATGCTATAGCTTAGAGGTAGAGCTTTGAATAAACCGTACGTTGAATGTCATCATGTTCAATTTTACTTGTTCATTCGATTATTTATAATCATCATCTGATATCAGCATGTCATACTTTTAAACTACTGAAACATTTTCGTGAAATACATTTAATTTTGAGATTACTCGACTTACAGCACACTCATTCATTACTTTAAAGTTTACTGCTACGTGTAAGTACGACGGTCAAACAATAAAACATTCCCCTGGCAATTTCGATCTATATCCTCATTTCCATACAATAAATAATTAGTTGTAGCATCAAATACATCTCTTAGTTCACAGTCGTACAATAAACTTTGAGAACCACAATTCTAAGAAAACATAACTCTCTGATAATACAAACTTGACGCCATCCACTTTATGAAAACCTTTTTTTTTTCTCTGTTAGTTTCCCACAAATTTTGATTTGAGGTAAAATTGAAGTATATTACGTTTTTTTTTTTTATTTGTTCATATTTGATATTGTTCCAGGAATAATAATTCTGTCGCAACAGGAGGTTCCCAGAGACAAATTTTATTAAATATTAATGAATATGAATGCAAACTTCTCCTGTTAAAGGATGAGGGGGAAGTCAAGAGAAATATTGAGTTGGAGCAAAATGAATTGAGATGGAGAATCGAATCATAACAACGATAACGAGACGAGATAGAAAAATCAAATCGGTCTAAATCAAATCTAGGAAAATTTATTTTTCAAACTGATGAAAAAAAGTTCTGTTTGGCACCTTTATGAAGAAAAATGTGTTGACTTAACTTTATAACGAACAACTAATGATAAAGTCACACTTTCGTGTTGATAAATTTTGATTTGTTTATAGACGCGTTATTTATAATTTCACCAATCTCTCTGTTACTTTTTGAGTACACACACATATACAAACACACACTCACACATATACATACATATATATATATATATATATATGCAATCTTATTAAACTGATATATACATATATATATATATATATATATGCATATATATATAAATATGCATATATATATACATATATATATATGTATATATATGCGTATTTATATATGTATGCATATATATATATGCATATATATATAAATATGCATATATATACATATATATATATATATATATATATATATATATATATATATATATATATATATATATATATATATATGTATATATATATATATACGAGTGTGTGTGTAATAACTTATGCGAAAATCCAACATCAGTGTATACCTGGTTGAAATGGTGGACAAGGGACATCTTGTTAATTTGTATTATGTTTTTCATTTCAATAAAATATCAATAAGATATTCCTTGTCTGTCGTTTTCAACAAGATATACATCAATATTTATACATATATGAATGGTGAAAAGTTTTAACAGCAATAAATACCTATTCAGCAAAGCTATGTTTTCCTCATTGTCTGTAAAGATGAACTATGTGTTAGATATAACCTATAAATCAGATAATTATATATATATATATATATATATATATATATATATATATATATATATATATATATATATATATATATGTATGTATGTATGTATGTATGTATGTGTTGAATGTACAGTGTAAACTTCCTGATTCTCTGTCTGTAACAATGGACTCTTCTTTCTGAAGGAAACAATTTTGCTGATAAATATATATCCTACCCATAGAAACAATGGATTTGTTCACTGGAATGAGATCTGTTGTTTGATTTTGTAAACATCGTGTTGGAGAAATTCGTACATAAATGAAATCTTTCACCGGTGATAAATAGTATTTTTCCCTAGCAACGACCTTAAATGAACTAATTTAGACTACATCATATCACAATGGAAATAATTACAGACAAACACGCAAAACTGGATAATACTCGGTATGCCCTTTTAAGGAAAGAAAACACATACACAAACACACACTCATACAGATACACGTCATACTCTCACGGATATACACACACTAACATAAACCAGAAACAAGCACATCCAATGTATATATATACACACAAACCGCCCCCACTTGAAGCTGAAACACAGTTAAATCAATGTATATCATCTAAACTAATTCACACCAACTCGAGAAGCGTAACACAACAATGTTACAAATCACTTTGATCCATATTCGGATTATTCCAAATTTTCCATTCTCTTTTTTCTCTGAGACAAAACTAACGCTGGTTTTTTCATACATACATTTCAGTTTATTCCCAATACGTAATAGGTTGGATTCCACAGCCTTTTGTACTCCAAAAACATCCGACGACAGCTGCTGAAATGCATCACATATTAAGATTCACCGACATGATAATAAAATTTTGAGGTGTAACACGTAATTTTCATTCCCACATTGTCATTGTTACATCGTGCTGTTTGATATCTTCACTTATTCCATCTGCTCAACTAAAGTAGTGAAACAGCAACGTCGTATCCACCCATATTGTTGAAAATTCACTTGAAAGCTACCATCACTAGAAAAAGCCTTATTGGCGGATGGAAATCAAAAACTTCGATCTATTGGACATTTGATCTCTCAGTTCCATGGAAATTATGGTCTCTACAGATGCAAATTGTTTTATAGTGACCACTGCAACGGATGAATCCTCCAAGGAGTCAAGATGTAGCGTCTGACGTTGACACAGACCTGTTAATCATGCTTGTTGTATGAACCACGCAAAGCGCAGAAATGCACATGCTCTGTCTCACGAAACCCCATAAATTGTCCAGCATTTGGTCTGCTGTTCTCTTCCAATGGCTGCAAATTGCTAGATACATATACTTATCTAATAAGTTCTCTTACTGATTTTAGAATGATTTGAAGGACATAAACCTCTTTGGGACTATAGAGCCAGGACGTCTGAACTCATACCATTCCCTCGTGTGCAATTAGAAAATCTAGAATACATATATTTCTTCCGGATTCTAGCTGGAATCATAGCCCTCGACGAAAGCTGAAGCAAATTACAATTCTCGCCAAATTTACTCCAGCTCGGCAGTGCTTTGGGAAAGACCTGTCCACTTTGGTTCTGGATCGTCGATAGTAACAAAATTGTGCCCATTGAAATCGATCAAGCAGTCGCTCCTTACAGGGTTATGAAAATGATTGTTCGAGGCTGCAAAAAAGTTGCCAGTTACCAAAGGGCTGGATTACATTGTTCATCGATATGTACTTATTGTAATGACCAGCCAGATATGTCAAAATATTCACGCAACTGTTAACGGTGTAAATAGTAAGAAATGCTGGTTTTAACCATGGAAAGCTCACTTAACCCTTATCTAATGCATTTCTTCTAATTGTCTATTTCCTCAGTTGAATATGTATACTGAAATCACCATGTTTTTTTTTTCTGAGTGAAATTTGTCGAAATATGATTACTCCTGATGGCATTTTCGTGAGATGGGGGTTTTGGAGACGAATCACGAATATACCCATTCGTTGGATATTATTTGATTTTTAATAACTTTGGATACTTGTAAAAAGATTTGTGTCAATAGTTGCATTTCTCAGACCATAAAGAAGATTTCTATGACCGATTTCAACAGATCATTGAGAGAAAAATCATATATATTGATTTAAGACAATGATGATTCAAAATAACATGATGTCCTTAAGGTGTTCTTGTGTTGAAGCCTCCTTGAATCTTCTCTTAAACAATATATCGGTTTTGGAGATTTTGTAAATAATATTACAAGATCTTTTATTAGTTCACTTATGGTGACCGTCAGCAAAGTGACAGGAGTCAATGAGTAGTAAAAATAATAATAAAAGAAAAGGTAAATTATATCATATTAGTTAATACCAGTAAGATAATTATGGGTGTGTTTGTATTTGTATTTTCCAAGAAAGAGTAATAGGAAATTTGTTGAAGATTCCATCTTTTTAAAGTGTTGAAACGGGGTACTTTTATCAGTCATCTTTTTTCTCCTGATTGGAAGAGACGAGTGTTACGGACAACAGACCAATAAAATCATGTTGTTTATAATGTAAATTCAGCAACTTAGTAGAAATTGGTATCAGAGTATCTATACAATCACTGGCTGTAAACATTAGTTTTTTGAACAATGCTATACAATGAGGGCCTAATCAGCTGCAAAAAATACAGATATATTACGATTGAGATGGGGAGAAAATACTAAGTTCTTTTACTGGGAATCGTATGCAGTATGATAGAGTGGATTGGAAGTATTTTCTTTGTTTCTTTTTTTTTTTTTGTAAAACTTCAAATCCTTCCCCAGCAAAAGTGTCCAGTGTTATGACCAGAGAACCAAGAGAATCACTGTCGATAATTACTTAACATGAATCGGTATCGGACTATCTACACTGGTAAATCTGATGAAGGTCAAACCTGCTAACAATGGTCTGCAAGATCAGCATGCAGATCATTTCTCTGTAACGTCTGTTTCAACTTGGGCTGTTTTTTGTTTTTTGTTTTTTTTAAATATCGTCTATTCCTTAACTGCAGTGAGAAAAAATCACGGATATATTTGGTTCGAGTTTTTTTTTATCCTAGAAAAGAAATACTGAATTCGTTCACCGTATTAGAAACGGAGGGGGGGGAAGAAGTACTTTCTTAACAAAATTTTATCCCCCTCCCCCATCTGCTCAATGGTAGAGTCCCGTGCTACAACTAGAAAGAAAAAAAGAAATCTGTTCATTATTCGAGTAGATAAAAAAATCAATTCTTTGTTCGTCAACCCACATCAAAGGAGGATCCGGTGTGAGTCACCGGATGGTTTTAGTTGAGGTTAGCTTGCTTAGTTTTTGGTAGCATTTAGGGAGCTTACTTAAGTCACATTCGCTGATGATTACCGGATATTCAAGGTTCAATCCGGACGTTGATGCGAGGTTGAGGAGTTATTCACTTCGGCACATAGTCGTTGATCGTTGCACGAATGAGTAACGACACTCAACATTATAAAAGGCAACGTGTTGGTCCATCTGTCAAATGCCCGTTCATCACACTTTAAAGATACTAATTTGACATTGAAGGGGTCGGGGCACAGGAGAGTTTGAGCATGGAATTGCAATACGAAGACCACGAGGAGGAAGACGAGAAAGGAGAAGAGTAGTGTGCAAAATGATAAGGGTTGAAACACGAGGATTCGCTAAAAGAAAAACTTGGCAGTCATTAAAACAAGAAAAGCTAGAAAGTTAAATGAGGTGAAATTTGACTCGCTTTCGAATGCCTGTTAGCGGAAGATTTGGTCAAATGCTTTGTTTCAGGTAACTCCTCCGAAGACACACACACACACATATATATATATATATATATATATATATATATATATATATATATATATATATATATATATATATATATATATATAATTATTGTGGCATCCACAGACAGCTGTTTCGTTGTATTACAACTCTTCAGTGTGGCTATAAACTATCCATTATCCCTTCCAGTACCACGAGGCAGGATCAAAACCTTAGCTTCAGACCCGGAGGCTGGTGTCATCCCTCTACTCCACAGAACTGGACAGTCAGTGAGGTTGAATTTAAGCGATGTATATATTTATCATACATATTCCTCATCCACCAGAGTGCTCCATTCCATGTTGGAAGATATATATATATATATATATATATATATATATATATATATATATATATATATATATATATACTTTGGATTTCCATCCCTGACAAAACCGTTAGCAAAGCAACGGATATTTACAAGGCATAGACATTAGGAAACGAATGGATGAATTATATTAAAAATTAATTATTTGCTCGTCTGCGCGGTGCAAAGGTGAAGTTGGTATTAGTCATCATTTGGTTTCATCCTCAGTTGGCTTGGTTAGTTTAGGGCAGCATTTTTTTAGCTTAACTCACATTACAGACGTAGTCGTTGACCATTGTACGAGAGAGTAGCAACAATCTTCTGTTGTTATTGTGTTCACACATTCTGGACAGCGACGTGTAAACCGAGTAACTTTCATTCCAGAATCAGGGATCATGTAATCAGCTCTCCCGTGACGACCCTTCCTAATCCTAGTACAAGGTGGCCAATCTCTACACCACGTTAAATAATGCAAGCCATAGAGCCATAGAGTGCTACGAACCTGGGCTCTTTGACACCCGCCAACCGTGTACCCTGGCCTGACTGCATTATTAAACCGATAAGATATTTATGAATGAACTCCAGGATTGGGATCGGCAAGCAAACAATAACCTAATTAAGTAATACCAGCAGTTGGGGCTGAAAGTCCTTACTCAATCTCTTCTCCATAGTCTACTATTGTGACTTCGTACTTAATCTTGGCTTAGTAAAAGCTTAGCCTGCAGTGGTGAAATAGTCAACAAGCTAGCCGTGTAAAGCAATTGTCTACTGATCAAACTTCTATTGGGGCCTTATGTAAGAATTACTCAAGTCCGTTATATATATATATATATATATATATATATATATATATATATATATATATAATGAAGTAAGGATTAGCTACACAGCATTTGCTGGAGCGAATCCTCACTTCATTATATTCTAAGATCTACTTTAAATTTAAAAATACTTTGAATAAACTTAATGTTTGATATAGAATGTTTCAAGCATTCTATGAAATAAACCCATCATACAATGGATATTGTATTATATCGTATTATGATGTATATGTAAACTGCCAGCCAGTTTTGATATGATATAACACAAATTATATTTGGATCACGTATCCATTTTATTCATAATATTTACTAAAAATTTTCTGTGTTCATAGATTTATTTCTCAATTCACAGAAATGATTCATTTGGCTAGTTCTAATGAGATTATCAAGATTGGAAACTTATCTCTAAAATAATCTCCATCAACTGTGGCCTTTCCTCACTTCTTACTCACCTTTTTCGCTTATTTGATCCTTCATATGGAATACGAACCCCTTTATATATATATATATATATATATATATATATATATATATATATATATATATATATATATATATATATATATATATTTGATTTGAACTCTCCCAACTTTTGTTATTCTACCCAAATTTGGAGGAAAAGAAGAAATAGATTCATACCTTTCCCAATGCAACGTCGAATCCTTTCCCAGATATTCATCTTGTACTACAAGATTCGCTTTGATGATAATCAAGACTGCTTTGATTGATACAAATAATGAAATTTATTTTCATATCGTTATCCTATCAAATTCGTTCTTCTCAACATCACATTTTTAGATACGATCTAAAAATTCTAAATAGAATTCATCAATAATTAAATTGATAGTAATTAATCAATGCTAACAGGTCTGGTTAGTCACTTAATAGAAACCGTTAAGTGGATAACATCTTTTAGTGGCGTGTCATGTTGGAGTTGATAGAGTAACTTCTTTCATCTGTTGACCTGGTAGTGATCACTGAAATATCTGAATTTTCAATATATAGCCGGTCGCAAAACGGTATTCAATGTAGCATAAACTTACATTGCAGAGTGAACCCACGCTAAAAACCTATTAAGGGTGAATTTTCAGATAACAAAAAAAGCGCCTCTTGTACATATAAAGGGTATTTTATTCAAATTTTCAAACCTCTAAAACCATTGGTGCAGCCTATACGCATAATACACGCAATACACATACATACATACATACATACATACATACATACATACATATATGCCTACTGTTGACATGAGAGCAATAATATACATAGAAATACGTGAAAAATACAACTAGTTTTGAGATTAATAGATCAAATGAGGAAAACCGGCCAGTGAAGGAGAAGAGAGGAATGAGATCAGGTTGTTAAGTAAACCCGAGCTCTCTATAGGGGTCCTGGTACCTGAAGTGGTCAGAGCATACTGAGGCTAAATAGGGGCTCCCATGGGAAACTGTGTAGGTTCGAATCCCAGTTTAGTATCATTTCCTTATTTTCTGATGCAAGCTGTTTTTTCACTCACTACCGTAAATAATTTGGCCCGAACAAAAATTTATTTTCCAAAACTGTCTTTTATCATTCGTACACATGCATACTATCCAGGCAGCCGGAACGATTTGAAAACTGAAGAAACCTATTTTGACAATTTTGGTTGATAGCTCTGAATATCGGGTGAAAAATGAAATTAAAAAAACCTTCAGTGTAATGATTACAAACTTGAATAAACAAGTTTTATGAAAAATGATATATATATATATATATATATATATATATATATATATATATATATATATATATATATATATATATATATATATATATATATACTCATTAAAACTCATATATTTATGTATCCTTGCATGTATTCCTAAACTGAAAACAAAATTTAGAGATTGTGGTACCCTGGAAAGTTTTCACCTCCTTGTAGAAATGGACCCAGACATATGACGTATGTATCATGTAATTGATTAGAGGGTAAAGTAGCTGTCGTATCGAATGGACGTGGATAGGATTTAACACTGTTTTGACCGCTGGATGATTCCTTGGGACAGAAAGATTGGGCACTCTATCTCTGAAATGACAACTGCTATAGGTTACCCTTGCGTATCAGTAGCAACGGTACACCAGGGGTATATGAATTTCGGACGTATATCAGCAGCTTTTGAGAACTGCAGGCGTCCGAGAGTGTTGCAAGCATGGGACCGCTGGCCACTGACAAAAGATGGTATCGATCCAACCAAGGGAAATATAGCACCAAATCTCATCCCAATCCATCGCTGATGCCACTCAACATATAACCCATCTTTCCGCCATATTTCACTGGAATTCATCAAGAACTTAATATCAATTAGACAGATAGATCGAGAGACTGATACGAGTGAATACATATGTCCCCCTCCGATATCTTTAGCAGATATAGTTACAGCCCAGGTAGTTGAAGAAAAAAAATGTGCCCCAACATGACCTGAGTTGACTTGGCTAATGTTACTGTTTAAGCAAGCCAATGACTGACATCATATTCGGAAGCCAGTCACCACTCCATTTTCCCAATGTTCTTTGTTTATGGAATGGTGCCCGTGCTGATCGTGAATCATACTTGCTTAACTTCCAAGATGAGGGTCACGGCTGTGGTGTGCACACCCAGTAATTTCCTAACGACGAACAGATGCACATGACTTCTTTCATAATTCACGAATCGTCAGATGCGATCAATAGGTCTTACACATTTGACAGGTGAGAGACCCTTCGTCCTATAGTAATGGGATGCTGAACACAAAAGACATCGAAATAGATTCTGACAGTCTCGTTAATTCATTACTTATCTATCAGTTCAGGTCCCAGAACTTTTGGGTAGTCCTTCCTACACACATATGCATACGCATGCAAGTGCAAACATTCATGAATGCATGCACAAATGCAGATGCACGCACACATACACATGCGTATATATCTGTGCACAGGTGTACCACGATTAGTGTAGTTATTTTCTGTACTCTTCCAAACCATATTATATTCTACTGTGTTCATTTTTCGTACATTTTAACATTAATTCATACAACACTTTAACATAAATCAAAATAATACCATTAGAGCTATCAGGTTCTTTTTCTCTCACTCTTTCTCTTACTCTCTCTGTCTCTGTCTCTCCATATATATATATATATATATATATATATATATATATAAGCATATTGTTCATAATGTTTATAGTAATTTGTAAGAATACAAAAATTAAACTGATTCTTTTGGCTTGTGGATATTTAGTGCTCTATAATAATCAAATCAAAAGAGCTATTGATTCTTAAATCAAGATTTACAAATATGCTTATCAAGTGAATGTCAAGATCCCGTTCCTTACACACTCTTCAGCAGCCGGCAATAATCTTTACATAAATATATTGTGAGCTGATGAAGAGTACATACGGCACGACACGTTGACATCCACCTGGTAAATTTACTTGTTAATTTTATCATATATATATATATATATATATATATATATATATATATATATATATATATATATATGTCTGAAGCGGTACTGGATGTTGTATAGTCTATAGCCTCACTGAAAAGTCGTAATACAACGAAGCAGCTGTCTGAGGATGACAATAATTAATCATATATATATATATATATATATATATATATATATATTATTCAGATCCAGACAAAACAGGAGTTTTCAGTGTGTATGGAATCTTCTTTGGACAATTGTTGGAGTGCGCAGGCCTAGATGTGTGTAGTTTTCCTGATATCAGAGCCGTCATGCCACAGTGAGTAGTTGTCTGTGGAGATTCATGCATGAGAGTGCTAGTAATTACTAGTCTAATAAGTGTTAGAATCAGAGGGTCTTTGATGTAGGTTACCATAGAAACCACTCCCTATCTGGCTTCGTTATTGCAGCTAAAATATGCATAAGAGTCATCATCATCATAATCATCATCAGTCTTCTATCACTGGAAATAGACCTTCCCCAGTAATTGCCACTCCGCACTATCGAGGGCGTCATAGAGCTAATATTTTCTGAATCTCTACAGTTGGTCTTGTCATCTCATATTTTGCCGGACTCGCTTTTACATTTGTTCTCTGGAGATCCATGTTGTGATTGGTGATGTCCATCAGTTGTCTGTCATTCTTGCTACATGATCAGCCCATTGCGATTTGAGTTTCCTTCTGGTTTCTATGTTGTCTCAGACTCTTGGTTTTTGTATGATGTCTCAGACTCTTGCTTTCCCCTGATATATTGTTCTGTCTTGTGATCCCTCCACGTGATCATGATTCTATCACGTTGCATGGTTCTCAGATTGTTGGTCAGTCTGTTGATTTGGTGCTGAGTTTCAGCTCAATCAGTGACTATCGGGAGTGGAACAGTTATATTGAAAGCAGCGAAAGGATTTAGTTTTTAGCAACCGGCTACATGTTTTACGTAAGTACATTGTTGGTTGCTGAAGGGTACATACGGCACGAAATGTTGACATCCACGGTGAGAATATTGCTGAAATAATACAGAAACAAGCATGGAGATTGATTGACACGACATAAAGTGAGACAAGAGGACAACAAATGGAAGAAATGCCAACCAATTGGTACCAGTGGTGCAGTGAACGCAGTAAGGCAAATCTAAACACAATATGGAGAGAAGTTAGTTGGTAAGACAAGGCAAATATTAGCACTATCACGCTTGCAATGAAAGGAAATCAGTAAGGCCTTTGGTAATTAAGTTGCTGCTGCTGCTACTGATGATGATGATGATGATGATGATGTCCAGGGATTATTTGCTTTCAAAAGTCCTTATAGTTTTTATCTGTTTGTGCGATCTGAATTTCTGGTTTGCTTTTTTGAATCTGTGCATCTTTATTCTTGAGTCCCTTTTCCAATTCTCTCTCTCTCTCTCCCTCTCTCTCTCTCTTTCTTACTCTTTCATCCTATCATACCCTCTCAGTGTTTTTCATCATGTTTCTACATCGTGCTCCTACCTACAGCCTCTCTCTTTTGATTCAGTGTTTTGTTCTCAAATCGTTTCTATTTCTCGACAGAAAATCGCAATCAGTTGTTCTTTCGATTCCGTAAACGTTCATCGTGGGCCAATCGCTTTCTAAGCACTGGCTCATATAGGGTTATCATTTCTTTTTTTCTGAACGAAATTTGGAAAACTTGTTCTTGGACAAAGTTATTTGGTTCAGAAAATAAATATTTGGCACTGAAAGAACGTATTCAAAAGATAAAGATAATAAAAATGATCAATGGTAATAAAAAAAATGGAATGTAATCCGTTTTCCCAGCAAGATTAATCAGATAGGTTTTGTTATTTCTATCATTATTCGGACTATCCTCATCTTGGTTGTTTTTCATACAACGTTTCAGCCGTTGTACTCTACGGCCTTCATCAGGTATCATCTGGTATGTGTGGGGAAGTAACGAACCGAACCCTTTATTTAACCAACGTGGGTATATTGACCGCACTCCCCTCTTAGTATTATTAGTATTATTATTGTCTCACACTGGGATTGAACCTAGAACCATCAGATTACTTGCAGTAATTTTGTCTGATTCTGTAACCACTACACTATGTGTCCTGATGAAAACCGTAGAGTACAACAGCCGAAACATTGTATGAAAATCAACGAAGATGAGGATAGTCTAAATAATAATAGAAATTATAATAATACCTCATCTAAAGAATACAGAGATAGGTTTCGAGTTACCTGATTATTTTGGTACTGGAGCTGTGCAATTTGGTCCCAAAACCATATGAAAAACCTGGGTTTTGTACCTTTGACTTTTACGGAACATTACACTCGTGGTATCCTCGATGTTAACCTCTCCTGAACTACGACAGAGATCTCATAAATAGAAATCATCGTGTGTTGCCTCTTCCGCTTGTGTAATATGCTGCTTCGATCAGCAAGATAAACATGGCTTTGAGGGTCAACGAGACCTTTTCCAGTAATATTTGTCCTTTGGAAAAATGCCCCCCTCTCTCTCGCTCTTTCTTTCCCCATGGTCAATAGATTATCTATCTCTTCCTCCTTTCTTCTACTATTCTCTTAAACTACACAACTCCCTACCTCCGTTTTTCTCTCCTCCTAACCCTCCAGTAAACTACCTAACTGCTTTCTAACCTCGTATTCAACCCTCTTTTGTTCTCCCATTTACTAATCCACCTAGTTCCGGTTTATGTAAATGAAATGAGTTTTCGATAATGCAGGTGATATTCCCATTCATCTAACGCATAGTAGTTAGAAAAGGCCATACAATCTCATTGAAAATACTCTGGTTCGTTCTCTGAGCACTGCTTCTTACCCTTGACTTGCGCAGATCATTGACACCCATGTCAACCTCGCTGTTCATCTTTCCTGAACTTCGACAGGGTTCTCATAAATAGAAATCGTTGCCCGTTGCTTTTGACGCTCAAACAATATTCAACTTTCATCAGCTAAGATGAACCGTGTCCTGAGTTTTCATCGAACGATGTTGCGTTGGAAAAGCGTGATACACATATACATAAACAACAGAAACATATACATACACATGTGTGTGTATGTGTGTGTGTGTGTGTGTATGTGTGTGTGCATATATATATATATATATATATATATGTGCAGGTATATAGCACGTGTATGTAAGTGTATGAGTGTGCATATGTGGCCTGTGTGTGCAAGTGTGGACGAGAGTATATGTTTTGTAAGCATGTAAATATATATATGTACGTACATGCGTGCGTACGTGCGTACGTGCGTACGTGCGTATTTGGAATGTATTTGCGTGCGTATCTGGTATGTATTTTGTGTACATATCTGGTATGTATTATGTGTGGTATGAATGTGTATGTGTGTGTGCATATATGCACATTTGTAGCATGCAAGTGCATTCATTTCTCGATGGAACTTTCTTCGAAAAAAGGTCGTGATAGCCAGATGAATATGTACAATGAAGGTCAACAGCACGGTTACCAGCGATATTTAGCCTCTCAGAAACATCGATGAGCTAATCTTGATGTGATCATAACAGGTGGTTTTCATCACTCCCTGTGCCCGGAATAGGTGTCAAATAAAATGTGACTGTCAGGCCATGGGTAATGTTTTAAGTCAAGCGTAAGTGATTGTTGCTATCACCCAACAGGAAGAAAGGCGATAAAAAGCATTCATTTGCGTTAAAGAAGAAGTTCTAACTGTTTTGAGATTTCACACGCACGCGCATGAACATACATACACACACACACATACACACACACACACATATATATATATATATATATATATATATATATATATATATAATTACGCAATATATATATATATACGCAATATATATATATATATATATATATATATATATATATATATATATATATATATATATAATTGCGCAAATCATGTCTGGAAATATTATTTTCAGTAGTCTCAGGTGGAATTGGAAATTCTTATTTCCGTCTAATTGAAAATGTCATGTGATGCCAGCGGTACCCACCCGGGAATGTTATTATTTTGAAGTAGGTGAGACTGGGAAATTCACCGTGGTTCAACTTGTCATCTGAAAGAAAAGCTGCAGCAGATAAATTTTGACTCGACGGAAGAAAGCACACACAGTTGAATATTTTGCCACAGAGTCATCAAAAGAAAGTGGGTCCACCCGGAATTGAACCAGCTTCCATATATTCTCGCATCACTCGACTTTTTTTCTTTTTTTTTTTTATCTTTTCATCTTCGAAGCAAAAACCCCATTAGATCAGTTGTTCTAATAAGCTGATTTACCGAACAATTTTTCAATAAAGCAAAAGATGATAGTTTCAAGAGAAAGTACTTCTTCAAATCTACAAGGACCCAAGGAATCCGATGTTACAAACTGGCAGTCACGTCAAATTTATCAACTAGGCACAAGCGAAAAACCCTTTAACCCTGAAAGAAATATACAGAGGACATGATAGAATATGTTGCTACAAACCTCTCTCTGAGAATATTTTGACGTTCAATAACATCAATTATTTGCCAAATGATATAGATATGTTTCTACATAACAATAATGGAGGACTTGGGGTCTTTCGAACTATACAGAGTGGTATAATAGTTGGAGAAAAATAAAAAACGAACGAGTCAAAATCTGAACTAAGTCTGAATAAAACTAAATACTATGGGGTTGGTTCAGCGGAAAGTTTGTTTTTTCTGTGATGAAGACGATGCAAAAAAAAAACTCCATAATGTCAAGAAAGACAGACTTGGTCGTCGTATTCGCGGGTAAGCACGTATTCAACATAACAGAAAAAAACTCGCAGGAAAGCTTCCCGAAAGTAGAGTACATACATTAGACACATAGTATTATCACACTTGTTTGACTGAACAACTGAATTCGGAAACGCACTGAATAGAATGAGGAAGTAAAAGTGGGTTGTCTAGTGTTATCTGAGCTCATTTCTTACGTTAGAGATTTCCGTCGTCGAGAAATACTACCAGTTTTTCAAGGTGTCTGAATCATGAAAACCTGATGAATTAAGACCAGAGGAACATGATCATAGTTTCCCTAGGAAAGTCGAAACAACACGGTCAAAGGAGAAAATGCGAATGTTTGATTTCAGACTTGATGACAAAAACTCAAGATTAAAAAGTGATCATCATCATCAGTCTTTTATTGTCTGTCGTTAGACATAGACTTTCCCCCAATAATCGTCACATCCCTCTAATTCGTAGTCGTCGTAGAGCCAGTATTTTCTGTATATGTATAGTTCATCTTTCCATCTTGTATTCTGCCAGCCTCGGTTTCTCATGTGATCTCTGCGGATCTATGTTGTGAGTCGTGATGTCAATCGCTTGCAACATGACTGGCCCATTGGTATTTAAGTTTTCCAGTAGATTCAATGATGTCTCGGACTCCCGTTTTCTTCCTGATATATTGTGCTGTCTTGTGATCGCTCCATATGAGATTGAGCATGATTCTCTCATGCGCGCGTCGCAGTTGTAGGTCTGTCTCCTGGTTATATTCCATGTTTAAAGCTCCATAAGTGACCCTTAGTGGGATGCATTGGTTTTGTTTAACTCAGATATAGAGGAAGCTATACATATTTCTTTCTCCAACAAGGATGATAATGGTACACAAATTTTGAGAAAGGATATATTCACCGAGGAATATCTTTGACGAGGTATTCAAACCTGGAAGTGAATACGATGCGATGACAAAAAGAGGACCAAGCAACCGATGTCAAGAGGAAGCATCTGATAAACCACTAAAGTGAGACTTATCGTACCTTACGTTATTTTTTTTTTAAATCACAAAAGAGTCATCTTACCTCACTTTCGACACACTAAAATGAAAGAGACCCCTTTTGTGATTCATACTGGTTTAATGACTCAAGCTAAGTCCGGACAAAATGTGCCGTTGGATTAATTATTGAATTAAGGTGTTTATATCTTATACAAGAGGACAAGAAATTTCAGCAAATCCTATTAATAATGTCTGTACTCTCTTAAAAAATTGTTTATCCATCTTCACAGTAATGTGTTCAAAGCTGATGATGTCGATAACATCAATCATAACACCACTGCTACAAATTGTTCGGAACCGTTTCTTGACACAGTTGATCGTAGCTAGAGAGCACTTACTGAGCCCATTTGAATAGATCATTTGACTCCAGCGGTCGGAGGATTCCTTCCTGGGCATCAAACCAAGAGGTAGCCAAACCCTCCATGAAATTGACCAAATGCAGCCGTAAAAAGAATGCTAACTCCCTTACAAGTGCTTCAATGCAGAACTCCTGTGCACTGGATTTTTGACGATCAATTTTTTAAACTTCTTTTAATGTGCATGGGTTTATATACTGGAAATAAAATGTATCTCTGTGTAAAATGAGCAATATAGAATTTTGTGCGTATTTATTATCGCGATATCTATTAGTTGAAACAATGCATTGTCATGGACTCCATTTGATTATTTGTGATTATTTATTGAATCTATATATAGAATGATTATATCAGATGATGTACGCTGGGAATTTTTTTCATGTTGGCCATCCTGGAAAGAAGATGACGACCACAGTTTTGGTCATATCGTACACAGCCTGTTCTTATATAAAAAGACATTGAAAATTCTGTTTCTGATGCAAGTTTATTTATTTGTTGAAATTTCCTGTTAAAATTTCAACCAATTTCAGTTGTTTCAATGATAGACATTTTAAAATAAGGGAGGCGGCTGCAGTTTTGATCGGATCACTTGTGTCTTGATTTTTATATGGAAGACCATTGAATCTAGCAGTGTGCAAGCTTTCACATCTTTCCCGATTTTGAATTATCCCGATAGGCATTTTAGTTAATCGATATGGCGAATTTTGTATCTCATGGGAACTGTTTTGCAATAAAGATGACAGACGCAGAATAGTTAAGATCATGTGTGTTCTGTTTTTATATGGAAGAGCATGATAAATACAATATATATATATATATATATATATGAAAGACAGACAGATAGATACAGTGAACCTTTGGTATAACAAACCTCACGATGATAAATTTCAGCTTTGATAAATATGTGCATCGATCCTAACGAAGGTCAATCAATACTTTGAACACTCGAATCAAAACGAACTTTTGTCCTACCGTGGTCCTGCATTGTGCAGCCTATCGATCAAGATCAAAGTATAATATCTGTTCTTCTTGCATCAACGAAACACAGTACTAACTTCCGGTTTACTATTCTAAACATTATTACGGTTGTGCTTTATTACAATCTTCCTGACTATCAATTTATTTTTAATATTTTCTCATTCGACAAAAACGGAAGTTATGGATTTTATTCATCATGGTCACTGAAAACCATGTAACTTGGCATTTAAATCATAAAGGTTATCCCATTCAAGATTCATATTGTGAGAAAGTCAAACCTTCAACTGATTCTAACTCTTTATGACTCTTTTTAATTCATTGATAATTATAAAATTTTGTATTGGTATAAATTCCTGCTTGTCTGGTATTTTTCTAATTGAATTACTGTGTTTAAAACGTAAGTTACTGTCTCATAATTTTTTCTTAATTCAAAAAAACAAGTTTGATGTAAACATATTCTAACCTTTTTTATCAAATATATCCGGAAGAGAATCATCAATATTCATTTATTAATTTAATTTCAAACTTTCAGTTTTTGACTTCATTTACTTCGTTTTATTTAATTTTATATTGCGACAACAGAATGTCTTCTTTCTTTTTTTGCCAATTGAAAAAAAAAATTAAATTGTTGGAGAAAACAATTAAAACTCAACCATGATAGCGTTTGATAAAGCATACAGTTAATTTTATTTTCTGTTGGTGTGAGAAGAACAGATACTACATTTTGATCTTGAAGTAAATGCTGCAAAAAAGTTTGAGCACGATACTAGGATAATGCCATTGACTTCTTTATCATTACCAATATTTACCAAACAATGTCAAGAAAGTTCGATAAATAGAACAAAGGGCAACCAAACTACCTTCTGATGTACCGAACCATGTTCGTTAAATGCAGCAATCTAGTAATTTACCAAACAAGGGACAACCATCGGGTATAGCGAACTTTCAGCCTTTACGATACGCTTAACTTCGATTAGATCGTTATAGCGAGGGTTTACGGTATGTATAATTTAATGTCCGTATGTGCCGCAGGGAATTATTTTGTTCGTATTTCATACATCAATTTTTCCATTATGCATCATCCTGGCAATCAATCTACAATACCATCAACTAGTTGAACCCACCTTCCCTTACGCTCAGATGGTTCAAAGCTCAAATTTCAAGCTTATAGTCAGTTCAACTCATTCATTTGTACCGCCTGCCCCTGCCAACAAGGGCAAAATTTGACACAAGGTCAGTTTGATGCGGGGGCCTGTATGTGTACGTGTGGACCATGCCAAAAATTACACTGATCCCCGCGACAAGTAGATTGAAGGCGTCAGAGCAAGCCAAAACCTCTTTTCCCATTTTAGTGCAATGGGCTGGCGCTGTCTCGGAGCTTACTGATCCCTCGAGACTGAGCAAGCATAACTTTGCAATATCACGCCTCAGTAAACCCTCATTGGTTATGGTATCGCCTTCTGAAATTCCTGACTGGTGTTGTGCATCGTTCAGAGCTTCAATAAAATGCTGCGACGTCGAAGAAGACACCGAAATGGTGCGAAAGAGGAGAGTTGATGGGCTCCGACGCCATATCCATTCTCTCCCTATCAACCATTCATGTCTCGTTGCTGCTCTCGTCTCATAAGACGCGCAAATTAGTTAATCAAAATAACAATGAGCTTCGTCTGAGACGTGTGAGGCGCAAAGAAACGAAGCATCCGTGGTTATTGATTTCATTTACTTCCTAATTCAGGGCTCGCATCCATCTATCCTTCTATCTCTATGAAACTCAGTCTATTTATCCATCTCAGTCTATTCATACACTCAATTACACACATCTATCATTTTACATCTGTACGTGCGAGAACATGTCAGTATCTCAGTAACATCATATCATTTTAGCTAGTGCATATGATAACATTTACAAAGACACACACACACACACTCACAGACAAACACACACACACACAAACACACACACACATACACACACACACACACACATATATATATATATCAGGAATACAATCTAATATGGTATGATGTAATACAATATTCGATGTGTGATGGGTTTCTTTCATTAAGTGCTCGATATATTCAGTATTAAACATTAAGATCATTCGCCTGAAGAAACCCAAACTGTACCGAATTCTTACTTCATTATATATATATATATATATATATATATATATATATATATATATATATATATATATATATATATGTATATATATAAGAATGTTCTAAGGGATTTTAGTTTGATATTGAGCACTTTTGGAATGGGGAAATTATAGAGAAAATAGAGAAATTATTGTATATATTTTCTATCCTGTTTGTGTGTCTGCCTCTCTCTCACTATCTTTATCTCTGTCTTTCTTTCTCTTATATATATATATATATATATATATATATATATATATATATATATATATATATATATATATATAGTGAGAGAGATTGAGAAAGAGAGAGATAAATAAAGATATATATATATATATATATATATATATATATATATGTGTGTGTGTGTGTGTGAGTTTGTGTGTGTGCTTGTATAAGTGTGTGGGTAGTATTGCCAATATTTTGCACGTCACTTTGGGAGGAAATGGGTCCCGCCAACTAATAGACCCATTACTCCTGGAAATTCCACGAAGAATTTAGTTTGGCATCCCGGCAACATTTAGGCCAAATCTGCATTTTCTCTGAATGAATGCTTTTACATTTATAGATAATTTAATGCTTTATTCCTCTTATTGTACGTAAGTAAATAAACCCAACTTTCGACAACCATAGCCAGAGGCACCACTATTTGGGTGTGATCAGAGCATATCAGTAAAAATAGAGGGATATGGTTTTTCCTATGCCTCCTTTTTGCCACTAATACGCCTATCGATACCCTTCATGTCTCACCATTGTACTTCTTTAATAACTGTCTGGAAAGCCAGTGTTGCATTTGCTATACCCATCAATGAATATTTTGGCTGTATTGTTAAGAGATCAGAAATTGAGGTGAAGGAAAAAATATCTCTGCTTTTTTGTGCTTTTCAGAGCCTCCGAGGGGAATTTCATACGGCAGAGCAAATCTGTTTTTGCCCTATCCCACACAAATAAAAACACCGTCGTCCTTTAGCAGTTCAGTTTCCATCTGCTATAACCTGTTAGAATGCCACACTATATTCGCTAGCAAATAAACGACAGGATTAATTATGGCCGTATCCTATCAACTTGGAAGTTTCAATACGCTGCTCTACCCAAGAAATACCGGGCTCCAGTGTGATGCCTCGGCTGTGATACCTCGGCTGTGATGCCTCGGCTGTGATGCCTCTCGTAAGTCTTGATGAAGAAGTTATGACTTTTATGAAAAGTTATGACTAGAATACTGGAAATGAAGAGTGAATAATGCAGGTATTCGATTGCAGCCAATGGGTATGTTTTTTGATTTGTTTGCTTTCTCGTGTCCTGGTCTCAAGCTGAGTGAGACAGAATAAATATAATAAGAGAAAGATATATAGAGGGAGGATATATTAAGAGAAACAGAGGATATAAAAAGAGACTGCCTAGGCAGGGAGACGTGAAAACAGTAATTGGGATGAAAAAAAAAAACAGAAGCTGTTCAGAAATTGTGACGTTGTTTATACGATTTTTGAAGGCATTTATATACATTAGTATACGTACTAGAACTATTTGTTCCGATTCAAATTCAATTTTCAATTTCGATTCAATTCTCAAGCTCATCATCGTTAAAAAAAAATTTTTAAGGGATGATATGTTGTACTGTGATGTAAAAAGAGAAAGAATATTGTTCTTTCTTTGCCAATTCTCTGTATTGTATTTCTACATCTCTACCAACACTATGAACCGATTAGAAAAATAGAACGCCGTCTCTCTTTAACCACACACTCTCTCTCTCCGTCTCTCTTTCTCTCTCTCTCTCTCTCAGTCACTCTCTGTCTCTGTCTCTGTCTGTCTCTCTCTCTCTCTTAAGGTCACCTTACTCCTTAAAAACGCTGTTAACCTAATCTGGTGTTGACAATGTATTTGTCCATCCTAAGAGCTGCTGACTTAGGTCCCAGTTGAAAAGAGGTTTATGGATGAATAATACAAAAAAAATGGAATATGAGTAAGGAATCGGAAGAATGAAAAAAAACTGGGTTGAGGGAAAAAAACATAAAGATAGCCGTTGAGATGGCAGGACAAGAAAAGATGCCATGAAAGAATCTAATAAGAAAGACCAAGGAACGTAGGGAGAGAGAAACAAAGAAATGAAGCAGAAGGTGTGGAAGGACGAAGAAATGAAATAGCAATGGGAAATCAGGGAATGAAAAGATGTTTAAAACACAGGTCTGGTTAGTCACTCAATAGAGACGTCTTTTGGCAGCATGCTACGTTGGTGGCTGGTAATCAATTAAAAGATTGAAAGAAGAGATGATCAATGAATAAGTCACTTCTCTGAAATTGTGTTGGATAGTGATCCCTAGCTCCTTTTTTTTTAAAGGACCAGTACTACTTCGGACAAACCAAGGGACCAATTTAGCACAAACCTACAACTGAAAACCTGTTCAGAGGGGCGGGGTTCAAGAAATAAAAACAAGTTGTTTTTTCCAGAAATAATTACCGCAAATACGAATGAAAATGAAATTGATTGTCAGATTGTTCTTTTTTTTCACTATTACTATATTTTCAGTATTATCCAAACAATAGTTCGAACCGAGCGCTTTCGAACGTGTATTCAGTCATCGTCGAGGTCTTCGAAACCAGAAAAAAAACTAACAAAATGATAGTAAAATTCTTCAACTCAATTCTATTTAACCAAACTTGCATTAACAGAGGATTGCTGTATAAATATTCACTTCATACATACTGACGAAAACGTTCAACTGATAAACTACAAAAATATTGATCGTATGCAAATATAATTGCTAACTTTTATTCCATGAATTTAGCTTCGTTTCAGGTTTTTTTCTTGTTGCTCTAAAACCCTTACAAAGAGACAAAGGGATCTGAAATCTTAATATAGTGTAGATTGTGAGGCATTGCATGCCAATACCAGAAGACAATCAAGTTGAAAATGAATGATTGAATGAATAAATGAACTCAAGTATCAGTTTACATTCAACGTACATTTGCTCTATGTTAGCTAAAAGTTAGCGTTTTTCGGGTATCTTTGCTTCTGATGAATTTTTGCAGTTTATCACTTTGATGGTTTCTTTTTAGCTGTAGCGTACCACTATATATATATATATATATACATATATATATATATATATATATATATATATATATATATATATATATATATATATATATGTGCGTGTGTGTGTGTGTGTGTGTGTGTGTGTGTGTTTCCTTTGTCTTGTTTGAGTACCTATCTTGGTTCCAGGAATTGAAACTTGTCCAAATTCCAAAAGAAAAAAATATTTGAAGTCAGTTTTTTCAATGTGTTTAGTTTTTGAAGCTGTAAATCATTTGGCCCTACACACACACACACACACACACACATATATATATATATATATATATATATATATATATATATATATGTATATATATATATATATATATATACATATATATATATATATATATATATACTGATGTGCCAAAGTATTGTGACATGTGGTGAGATGTGTGAAACATATGGATACACATTGCATTTTACATACGTGGATATCACAGATTTGCATGGTAGCGAGCTTAGAAAACAGTGTTCTGTTGACTATGAACAGATTTTTTAATCTTTTTTCGTTTTTGCTCTTATTTCTTCTTATATCATTAATATCCTCACTATGATTTGAGAAATGTGTGTGTGTGCGTGTTTGTACGCTTGTGCACCAAGATAACTTGATAACTTGCCATTATGAGAAATTGATATTTGCTGAATACGTTGTTCCATGCATAGAACATTGCAGTGTAAAGTTTGTAGCCGTTTGGATTTACATATATAGATATGAGAAGAGTGTTTGATTTACAATAGAAAAAAATCCACGATGAATTGAATACATGTTTATGTCTGTTAAAGTGACGTGTTTATCGTGGAATTGGCATCTGTGATCATGTTGATGTTTTCGGAATGGAAAAGAGTAGAGATAGAGAGAGGGAGAGAGTAGATGTTTATTTTGTGAGAGAAAGAGAGAGAGAATGTTTATCTTTTTACGATAGAGTGAAAGCAAGAGAGAGAAAGAAATACACGAATGGTGTTTAATCTTTACGATACATTGAAAAAAAGAGAGAGACGTTAAGGATGTTTATCTTCTCTTGAGTTTAGTAAGAGAGACAACGAGGGAGAGGATGTTCATCTCTTTAAGAGAGCAAAGGGAATAAGAGTGATGATGTTTATCTTTTCACGGCAGAGTAAGAGGGATAGAAGGAGGAAGTTCCTTCCATGATAGAGAGAGCTGGCACAAGGAATGGATATTTACATCCCCCTATTTAAGCCCCCCACCCACATTTTCGTTATGCCCACCTAATTTTTTCTCCTTCTAACCTTCAATTTTCCTTCTTTCATCCCCCAAAATTTATTTTAAAATAGTCTATAGGAATTTTTTTTGACATCATTTGATAAACAGTAGCTGGATTTTTATTTGAACTTCAATCCTGATTCTAATTTTGATTTTGATTATAAACTAAAATTCAACAAAACTTTAAAATGCTTGAACAAATTTGCAATAAACACGTGAATGCAACTACGCACTGTTTCAATTCAACCCCCCACCCTTTTTAAATATCAGCCTCCTCCTTTTCTGACTTACCGATTGCGTTTAAACTTTGCCCTGTGTCTCTGGTAGACCTTTCAATCTCATCTCTCCATCTTATGTCAGGTCTTTTCCTACTGCGTTTACTGTCCAATACATATGTGTGTGTTTGTATGTGTCTATATACATACACATGTGTGCGTGTGTGTGTGTGTTTGTTTGTTTGTGTCTGTATCTGCCCCTGTATACGTATGTTCCGTTTATTTCCAGAAAAAATCATCTCATAGAAATCCTAATATGTATTTTTTTCACGGCGAATAATTAGTATTATTGATATTGTTACCATTCGATAAATCATCGAAGATTGCCATCTCAAAATATTCAACTCGCCTAAATTCCCTCATTCTCATGGTCCTCCCCCGCCGACTCTTATTTTCCTCCTCACCTCCGCCCCTATATCCAACTCGCAGCCTTTCTTGACCCGTGGTTTGTATTAGCGATAAAGTTTTCTTCCCCGGGGTCTCCTTGCGTGTTGGCACTTTCTAAGCAAGACAAATCTCTAGAGGGAGATCCGATGACTCATTCATATGAAGGAAAACCAATGAAACTATCCACCTTTTGACTCTCTTCATGATTAATCATCTATTTTCATATCCAATTTCTCTTTTAATTCACTCGATTTTGTCGTTCTTCGTTCACCGGTATTCGTCCTAATTTGTACGGCTTTCTCTCCGACTTGTTCGCTTGCTTCTTTTATTTATGGTTTATTTCTTACAAAAGGTTAAAGGAATGGCATAAAGCGAATAATTAATTATCATCTATTTCAATCTGAAAAATATTCTAGCGTTCCCAGACTCCAAAATGGTGATGATTGTATATATCAGGCTGAGTTTGGAATGGTGGTGTTTAGAGGAGACAAGGATCTAGGGAAGAAAGGTAGATGGTTGCCGAATTTAGAGTGGTGAAGTTCAGAAGAGCCTGGGGCGTAGAAGAGAGAAGAAGATAGACGCTTACTCTATAATGACTCGCTACAAAACAAATGCTTTTTTTTGTTTTTTACCATTGTTCGTGAAAAACAATGAAAGTATCAATCTATTAACTTCCCCCCGAATTAAGAATCTATTTTCATATCAGATATATTTTTTCTCCTTCCCTGAATAGATTTTTAGTCGGGTTGGGGTCAATTTGCAATGTAAGTTAATGCTTAATAGATCCCCCAGTTGTGTCTGGTAACTTTCATACTTGTTTTCTTTAATTTGGACCTTTCTAGCGATCACAGCCTAACAAAAGTCAAGTGAAGGAATTTGTTCATTTATCATGCTTTTCTCAAAATTTTGCAATCGATCAACCAAAATTTTTCATCATGTTGTTGCAAAAGTTCCGGGCACCACCTCTTGCATAATATTATGGAAATGTCTGAAAGTATATATAAAGTTGAATATTTTATTTTGATAATATGTTTCCATGAGGACGATTTACATTTAATGATAATTATTTTGCAACGGGGAAAAATGCAAAAGTTTTACTATGTGATAAATTTGCAAAATATTTTTTATTCATTCCTTTGAAAATAAATGATTACGTTATTTCCAGTGGTTAGGAGTCAGGATGAACGTTACTGACTGAATAGAGCTATGATATGGGTAATTACTGTCAGATGCCTCAGCTGCAGAAGGATCAAGGTTCAACTCCCGGTGTAATCAAAGAGAGTGGGGAAAATTCATTGTTTGGACAAATGTCCCAATGCATTCAGCGCCTGAATACACCCTAAAATGCGTGATTAGGGTGGAATAGATTGATTGGGGTTGGCAGTTGCTCATCCACTATTCGTGAGGAGCTAGAACTTTGAATGTAGCAAGGATGTTAGACAACCATTGGACATCATGACGCACAATGTGGATCTCCAGGTATCAGAAGCAAAACTGTGGCTGGCAGAATGCAACAACCTCGACGAGTTCAGAAAAAACATTTGCTTCGCGATTTTCATGATAGCGAGATCTGGCAGTTCAGTTCATCTCTCAATTTCGTGTTCTGTCAGCCTTTTTTTTTCGCATGTGATCTCTGGGGATCCATGTTGTGAGTCGTTATGTCCATCGATTGTCTGTCATTCTTGCAACATAGCCCGCCTATTGCCATTTAAGTTTCCTTATAAATTCTATGATGCCTTGGATTCCTAATTTTTTCCTCATATACTGTACAACTTGCGATTTCTCCATGTGAGGTTGAGCATAATTCTCACATGTGCATGTTACATGCTTCTCAATTTGTAGGTCAGTCTCTTGATTGGATTCCATGTTTGAAGCTCCATATATGACTATTGGGAGGATGCTCTGGTTATACACTCTCCTTTTAAGGATTACTGGGATCAACGTGACGAAGGCTAAAAGCTTGTTGATGTTGATGATGAATAAGGCTCCAAGACGGCAATGTTACCAACATTACAATTCTGTGGAACATGGTAATGGTGATGGAATAGATATTCCATCAAAAATTATTTTTCAAAAATAAATCTTTCATCAAAAATACCTTAAAAATAGATCTTTAATCAAAAATTACCTTTAGAATATATTTTTTCATCTGAAATAATCTTTAAAAAATAGATCTTTCATCTGAAATTATCTCTAAAAAATAGATCTTTCATCTAAATTTATCTTTGAAAAATAGACCTTTTATCTAAATTTATTTGAAATAATATATCTTCTGTCTTTAACAACCCAAAAAGGATCCCAAATTACCGTAGACACCAGGAAGAGAAATTTTTAAAAAAATCTTTTCAATGATGTTTAATGGTGCACACATGCAAAATCTCAAGGTTGCTACCCCCCAAAATGTGACTAAGGTGTGGCCCACGCACACATAGGCAAGCAAATAGAGATGTATGGCCCCTTGACTGATTTGTGAGAGCTAGAGTGATTTGATAATAGAAGAGTGAAAGACATCAAAAGCCCAAAGCAACAAAGGAAAAGGGCGTTGACAGTATCATCAATCATATTTTTCCCCTGTAGGGAAGAGAAATTAAATAATTAAAACATTAAAAAATATTTAAGAAATAGATTTTGCCTCCCAGCTCGCCCCCATAAAAAGGACGAATATGAGGAGAGAGCTACTCGAAAATAACCGGTTGTAGATTGGAGGCCGTTTGTACTTGGAAGCCGAAAAGTTAGTTCATTAAGCAGCTGACTGACTAAAAGTTCAAACCCACCATTTTGAAATTCAAGACAATCATTTTTTTTTCTCTTTCATGAATCAGAGAATTTTGTGGGTTTTGTGCGCAGATTTTGTTTGCAGAGATAATGAAAACAAGCAGTACACTCTGTAGATCAATGGGAAAAGAAAAGAGGAGAAAAAATTAGCGTGAACACCAAAAATAAAAGAGAAATATAGGGCAGAGTTTAAAGGTCAGGAATTGAAATAAACTCAAATTATACAACGGAAAACGAAAATGTATAAAAAAGAGCAACCATCATTAAGTGAATAAATAGTCCAAAAGAAATGAACCAGAATGAATCCGTGATTAGAGCGCTAGTGGGGGGGGGGAGAATGTAGGAATAAAAAGAATTTTCATAGAATGTTTTTTTTCCCCCAGAAATAAGGAGGGAAAGAAGGTATGGGAGATGGAAAAAAAAGAAAGAAAAGGAGGAAGAATGAAAGAAAGAAAGAAAATGGAGAGAGAAAAACAGAGAGGCGAAGGAATATTTTTTTTTTGAATCAAGAAAATGAGGAAAAGAAAGATGATGATGACGATGATTATAATTATTATTATTATTATTATTATTATTATTATTATCATTATCATTATTATTATTATTATTATTATTATTATTATTATTATTATTATTGTTATCATTATTATTATCCTTGTTGTTATTATCGTTGTTGTTGTTGCTGCCGCTGTTGTTGTACACGTTGCGTTTTCAAACTTGTAGGATATGGGGGTTTTCACTCGAGGTCAACTGACAACAAGTCTTTTCGATGCCCTGATACTCAGACCATTATCATAATTGGAATCAGTGTTATTATCATCGAAAATAGATTGTGAACTCTCGAAAAATACAATGTTCGGCAAAAATCAAATCTTCAGTATTGATTTACAATGAGAACAATCAAATGATTTTTTTTCGTTCAACCCTTGCCAAAAATCGCATCATTTTCTGCTATTTATACTGGAATTAGATTTATAGGAGTGCAGAAACTGATATCTGACATTATCAGAGAAACCTTGACCTGGTATCAGGTTATATTGGAGCATCAGAACCATGGTGATCTTATTCAAGGATCGATCGCTTGTATTGATACTAAATAACCTCAACATCTGTGCTCTTACTGAACAACAGTAGTCATTAAAGATGGTAAGGGGGTTCTACCCTCTTTTATATGTTTACGTGTTTGTATGTTTGTTGTTTTCTAACGCTTGTGGCCATACAGTTTTGTCTTCAGACTTGGAAATCAGCAACAGTACGCCACTACACCTATTCTAAAAAAAATCATTTCTATCTTTGGAATCTTCAGAATGAAAAAATGGCCATTTTCGGGCCTTATATTGATGTGTTAAATAATAACATCTAGATTCTCCAAAAATTAGATGTTTCTAGATGTTTTTGTTTTTTTTAACTCTATTTTAGATGTTTTCCAGTGTAAAATGCGAATGGTGTCATAAATAGAATCCATTCTGGCTATATTTATTCTTTGTTGGAATTTTCCTTACATGGCTTCAAATTTTGACGCTACGGTCGTTCAATTATTGACTGTGATGGCGAGATATCATTGACTACTATTTTCCTTCATCATTATTTCATATTGCTTTTTATTGCAACTCTTCTCAGGCGGATAATCTACGGTAGTGATCAAACATTCGATTTGGGCTTCTGCTTCTGGCAAGCTTGCGTGACTCAGTTGGTAAGAGCGGCAGGGCGTTAACGTGACCTCCCTAATGGGACGTGCATTCGGGTCTCACCGGAAGCTTATTTTTCATTTCGAATCAGCACTGTTTGCTCACTGTCGTAGATTAACATCAGAAGATCTGCGATAAAGAAAAACAAACAAATATGATGGAATTAAATAAGTGTTGAAATCAATAATGAGTTCAGCAAGTTTTTCCTTTTAATATTTATCATCATCACCAGCAATAGCAGCTGTCTTTTATCGTCCATTGTTGGGTGTAGACCTTACCCAAGATCTTTCAGGCCTCTCGAACGTAAGTATTGCAGCGCAAGTACCACCTTAACTTATTTGAATTGTTACACCATATACTTTTTTTGCTGGGGGAGTCATGATGTCCCGCAGTTGGCTGATATTCTTGCAATATAGCCATCCCATTGCCATTTGAATTTTCTGGTGGATTATATGATACCCAGGATCTCTGTTCTTTCTTTAATAAACTGTATTGTTTGGTGCGCTCTCCACTTGATATATGATCCTTTCTAGAGTTCGTTGCGAGTTTCTTAGTTTCTGAGTCAATGTTTTTAGTTTTGTTCAATGTTTCAGCTCCATCGGCAAGACAGATTGGTGAATACCTTTCTCTCCAAAACTAATAGGGTCTTTTTGTTCTTGAAAATCAAAATTGCTCTTCCGGAAGCTTACAAACCTATTGGGTTTCTTTGTTCGATTTCTTCTTCTTTCGACGATTTCAAATATATTCCCAGTCTCAGGTAGATGTAATGGTCTACTTTCTCCGATTCTGGATTTTTTACCATTTTTTTCGATTTAATATTTTAGGTGCTTCTGGAAAGAGTTTTTTTTTTCATTTATATCGTTTATTGTATTTATTTCCATAGTTTTTGTTTCTTCTTTCTTAATTTCATTGTTTCTTTAGCATTTATTTTCTTTGCTCTTCCTTTTTTTTTTACTCTCAATTGTTTTGTTCCATTTTTTAAAGATCATTTCCTGTTTACAAGAAGATTACTCCCAGAATTTTCATTCTGCAACGTTCTATCGCATTTTCTTCCTATGTTTAACTTTGAAGAATTAATCTCTTGTCAGATCTTTTTCTTTCAATTCAGGAAAAATATGTGACCTATTTAAAATTTTTCATTTTTTTCTGTTGCTTATTTTGTACAATATCTTTTAAAATCTAAAATTTTTTTTTTCGAAAATCTTAAAATCAATTTTGTAAGCTGCGCATCATTCTCTAAATTCCTTCATTTTTTCTCGGTATTTCCTTCAAAAGAAAGAGAATAAGTCAATGAAAACTGTCACCAGAATTATCATAGGTTTCTTCAGTTTTCAAGTTAATCTGGATGGCACGTCATGTATGTATTCATCGCAAATACAGGCTACATCGATTGAGCAATAGAACTGACTTTCTAGGATCCCCACCAAAATAGATTTATAGTTGTGAGAGAGTCAATCTACAATGTATATTTATACTAAAATGGTCCACAGTTTATGTCCATCTGTGTTTCTAGTGATCCGACGGAAGGCAAGAAATTTCTCGATCACCCATTTTTTTTGTTTTGTTTATAATTCTTCAATTGATCACCCCCATCAAGAAATGCTGTCAAAAGACTTTGGTCCTATAACGTTTTCTATTGAGTAACTAACCAAACCTGTTTGAAAATGTTCTTTCTCCATTTAAAAAAAATCCCTAATTTATAAGCCTTTTTCGTGTTGATTCCCTTTTTATTCTTCTTGTGTTAGTTTTGGGACCTTCTCCCCACCGTTACTGCTTCTTCGCTGAAATATTTCTTTTCTGTTTTTCTGCAAACTGATGCTTTGAGAGTTCGAAACGTTTTTTGCTTTTTTCTTTCAAATTGTTTCGAACGTTTTTTCCTTTTCTTGAATATTTGCCAGCATATTGAAAGGGATCGTAATCGGAAAATCGTTTGTAATCTTTTATTATTCCTTCAATTTTAATGCTACAATTTTTTGTACGGTTATACGCTCTATTGTGCTACCCGTTTCCTTGAGACCACCATTGTCAGAAGAAACTGTGTCTTACACTTACATATAGTTAGGTCAGTTTACGAAATGGATTTGTGCTCGGACCAAATTTTTTGTGGTGACGAGCGAAAAAACGACGATGATCGGGAAATAAAGAAATAGGCGCTCCCATGGGAAGGGCCTATGTAGCGTAGGTCTCCTCTAACCCCTTGAGCTACCAGGACCCTTAAGGGAAAGAGAGTTTAGGGCAGACCTGAGCTCTGTAAGCGCTTTCATGGAAAAGAGGTGGGTTTGAATCCCACCAAAGGCTAATTTCTTTATTTTCCAACTATCGTCGCTGTTCACCTCACTACTGCAAATAATTCGGTCCGACCAAATAGTTAGTTCCTAAACTGTCTTTCTTTATTCCAATTGTCGGATACTAATATCCAAAACTTATCATAGTTTCATCAAAGTGATACAAGAAAAAAACGAAGATCTTCGTATTTATTAGTTTAGACCCAGAGATGCTGGCTGCTAAAATGGTCGAAGAAAATAATACAAGCATAGGCGTCCACCGAGGACTGATAAACAAGGCAGTTGCTTCCTCCCTAGATCAGGTGTTCTCACCAGAGTAAGTGGGTAGGAAGTTGGAAGCTTATAGTCAATAAAGGATAATGAGGCAGTACAATCGTTTCATATAAGCCTAACTCAATGCTACCATTACAATCAAGGAGGGTTCGATTATTTGCTGATAACTGGGTCATCGCAAGGATATATTCCGAATACGTTCTCTCTCGGAACCCAGAAAATTTACAGTGGACGCCCATGAGTGGAAATACTGATTTGTCCCTTTTTGAAAATAGGTTAGGTAAATACCTCTCCAGTAAATGAATTGCCGCTCTCTTTATTTGTTTGGTTCAAGTCTTTATTCGTCTGCACAATTTACCTTCCATTTACTGGTCTTAATTAAATCACATATCTTCATCTTATATCACAGAAGATTCAGTTGACGGATCGGCCCTTCTCTACGAAAATATCTACATTTGAAATGGTGGCAAAAGTTGATATTCATTTTTGATTACTATTTGATTTCATATTAATTTTTCTGTTGTCTTTTTAGTTTTATAACTTAAGAAATAAGCTTGAGGTGAGAATCAAACTGAATTAATCAGATAGAGACGAGGTTAATGCCTTGCCGATCTTTCAAACTGAGCAATGGTATCCAAACCGAACCTCAATACCGATCTCTTGCCGGTACACTCCTTTATGAACTGTTAGTAAAAATCAAAATGAAGATGAATTGTGTTAGAATTGATAATAATGGTTTATAATACTTCCTCTAATGGAAATGCATAATGCATTAATTGCTGGGCTACGAAAGTTATTTTGAAGCTGACTTCAGGCACATCCAATGAAGATTTGTAATTAATTTCCCATCAAGACTTTCGTTAGCGTTGAAAAAAATATTTCCTATTCGGCAACGATTAAGTAAATACGGATACATTTTATGTGCAAGCGTAGCATTTTCTCTAAGACAATACATGAATGGAGAAGTAATAGTTCCCCATGTTTTTATATACTCGTTCGGCATTTCGTTTTGTCTCGTGTGCAATAGATTATCCTGTCTCTGGCTGAAGGTTAACGTTGCATCTTCGTCCGAGATTTCAGTATTTGGATGAGACATGTGCTGCATATATTCTTGGGGAAAAGGGTTATCAATTTTTTTGGTATATAATTAAGATCCTCTGCGATTGGAATGGGAGCATTCAGCTACATAGGCATAACCACAGATATAAACAGAATTACGTAGATATTTTAAGAGGGAATTATAGATGCAGAGAGACTTGATCATGTGCATAAAAGGATTCATTCATATCAATAAGTACATCAGCATGTCCGTATAAAAATGTGCATATTCTAACCATTTGATTCTGTTCATATTCATATATATATATATATATATATATATATATATATATATATATATATATATATATATATATATATATATAATTATGAATGCATTATATCATTTGAAACTCTGTTCGATATGATCTCCCGTTATCGCTCGTGGAGAGAGTAACATGGCCTTTAACGTAGCCTCACTCTTTTCACTGAGCTAAAAAGCCCGGCAGGAAGGCGAAGGTCTAAAGGACTTCTTTGCCTTAGCGTTTCGCTCAATGGAAAGAGCGACGCTATTTTGGAGCAGTGTCCAATCAGTCACAAGTTCGATGCCTATAGCAGTCCCATTTCTTTCCATTGCTTATTCTATTTACACTGTCTATAGCAAATGGCACATTCACTTTGTAATAAGGAAAGGTCATTTCAAATAATATAACGCATTCATAATTATGTCTGGTTATACGTCCATTTCCTAACACATGTATATACCCTTATCATTCTATCTTACTCCCCCTCATCTCTTTTTTCCTCTCATATTAGCCGTTATAAGTTCACTCCAAGGAAATCTATCCAAAAAAAAGAATGAACATGTTAGAAACATAACAGCTAGCGACGTGGATAGAAAATGCATTCGCTTACGATATATTTCGACAACATACATGTGATCCTACTAAAATATAGGCGACAAAGATTGGTCGATATACATTCATTCATTTCCTGTTGCAAGTAAGGTACAAGGGGGGGCTTTGGCCTGTGTTATGGAGCGTAGTGTACAGATCGATCTCCTCCTTGGGAGAATCAACAAGATTGCTACGGGAGGATTCGTACATGATTTCTAGATGTTAACAGCACCTGGTGTTCCCAAACGCCCGCTTATCCAGATACTGAACAGGCTCAGCGTTGCTTAACCTTTGGTGATTGTACAAGAATCGAGAGGACTTAACAATAGGGGACGTGAAAAAAATTATCATATATATATATACAGAATTTCAAAACAATTTTTACGGATAGTAATAAAAAAGTTTCAAGAAATATAATTAGTGAAAAGCTTGCAGCTAGGATGTATATTTTCTGTGTTATTTGACTTTTCCGTCTCTGTTGAGTCGGTATATTGTCTTTTATTCGTTATCTCAGTATATCTTTCGTACAGTGGTTTTAAATAAAATGCATACAGACATACAAGCAACAAGGAAATTTACATTTATCGCATTGGTAACAGGGAAACTGACCGGAAATAATATGTTGACCAGTAATCGTTGAAAAAAGGGGAGATATAATCGATAAAAACATCAAGAAAAAGAGATTTTTTAAAAAAAGGAAGATTTAATCTGATATGCCCTGAGATTGACTGTATTTTCATTCCGTAACATTTCTCACTGGAGATTAATATCAAGTGTTTATTCTTGGGAAGCCTCCTTTCCTTTTTTAAATGCGTAAAGAAATTCTGGTTCATTTTGGTTGAACATAGACAAGAAAGTACAGATTGACATGATGTTCTTGAAAATGTTCTAATTATGATGCAATTCCAGGATTATTTCCAGGCAAAAGCTTAGGTTAATGATCGACTTTGTGACGGATGATCTCGAAAAAAACTTTCCGTCAACGACACCACGACTACGATTGAAATCTATAGAATTTTAGGATCAACAGCAGGAGTAGTAGTCGACAATTTAGATTTTCATAAGCTTGAGAACAGCAGCAGCTCTCGTAGATCAGACCTCGAATTATTTTATTAATTATAAAATCAAAAGGATTTAGATTAAAATAAAAACCAGTTTTGCTTCTCTCAGACCAGTAAGTTATAATCAAACCCTGTTGTTATTTGTTTGCATAGGCTAATTAGTATACGTAGAATCCCCTTTCTGGAAGTTCGAGACGTATTATCATTGTGTGTAGTTTTGAGAAGGTTCATTAACGTTCAACAAAGTTTCGGGACGATTGAATTCTTTCTTGTTAACCACCATAACATTTGGCAAGTATAATTGAAGAAGGGTGTAGAACGATCAAAACATTTTAACAACATGAATAAGGCGAAAGAAGTTATATCGCCTGAAAAGCTCTTTGAGTGAATTATCATGATTATGAATAGATTTATCGCCGAATTACACAGACAATTGAAGAAGATCCTATGGTACAACGGCCGAGACGTTTGATAATAAGAACTAAGACGAAGGAACAATTCGTTAATAATCAACGCGTAATAAGATGGAATGAATTGACTGCAAGTAAGGAAAGAGAGATATATGAATGCAAGAGGGATATTATACAGCTAGAGAGATTTGTAACATTAGAGAGAACAATTTTTTTTTGAGAGATCGAATAGGGTGGGAGAATAGGGAGGAGATTAAGGAGATCGTGATTAGAAGTTAGACCGTAGAGGTATATGACCGAGGGAGAAAAAGTCTTAGTACATATCAAGAATCAAAACGATAACAGATTTTTTTAGAAAAAATAAAAAGCATGTTGTCTAGATGAAAAGTTTAAATGGCTGACGGTTTACAGCGCGGAAAATGGACTAGTCTAGCCGAGTTTTAACTCCAACTCAAACTGGTACTTATGTTCTGGGAAAGACTTGCATCCAGTTCCTCACACCAGTTATGTGTAAAATAGCGTAATGGGAAATGAGGGACGCTACTTCGTGCGCTTGTCGCCTCTATGTCAAGTTCACGTCTCGCCGAACAGCCAAAACGGTGAGAAACTTGGGATATGTGAAGCCAAGATAGGGACGCCTGTTGTCATGTTCAACGTGAGGGCCTTCACATGCACCCCATCTCTCACTATCATTATTTCGCATGTGTCTCCTGCAGATGATTCTTTGTCTTTACTTATATAAAGGGCATTGAGCATGTTCTGAATATTGATTGATTGACAAAAATTATTTGGATGTCTCGTTTCGATCTATTTTGAATGATTTCAAGAGGCACCCGTTACATTTTTCGAAAGCTGCAAAATGAGGGTTACTCATTTATATATACATATATATAGTAAACAACTCAACCCAAAAATATAAAAATAAGGTAACCCTCCTTAGATATTATTTAACAGCCAAACAGCCCCCCCCCATCGCTATCTAACGTAACCGTATTTTTTTTCAAAATTTGACTATAGAAACAAAAAAACAAAACAAAAAAAACTATTGAAAAACAATACAACAATCTAGGAAGGGAAACCAAACATTTTTACTCGGTAAACGCCCTATATATAAGAACATTTTCAGGGGTAATGGACAGTTTGATGAGTGCACAAACTGGCATGCGTCTCAGAATCACTTCGAATCATCTGATTTTCTAAGTAAACCTGTCTATATGTATATTACAAATACCTGTATGATAGATGTATACATACACACACACACACACAAACACACACACACACATATATATATATATATATATATATATATATATATATATATATATATATATACATATATATGCAACAAATGTATGAGCCAGGTCTGTCAACGTACACTCACCCCAAGTCCAGATTTGCCGCCTGTGATTACTTCCTGCCATTGAAAGAACGGTGATTTCAGGTCGTAGAGATTAAGGAGAACGCAGTGAGGCAGCTGATAATAATAATAAACCTAAAAGGGTGCCTATGCACCATATTGAAAAGTGGGATGAACACTTGGATAAGTACCTGAAGTCCCAACGGAGGTACTTCCGATGTCGGTTCTTTGCATTTGGAAGATTTGAACAAAAACATTCGTACTTTCAGTTACTTAGTCGCGTACTGTATCGAATCGAATGAAAATAGATATCGCTGTACTGAGTCAACAGAGTTAAATTGCACACCGTCAATAGGTTCCCGTTCGTGGAGGAGGAAATTCCAAAGGAAATCCGAGAGTGTATGATGAACTTTGGGTCGTAAGTGGCCGTAATACTCAACTGTGAACGAGTGCCAACTCTCAGCGTGGAGATTTTGGTACTCAAGATGTTGCATGGCTTGAGTGTCCTTCAGCGGTGTCAACTCCTCAAATTGTTAATCATATCCAGGAACTAATAAAGGCTGACCAACGAATTTTGGCCAAATAAATTTGCCGAGACACTGCAGATATTCAGAGTGAATATGTGGGATAGCATGTACGTTTCATGCCTTTATGTCATTTGTTCTCTTTGTCGAATCGAGAATCTCTCATCACCCCACCCCCTGTGTTAGTCTGTAGCTTTCGTTGCAAGAGAAAATGGAGTCTGCTATTCAACTTATGGAGCTGAAACATGGAACCTAACCAAGAGACAGACCTACAAACTAAGAAGCATGCAGCGTGCGCATGAGAGAATCATGCTCAACCTTACATGGAGAGATTACAAGATAGGACAGTATATAGGGAAGAAAACAGGAGTCCGTGACATCATAGAAACTATTAAAAAATTCAAATGGCAATAGGCAGGCTATGTTGCAAGGATGGAAGACAACCGATGGACATCACGTCTCACAACATGAATCCCCGGATTAAATAAGAAACCAAGGCCGACAGAACAGAAGATGGATACATTAACTAGACAAATTCAGGAAATACTGGCTCTGCGACGCCCATGATAGAAGATAGGTGAATCCTGGGAAAGGTCTATGTCCAACGACGGACGTTAAAAGACTGATGATTATTCGATAGGATATTTCACTGGCAGAGTCCAGAAAACCCAGAATGTTCAAATTTATTGTAAATTGTATTGATATTTCTAATTTAATTGACCGATTCAATCGCTGTCTTGAACAGATTTACACGTCAACACTCTGCAACACGTAATGTATGTTTCGTAGTCGGACATAGAGCTCTCAGTTGAGCATTAAACTTATATTGTTAATTGAACCCGCGTATCTTTAATAGTTTAGTACTTATCAAAAACTAACTGGCTGGAACATGCCTTGGGGTCCCACTAACCACTTATGAAATTTCATACAGATATGTTGTGTGGTTCCTGAGTTATGCTGTAACATACTGACAGACATTTGGTAGACCACAGTCGGATAACCAAGTCCAGAAAAAACTGAACCGCTCAATTCGATTGTAAGTTATGTTGATATTTTTAGAGATAGTAATGATTTGTTTTCGTCTTAATAGTGCAATAAGTGGATTAGTCAGATAAAAGAATGCTTTACTGATAGATTCTATCGCTGTCTAGAACAGATTTACACGTCAACACCTTCTGATATGTAATTTTCATTTATTATTGTTCAGATAATACGTGTAAAAAGAATTGTAATTTCATTATTCCACGGACAGCCGGCTTAGTAAATGCAAGATAGGATTTTGAAATAAGCTTTCAGAATGTGAATAGATTCTCCTATGTGAGATAGTGAGTTTATAAGATAAGGAAAAATCTGTCTGACGAAAGTACATAAAAAGCTGGTTAGATAGGATTAGAGATCTGAATGTCCAATATGATTAGATTGAGAGATAACTTGGCAGGTTTTTTTTTTTTCTCTTTTGCCATTCTTTGTGAAAAACAAAGACAAAGATAGGAAGGAAATATGAGAGATTTTTCTGTAAAGGAATATGTATGTGAAATGGTCTGTTTTAGGAAGCGAATCTCAAACTGTGTTCCGCGGCACCATAAAGTGCTGTAGCTAACTTCCAAGTGTACCACGTGAATTTTCCCAAGTATGCAAACATGTATTTACAGTTTTGATCGTTTCCAACGGGTATTTTTTGAGCGGGTATCATGTATGCTCCGCTTCCACCACAGAATTGCAAATCTATTGGCTTTTTATTAGATTTTGTGAGATCTAAATCTTTTCAGCGACGGATGAAAGAGAATTGGGGAATGCATATCAGTTCTGCTGATGTAAGAGTTTTGTTGACGACGAAAGTATTTTTGTATAATCCATTCCATTTTTAGCGTTGGTGTGCCGTCTAATTCAAATGTTCTTCTTTGTGCGCCGTCATACAATACATTTTGAGAGCCATTGATAGGATCAATCCATTCTTTACTTGAAATAAATCGGTAAATCCATGGATTTATACGGCACCTACCATAGCGCGCTGACCAATTTACGAGTAAAGTGAGTTTGGTTCTTACGAGTGTCCCATAGCTGTGGCCTAGTACCAGATAAAGCTACTTAATGCACATATCGTAGTGTGACGGTTTGCATACTTGTCAAAAACTAGAATGCTACTTTTAGTGAAATCACTTTAATCCTTACTCTATCATTGTGACAATGCCATAGTCTAAGCTTATATATATATATATATATATATATATATATATATATATATATATATATATATATATATATGTATATATGCATACACACACACACAAATATATATGTGTACGCATACACACATAAGTATTTACGTATACATAAGCATATATATGTATATATGAGAGAGAATGCGACAGAGAGAGATCACCTTCAGGAAGATAAGTCAAAAAAGGGAGAGAATAGCAGTTTAAAGGTGGTAATTATTATCGAAATATGGAGTAAGTCTTAAAAATACCGTACAACGTCACGGATCAATCGTCAACACACACACACACCGACACACATACACACACACACACACACATATATATATATATATATATATATATATATATGTACATATATATATATATATATTATTGTTATTATTATCATGATTAATATTATCATTATTATTATTATTATTATGGAATCTCACAACAGTTGCCTGGTGGTAACCGCTGGAGTTTGAGTCACAGCAAGTCTCCTCAAGTCTCCAGCCCTCCTCTCCTAGTACTCATAGGTCGCAGTAATTCTGCGATTTACAGTTTCACACCGGTTGCCCAGTGGTTATCGCTGAAGGCTGAGTGACAATAAGTTTCCTCTATTATTATTATTAACAATAATGATTGCGTCATATATGGCTGAACATATTTTGGTGAAACTTGACAATTTCAAAATTGTTTTGCGAAGTTTCGTGCTGCAGATTTATCTCTGAACGATCCTCCACACTTGTTGAGGTTGACCGCGTTCATATGGACACATCATGTGAGAATAACCAATGTTATATGATAGGGAACATGATCATCATCCTCAATCAATATCAAATTTAGGCGCTGGAAATCATTAGCACCAGCCTGTCCGCGTTCGTGGCTTTGACGTATACCTACAACGTAAGTAGCTTGAATGGAATCTTACCGGACCATTTTGAAGTATTCAGGGTTTTTTTTAAGCGAATTGCGACTGCAGATGAAAAGTTGATAATTTACAAGAGTTTGGAACACAAGACAACGTTGACCAAGCAAAATGAACGCAATTAAACATTCCAAATGCCAGTTTTTATGCAAGGGTGATGATGCTGTGTATACGAAGCGATTGGAAAGAATTCCTCTACCATGAGTTTCTTTGGGGAAAACAAAACGATTAGTTCGAAAAAAAGTATTGCTCAGCGTTCAACAAGACTAAAAGCAGCAATGGACGAAAAAGCATCTAGAATTAAATCAGGATAACGTCAGACTGGAAATTTTCTTGGTGATCAGGCAAAAAACTGTTTTAGTATGACTGGCAAGTTTTTTTTTACTTACTCGCTGTATGCAAGCGATATTGCACTTTTGGGTCATCAATTATTCCGTTCATTACAGAATTGTCTTTCGAGAAAAACTGCAAGCGGCACCTGGAGAGAAATTCTTTGCTCAGAAAGATAAAAAGTAATGAAAGGATAAAATCATTTGAAGAAGAAAATAGAACTAAACAGTTGATATATTCAATAACATTATTGCAAAAATGGACTGAGTTGTTTCTTATCTTTTACTTAATAAATTGAACGAACTTTCAACGCTAATATATACGTCTATGAATACACACACACACACATATATATATATATATATATATATATATATATATATATATATATATATATATATATATATATATTTGGTTATCGCTTCAATGTAGCGTTACTCTTACCATTAAGCTAAACAGAGGCCTGTAATGCAAAGGCTGAAATAACTGCTTTCACTCCAAATTCTCAATTTGTTCACTTTAAGTCTATCTTTTCTATTTCTTTCTTTCAACGCTGACAATTATATTACTGAAAAATAGATATGTAATCCGACAAAGATAATTTTAAATCGCGTTATAATAATTTGAAACTCGTTTAAAATTTCCAGAGAGTCATACCATCCAGAGGTTCTGTTCTCAAATTGACAGACAACCGTACTGAACATGTCAAAAATAAACGCACAACAATCAAAATCGAAAACCGAAAACTGGAGAAAGTTGACAACTACATATACGTATGACAATGAATCTCCATGGAATCCTCAAAAGGAGAAGAAATCAAGCAGAGAATCATTCTAGGATGACGAGCTTTCGGTACGGCAAGTGCAATCTCCAAGAATAAGGAAATCCCAATAATCCTAAAAAGAATAGGATACGACCAATGCATATTCCCGATAGTCACTTAGGGAACCTAACCAAGAGACTGATCCGCAAACTGAGAACCATGAAACATTCACATAAAAGAATCATACTCAACATCACAGGGGGAGATCACAAGACAGCACAGTTAAGGGAAAGAACGTGAGTTTGAAGTCATCATAGTGGACTGTTCATGTAAGAACATCACAACTTACACAATGGATCCCCAGAGATAAAATGCAGAATCGAGGTCAGTAGAATATTAGATGGCGAAACGAACTGGACAGGTTCAGGAAGTATTGGTTCTGCATCGCCCACATGAGAGAGGTGTGGATATATATATATATATATATATATATATATATATATATATATATATATATAAAGCCTCATACACACGTATATACAGACACGCACACGTATATATGACTGTAGAGACATTTCATCTGAGAAAGTATTTCGTCCGACAACAGATTTACCGAACAGTCAGCCATGTGATGGAATAAATAAATGACCACCGAGTGGGACTCGAACGCACGTTCACCAGGGAGCATTGTAAACGCGACTCAGCTCTACTCACAAAGCTAACAGCGCTCTTTATAAGCAGGAGTTCGAAATATTGCTCCTATCCCCCAACATCTCTATGTGGTTGTATGCACGAATGTGTGTGTATGTGTGTGCGTGTTTACATAAAACTTTCAATTTGGAATTAGTTCTCATCAATCCTGTATATATATGCTCCCATAATTCCATCAAAGGCTCCAAAAATTAAAATCATACAACTTATTTAGATACATTCACAATAATGAAGACAAAAGTCATTAATTTGTTTTTAACTTTATTTTATGATAATTATTTAAAAAAATAATTGTAGATTTCCTTGCGTAAAACCAACACATCTTGATTATAGTGGGTCTATTTTAATAATGTATTCATCCGATATTATTACAATAATGTAATTAGAAAACATTAATTCGTTCTCAACGAACTCATGAATTCGTCTGAGTACGCCGGAAACACTACACTGAGTACGCTGGAAAATGCATGTTCAAAGTACGCAAGTGTCGTTGTATAATCCACGCTTCCGTTCAACATGCATCTTAAAAATTCTTTGCAACAACTGATCATGAGTGATTTCTCTTTTATTCGTCTGATATTGTAAATTTATGTTCGTTTTCGGACCGATCTCCATAAATCAACGGTTAACATAAATGCATTACTGAAGCAAACACAATTTTTGAATGAAAAACCAAATTACATTACATTGAATGAGCATACAGTTTACACATAGGCAAAAAACGTGGCTTCAAAGAAACAGATATATGTTGTTGAGTTTTTTTTTTAAATCAGCAACTTCAAATGATGATTTACTTTAGTAGTCTACCGATCTGCAAGGATGGGGTAAGGTTATGCAATGTTCTATTTCTATTGTCATTCATTTCCCGAGTTTAAACAATTATCACCGTTAAGCTGGCTTCAGTAAGAAAAACTACTCAACCATCGACTGTCTCCATTCAGTAAACCAACCAAAAGAGAAAGCTGTAGAATATAAATTGCCACTGGCAGTAGCATTTATTGACTTTGAAAAAAAGGCTTTTTCGACTCAGTGGGAATCCCAAAAGTCATTTATGCATTAGTACAACAGGGTGTGGACCCTGAGCATGTCAGAGCACAGCAAGTATTAACCGACAGGTGTTCCTTCATCAGGCTTCAACTAATAAAAGGAGTGAGATAAGGTGATACCAGCTCATCCAAAGTCTTCACTGCCTGCCGTGAAATGATCTTCTAAAATATAGTATGAGAATACAGAGGAATTAGAATAGACGGCCGATACCTGAGTAACTTCAGATTTGCTGGCGACATCATCCTCTTTGCAAGGAAATCCTTACGATCTCCAAATAATGCTAAATAAATTGAATGACGCAAGCAAGAAAAGTTGGCCTCCACATTAACTTCAGCCAAGAAAAATGTTATGTACGACAAACATGTTGAGGATAAACACTCAGCGATCAGAATCGAAAACGAAGAGGTGAGGAAGGCAAATCACTGCATCTACTACGAGTTTTCATTAGGTCATCAGAAGAAGAAATAATGAAGCAGTGGGTTTGCAAGCTTTCGGTAGGTAAGTTTGCTTCCAAGAACACACAAATAACACTAGTCCTATACAACCAATGTATCCTACTTATAGTCACCTATGGAGCTGAATCATGGAACTTAACCAAAAGACCGACCCTCAAACTGAAAACAATGCAACATGCAAATAAGAGAATCATGATCAACCCCACATCAACTGCTGGACATCACATCACGACTCCGAAAATTCAGAAAGTACTGGATCTGCGATACTCATGATAGAAAGATCTGGCAAATGATGGGGAGGGTCTATGTCGAACGACGGACGCTAAAATGATGATGATGATGATGATGTGTAGATGGAGAAACGCCCATGTCCGAATTTAAGTTTAAAAGCTACATGGAGAAATTATCACCAGATAGTCTGCAGATGCCTATAACCGGCACTCTTGTCAGAAATAGTTAAAATAGGCGTACAACCAGCGGGTTATATACCAGAAAGTATGGTTAACGACGTATGTCATTGCCATTGGAGCCATGGTTTGTAATACTTGTACATTTAAGTCGCACTGTTTTTACTTTAGTAAAAATCGCCAAACAGTACAAATATTTATTCCTAGACTTTTAGGTGTGACTTTCACTTCGAGTTGAGAACCGAGTTTATAATCAGTAAAATTTGAATAAAAAAATTGTACCAGATATAAAGATCAAATGCAAGTTATAATCGTGTGCGACATATGGAGATTTGAGGAGAGAAGACATCACCCTGAATACGTGAGCGCTCGTTCATTTTACAAAATCAAGCCAAACGCATTTGACTAATAAAACCAGCGAGCACTCTTTTATCAGCTTGATACCCTGATAATCCTGGGTCACATAAATCTGACTGCAGCGCAGGAAGAAAAGGAGGTTTTCCAGTTTTTATCGTTGGCAGTTTATCAGCGAAACGACGACGATGAAGCAGTCGATTGGGCACCGGTAACACTTAGGTTGATTAAAACATATTGCAGCACGGAGGTCTTTTTTCTGTGGTAAATTGACTATATATCATTTCTTTTTATTTTCTTGTCTTTCAACTCCCAGCTCAAATAACCGACCCGAGGTTCGATCAACTTATTTTATTTCTTTTATAAAAAAAACTGGCAAAGTTTTTCTCCACATACATACACCCCCACGCAAACACACACACACACACACACAAACACACACATATATATATATATATATATATATGTATATATATATATATATATATATATATATATATATATATATATATATATATATATATATATATATATAGCAATAAACACCATTTAAAATATTAATCTCTTCAACTGAATTAAAAATCAAATTCTGGAGTTGATTTTTAAATCTCCTCGCATATATATATATATATATATATATATATATATATATATATATATATATATATACACACACACACACACACATATATATATGTATATATATATATATATATATATATATATATATGAATTCAAATCAAGTGTTTGATTTTTTTGAATTGATAGAACACAGTTTTTGAATTACATTTATGTTATATATAATCTCAATGGAATCAAGTAATTCGGAGAGTTATTGGGTTTTGCTTTTTGCAAATTTTGGAGCCAAAGTAAAAGACACACCCTCAAGGCATTCAAGCCCTTTACACTTGTATGATAGACGCTACGTAATCATCTTACTCTTCCATTTCCAGAGGTTCCGTCTTGTCTTCTTTTCTCTCACTTTTGCCACAACCAACGACCAAAATTAACCATTGATAGGAACATCAAATCGGTACAATACAATATCAAATCACTGTAGCCCCTCAAATGACCCGACCAACCAGCCAAGTGGGCCAGAGAATATCTTCTCTCTATGAGTATCTATCTATCAATCTCTCTATCTATCTATCAATCTATGTTTGCTTGTGTGTATTTGTCTGGGAGCTCCTGGTCAATATTTGGTGGGGCTACAACCTCGAAATTTGCATGAGTACACAATAGGCAACACCCAAAAACTTTTTTTTTTTTTTGTTTTTTTTTCCAAATCGGTGCTTTTGGAGTGTCAATGGTCATTTCGGACTAACAATGTCGAAATCTTGTGCTGGTTTTTTTTAGATGATTTCAGACAAAAGATCTATTTTTTAAGATAATTTTCGACAAGAGATCTGGGAGTTTTCTAATATATATATATTTTTTTAAAGCTAATTTTAGATGACTTTCTTAGACAACCAGTTCTGTGAGGGCTACGATGATTCATTTATACGAGACACGGATATTCGTATTTACATCAATTTCCTTCACCAGGTTTTGTTCTGAACAGAGCTAAGCTTAGTAAATGTACAGAAGTGTATAACCAATAAGATACTGGGGCAGCTTAACTTCATTAAATCCTATTCCGTGACATTTGTACCAAGCCGCTGAAGCATAGAATCAAAATCGTACTTAAATACGATAACACACACAAAAAGAAACAATTGAAGCCTTACCGATTGTGCATCACTTTCAAATTGAAACTTAGTGGTACTTAGTACAACCGTATGCCGAAATCCTTGGTAACAGCATTCACAAGTTTTTGTTTCTTTCTGTTGTTTATTTTTATGGCATCAAGCTCAACTCGATGCTATGTAAGTGTGTGTACTATTTTTCTTTTGCGGATGGTTTGTTTTACTACAAATCTCTTGATGAAACCGTCAAGATTAGTCAGGATTGCTAGAGGCTAAGTGAAAAAGTGACAACTTTAAAATCTCCAAGATTCACTATGATATGATTCTTAACATCAAAGACAAAAAACAGAAAAATAATCAGGAAGCTGCATATGGTATTTCGCAGCACATAGAATTAAGATTTAAGTAACGGAGGAGAAATCACTATAGTTTTGAAATTCACCCTGAGGTTTTGAATACACACATACACATACATGATTATTCACTCAAATAAACACACGCCATACACTATGGAGTTTGCAAGTCAGATATTAATAAATATGACACTGAGATTTAGTCTGTATCAAGAATGAGTGACAAACTCAATGATTCAGTATAACTTCTCAAGAGCCTCGACACGTTTTAGTATCAAACAGATAAAAAAATATTCGGAAAACATACGAAATACAATATAACTGGCTACCAAAAAAAAAATCAACTTGTACCTCCTGAAGAATGACAACGCTAGAAAACACGACAGCTGACAACATGGTTATAACATCTGAGCGTAGATATAGTTGGCTAGATGACTTTCAACAACATACAGGTGGCCCATCTCAACCATAGGCAGCTCAAATTTGCAGACATAACGACTGGTGACCTAAAAACCAAAGGATATAGCAACGATGTTTTTGATTGAAAATTCACTGAATTTTTTTAGTTGATATTTCATAGAAAAACTTTGTTTTTCAACTGATTAATCATACTGATTTTAACTGATAATCATACTGAAAATTACTACATATACATATATATATATATATACATATCTATATCTATATATATATATATATGTGTGTGTGTGTGTGTGTGTGTGTGTATGCGTGTGTAATGTGAACAATAGAAAGTAAGACAGACTCAGGAGTAAAAGTGTAGGGAAACTTATTTTATTAATTAGTTGATTCATATATGAATCAATTGGTGAGCTAAATATGTTTCTTCAATAGCGCACACACTCGCGTGCGTGAGTGTGTGAGTGTATACAATTCAGTGGTTAAAAGTTATCCGTAGAAAATAAATTCACTATCACATGCTTTGCTTTGAAAGCACGAATTGGAATCCAATCTTTTAGGGTCATCCTGATGTGTGGGACTTAGTTCTGTCTGTAATGGAGTCTGTGCTTGTCTATGGCAAGATGTGATAGTTGCTGCAGTAGTGGGTCTTGGAGAGGCCATCTGGTGTGAGGATTGAATGGTAGAAGTTTCGTATTGATGGTGTTGATAGGTTGGGGATAGCATAGAAGGTGAGGTGTTGATATATAATATATGTATATACACATATATATATACATATATATATATATATATACATATATATATATATATATATATTCATATATATGTATATGTATATGTATATATATATGTATGTATATATATATGTATGTGTATATATATATATATATATATATATATACATACAAACATATATATATATATATATATATATATATATATATATATATATATATATATATAATGCTGTATCAAGAATTTGCGGGCCCGAAATGGATCCCTATAAAGAAGATCTAGAAAAATTGGCAAAATATCCGACGAGACACGTGAAAAGCTCGGTAATTTGGCAGATGAATAGATCGATCAGTCTTTCTAATAGTTCTAAACTTTTACTTAGCAGATTTACATATATGTATATGTAGACTCGTTGCTTTGGTTTTGTACTGCGCAGGACTGGAATGAGAGGAAAGAAATACGGAAAATGTGTTAAACTAATCTCATAAACAGATTCCCTGCCTTGAAAATCTACATTCCAGACCCTGACTTTTAGATTTGGCCCGTGCCCCAGCCTCTGGCACCGTTGGGGAATATACAACTCTGTCTGTTACGAGGCGGTCCCTGAACACTTGCTTGATATCAAATAGAATTATTTGGCATCGTACCAGACACTGACGCACAGTAAGTTTATCCCTGGGCGATTTACGTTTTAGATTCCAGTTAAGTCTGGGTATTTATCCATCTTTCTACGCAGACAAAATGCGGCACAAGGTTCGGTTTTTTTTTTTTCGAAACTTGGGGGCCCAAGTATCTGCATGTGGATTATAGACATAAGTTTTCCAGTTACATCAACATATTGCTGCAGGCGTCAGGGCATGCCAACGACTCTACAACGTCAGTACAATGGGGAGGTGCCATTTGGGATCTGAATCGCCAGTATCCAGGCATCTGGTAAGGAATGATTTTATTCTAAATTGTTCCTCCATTTGTTCAGCTGAACCGAGCAACGATCTGATTATCAGAGATTCTATGCCAGTCGCTCCATCTGCGAGAAATTTTAGTCGAGCATAACCGACTGAAAAAGGTTTGATTCACTTCTTGCATCGCATAAATCTCAAATGATGCCTATAATTTTCATCTTGATATAATTCACCAAATGCCTGTCTATCTTTATAACTCAAGGGCGATTAGAACAATGGCTACTGAAAATGGTTTTTTTTCCCAGCATATTCATCATCATCATCATCATCATCATCATCATCATCATCATCATCATCATCATCATCATCAGTTTTTAACGTCCATCGTTGGACATAGACCTTCTCCAGGATTTGCCACACCTCTCTATGATGGGCGTTGCAGAGCCAGTACTTCCTGAACTTGTCTAGCTCGTCTCTCCATCTGATATTCTGCTGACCTCAGTTGTGCATGTAATCTCAGGGGATCCATTCCAAAATTCCTAGTTTTTGCATTTTTAGGGTTCTATTTACAATGTAAGTATATGGACCAATTGCGTTCGAAACACAAATTGTCTTAAGATCACCGAAGGTCAGTAAATATATGGATGACCGTCCAGGACTAAGAGGTGTCGTAACCGAAGGATCATGAAGATATCTTCTTCACTTCCCCTCTACCGAGACCTCATAGGCCATCGTGGGAGGGCACATCACTCCCTCCATATTTTGGGACCTGTGGTTTTGCAATGTCCTCCTGGTACATCCAACCAAGGACGCAAGTCCGGAACGTCAAAGAAGATAGAAAGGTTGCATTGAAGAGGTGGTGACCAGCCAACTTGGAAAAGATAGGGAAGGGATATCCCATTGTCAGTCACCGTGAATAACCACTGTGTCGTCCTAAATCGGAAGATATGGAACGGGAAGAAGATGATGCTAAACTTGACCCTTAATTTGTATTCCTCAGGCCAACTTAGGCAAATCTTTATCTTTTTCTGTGTAAGCTTAAATCTAGCTGAAGATCCCGCCTGCTAACATCGTTTTAAGATTCCTAAATATGATAAGGCTTTGAGCGTCTCGCTGTCTGTGTCTGGTGCACAACGCGATTGTTTTTCTCTCAAAATATCGGACTTAGGACGATAATTTTAGTCGTTGAAGTCTAAGCCAAATTCGTCACAAGTCAAATGTCGTGCAGAACCGAGTGAAGGTGAAGCTTGCTAAGGATGGCATACGGCACTGATTTAAAGGCTTCACCGATAATTCTACATGGAACGTTTCATGTGTCCAGGAAAACCTGAAACGGGAAACAGACAATGACAAAAGGATATAAGAGATTCCTTTGTAACTACAATGCCAAAATATTTGCACCTGCCCGTTTGATTTCTCTCTATCTATGAATCAGTCTGTTCATGTATGTATGTATGTATGTATTTATTTATTTATTCACTTATCTATCTATGTAGCAAAGTTGGTTCATAGCCATCTATCAATTATTTCATATCTTTCTCTCTGTAATATCTATCCATCGACCTCTGTCCATATTAATCTATCTCGATCTATATATCTATCTCAGTCAATCTATCTATCTATCTATCTATCTATCTATCTATCTATCTTTGTTTATCTATCTATCAATCTATCTCAGCAATATCTATCTATCTATCTATCTCAGTCTTTAGCTATCTCAGTCATGTCCATCTATCTATGACTTGGTACATTCTATCTGTGTGAGAAAATCGATATTCGAAGTTTGACACGTGGTTTTTTGTTGAATTTTCATGTGAATGGTTGGTCTGTATGTTGGATACTCATCACTAAAATGTGCATCAGTTTGGGAAAAAGATTATGTTGAACTTTATTTGTAAGGAAGAAATTATGTTGAGAAATGAATATTCGTGAAGTGAAAAAAATTTTATTATTTGGCTAAAGACTTATTTTAGTACCTCTGTGTATTCGTGTGTGTATTTCTATTGCAGTACCGGTGCTATAATGTAGTAAGAGTGAGTACGTTTTTGTACTGCTGCTGATGGTAGTCCTCTTAGCATTATAGCTATCAAGGAATTGATAACAACGTCAACAAGGTTGTCGACCTAACGAGTTTTTTTATTTATTTAATTGACGTATTTCCTGACGCCGAAGACGCTATCATTTTCCGAAATAACTCTTGAAATTTACCAAGCGTATCCTGAGACAAAAGTTGCTTTTGTCATAGACACATCTTGACACCTAAGAAATATGATCTGGACGTCTTGTTTACCACCGAGTGAAGTGGGTTAATCATACTTAGGATAGAACAGTGAATAAACAAAAGTATACCAAACCTTACATTGTTGGAGAATCCATCGGTCACCCCAACTACAAGCAGCAAGAATTTATCGCTAGGCTGGTTGAAGATGTTCTGTCTTTCAATCCAAGTTTTATGGTCGGTCTACCCCTAGCTGGAGTAGGGGGGAAGAATGTGTCTTTTCTTTCTGTTTTTTTTTTGTTGTTTGTTTGCTTCGTATTGTTCTCAGTTCAATCTGTTTAGTGGAATATTCCAATCAATTTTTGTCTACGGTTAGAAATATTAAAGCCTTACTTTTGCTTACAGTTTTGGTAGATGTTAGACTGGATTAAAGATTGGGGTTGGGAAAGTACGGTATACATTGTAATGGTCAAACAACACAGCTGAATGAATGAACAAAGAAAAAAATAGAGAGTGAAATGTGTCAATTTAGGTCTACTTATCTGGTTCAATTTCATCTTGCATTAGCTTGCAGGGGGCAGGAGGTTCTTATAACAGTCGAAAAAAGTTTTTTTCATTTCTCACTTTAGATTGTTAAAGAATTCACCCCAAATACAAGCAGCAAGAATTTTTCACTAGGATGGTTGAAGATGTTCTGTATTTTAATCTAAGTTTTATGGCTGGTCTACCCCTAGATGTACATAATTGCAAAAAAGTCATTCCAGTATCGGTGTACAACGGTCCGAGTATGAACAGGGTGTATACATACCGTTTTTCCACACTAGGAGAGGAAAATAAGAAAAAAAAAATCTATCTATAAGTAGTCGAGAGAATTTAAACGCCGTTGTGCCACCAAGGAAAACATCTTAGTTAAAGGAATAAAACGCAGAGTCCTTAATTTTATATTTATTCTTTCTTTTCTTTTCTCCCTTTCTCTCTTTTTTCTTCAAATTCCCTTAATCAATATTGAGGAGCGTCCTTGGGGCTGGGCCATTGTCGTCGCTAGGGAATACGGTATTTAGTGCGGCCAAAAATTCAACAGAGATCATGTGATGCTTTCTTCTGAACCGAACATATAACTCATGAAGCGAAGAGCACACTAGTTTCTGCCTTGTAGCCATCCGCTGATAATAATCACTGTGTTTTCTCATGTTTCTTACGCTCAAAAAATGAGTGCTTTTTTTTTAAGGCGAAAACACATTGCTATCACGACACGTGAGTTCGCGTGAACACTTAGTGGCGTGTAGGTCAGTTTAATGGTTATTTGAATTGCACGGAGAGACATCGCTGTAAAGGCTGCAAGTCGTGTGATATCACGTCTTTGCTGGTCTACTCATGTGACCTCATGTCTCACTCATATTTCCTATTTTTTCTCACATTTGCGAGGCGAATGACTGCGTGAGGTTATATTTCCTCTCATCCAGGCATGTAATATTTGGTGACCACCTGTAAAATCATGTGTTGATGTGACTCAAGAATAAATCCTACTGGTCATTTTCACGGTTTTGAGGCCTCGTGAGTTTGCATGAGTTCACGTGGCTTTAAACAATGTGTTCCCACCTTCGTTGTGCACATTTTGCTCCTCCACTCATTTTCTTTCTATCTACCTGTCCCTATCTGCGTGTGTGTATATATATTTCTCAAAATGAGTAAAATTTGACTCAAAGCCATTGATCTAAGGGCACTCACTGGAGACCTAATATAAAACAATAACTTGAGACTCCAATTTACCTATAATCTAAGTATTTGAAGGGCATATCTGCAAATTGCTTCGGCTGTTTGTCTGGTTCAACTACCGTATTCATGTTCCTGTTGTAACCTTGAAGTTACAATGGCTTGGTTCAACGGAACAGAGTAATACAGTTAATAGGAGCAGTTATAGGGTTTTCAAATGAGATAGTCTTTTTTGGACATAACAATAAAGATTACGTTGTAGAAAATGCTCAGGACTTTATGTCTGATCGCATGGTTTGAGTTGAGTTGAGTTGAAAACCTCAAAATTAGAAGACTTGAATTATCAAAAATAAAGCACCTTATAGCTAATAGCTTAAGGCTCCTTAATGCCAATCAATATATTAACAACCCTGTCATTTATGTCGGATACACACTAGTTGATAAAGAATAGTTGTCACCGATTTTGTTTCTCTCATCTTCGTGATCTTATTTACCTTTGTCAACAAAGTTGGAAGTAGTATATATATTCACTTGTGTCTGACTGTCTGTTTGTCTGCACAGAATCTCCAAAAGTTCAAGATTAAGTCTGATGAAAATTTCTGAAACGATGAACAGAAGTGATTAAATTGGAAAGCAGATCCAGATTTTTTTCCTTTCCCTGCTTCGTAGCCAAATGTCAACATCACACGATGTCTCCAAAGGTTCTCAATCGGTTTCAATGATATTTTGTGTCAAGGGTAGATGATGGGCTTCGGAAGAGGTGATGAAATTTCAAGGTGGATCCAGGAATTTCGTACAATAACCGCCCTTGAATAGTAACTATTTGTGAATTTATGTACATTCAGGTATTTTGTGACAACAGGGTTTATACAGTCGTGTGTTCTCTGAGTGCTTCTTTTTTGTTCTATTCTATTTTTTTTTTATTGTTTTTGACATTCTCAGTTATTGTATGTGTATTTAGTCTTTCTTCGTTCTTTCTTTCACAGAAACCGTCAACCAAAACTGTCATTCTAATTATCAACATAGTTTCCTTCAGTTTTCAAGCAATCTATATATCCCTCACAAAGACCACATCAACGAAACTAGAGGACTAAATGATAAAACATTTACTGTTCATTACGTATCGAGAAAAATGCCTTCCTTCATTTTTTTTCTTTAAATTCTCCCTAAATATTTTCTAGGCGATGCATGGGTCAGTTTGCAATGTATGTTTTAGGCTAAATCGGCCCCCTGGTTTGTGTCTCGCAGTGTTCGTACGTGCTTCTTGAAAATTCAAACTTTCCTCCTGGTGAGAAGCGATATAATTGATCATCCCCAACATGATATGCAACCAAAAGGAAGTTGATCACGTGACGGTTTCTACCGAGTGACTCACCACACCTGTAAGTTTTGTTCTTTTTTTTTTTCATTTAATTATAAACCTTTTTCTCTCTTCTCGATCTCTCTTCATTGGCCCCATTCCTTTCTTTCTGCCTGGATTCCTTGTTCATTTCCAGGTGATCACAGATTATATTCAAGGACCACCAAGACGCACGCTTACGCGTACAATTGCAAACAATGCAAATACCGATAAATACACACACACACACACACACACACAAACACATACATACACATACGCACGTCATCAGGTATAGATGCTCATACCTCACCGACCTAAAAACACTGATTCAATTATCAATGAATCATTCACCTGCTCGCCCGAGCACGCTTATAAGTGTCTATTTGCCACAAGTTTACGCTCGTTTAATATAATTATACGGGCTTTAAAATGATATCATCCCAATTCGATGTGTGATAACATCATACACTACCGAAAGCAAGTGATTTAATCCAATTATCTCTAAAGACACAACTACTACCACTACTACTACTACTATTAGTACCACTGATGCTATAATACTAATACTACTACTACTACTACTACTACTACTACGAATAATAATAATAATAATAATAATAGTAATTATTATTATTATTATTATTATTATTATTATTACTATTATTATTATTTGCAATCTCACACCAGTTGCCTGGTGGTAACCGCTGGAGTTTGAGTGACAGCAAGTCTCCTCAAGTCTCCAGCCCTTCTCTCCTATTATTCATAGGTCGCAGTAATACTGCAATTAACAGTTTCACACCGGTTGCCCAGTAGTCATTGTTGAAGGCTGAGTGACAATAAGTCTCCTCAGGTCTTCAGCCAACGTCTCCTCTCTCTTTCGCCTATCATGTCACTGCTACAATCTGAGTTTCCGCTTTCATTTCTCTTCCTCTGTTATTATTATGGTTATTATTATAATCATCATCATCATCATTATTGTTATTATTATTATTATCATTATCATTATTGTTGTAGTTCCTGCTGCTGCTGCTGGTGTATTATTGTCAATTTTGTCTTTTTGATTCGAACGAATGATGGGTTGAACGAGGGGATGCGGCTTCCCTATTTCAATCCGTCCGGATTAAACAAGAACTATCTTTTTATTTAAATTTCAATTTGTCAGACCACTCCCCAACCAGGGAAAAAAAAACACTGATTCGGTTATGAATGAGTCCTCTGTCTGTCCACACGTGCGTGCATATAAGTGTCTATTTGCTACTAGTGAAACGTGTATCTAATATAACTATACGAGCTACTACCACCGCCATCGCTACTAAATACCACTGTTACTCACCAATACTATTAGCACTACAATCACTACTATGGCCGCTACCAACACCACATCCACTGCAACTGCCACCACCACAGCCATTACTACTAATATTAATACTAGTACTATTACTAGTAGTACCTATTCTCCTTATCTATATATTTTGTTTTCCTGCTATTGCTGACGAATTTTTGCTGCTTTTGCCTTATCTCCATTGACCGACATTCATTTTTGCTTTAAAACAACAAAATAACAAATTCCTCGAAGCGAGAAAACATCAAATTTTTAAGGCTTCTCTTAAGAAGATCATTTAGTCTAGCCTGGTTGAGATTAGGGAATGAGTCCGATTTCGTTATCAGTTTTTCGGTAGGAAATGACTCAGACGTCTGAACACAAACGAATAAACAACCAAATACAGTAGACTTCCTTTATTACCGAACCCCTCAAAGATTCAGCAGCGTCCTTAAGATGAATTTAGATTCAATAAGAGGTTCATTAATGATGAGGAGCCCGGAAGTAAAGACAAACATGACTGAAATCTTAAAGTGCCGTTGCTACGAACTAATCTGCAGTGATAAAATATAGAAACACGTACAATCAGAATGCGTGTGTCATCAAAAGATGCTGTTAGTACGAGTGCCGTCACATTGACATTTAGACTTGTTACCTCATAAAATAAGCAGAGGTGATTTGGGGAATTTGGTTACCTTGATGAAAATACTCCATGTATACTTTGAATCATGAATTCATGATTTGGAGAGGAAAAAAAAAACAAAAAAAAAACAGGTCTGTTTACTTGCTCAATAAATACTGTCTTTTGACCAGCATGTCATGTCGGGATTGATAAACTAAAAATTTCGGAAAAGGGGTAATCAACGAGTTAGTTACTGATCTTGTCTTTTGCTGGGTTATGATCACTACAAAGTCCAAATAAAAAAAAAATATATAAAAAAAACAATCACGAACTGAGGAACCAATTTAGCATAAATTCAAATTGTGAATTGGATTCCCCCTTCTTACACGCGCACACACACATGAACTTAGCATTTACTTTAGAGTGGAATTTTTGAGGAAAAAGAAAGGGGTTTCTCTACTGGCTAATATGTGTGTGTGTGGAAAGATTTCAAGTTTCCACTTTGAAGAGTTAAGTCTGGGTTGATAGATATATAGATATATACACATGTCAAAACGCATGGATGGTCTGAACTCAAGAACAGTCTTTTAAGCGCTCCGTTGTTGATATTAGTGACCAGAAAGGTGGAAAATCTGTGCCAAAATGAAGTGAAAATGCGCAGGGGTACCAAAGACAAATGAAAAAAAAATATGTATTCGTAAAAAGTGGACAGTTTTGTGGCAGTCTTTTGTTTCGAATTCCAATAAGCGAGAAATCTTTCGAGTTTTCTCTTAAGAGGATCATTAGTCTGCTTAAATTTGGGAATGAGTTCAATTTTGTTATCTCTTTATCGGTGAAGGCAATGATGACTCAGGTGTCGGGAAGCACCCAAGTGAAATGAATTGATGCAAAATAAAATAACAAAAAAGAACAGAAATCACCAACACAGTCAATAATTAAACGACCATAGCGTCAAAATTCGAAGTCACGTAGAGGTATTTATAAAAGAAGTAACATGGTCAGAATAAATTTTATCAATGGCATCACTGGCATTCTGCCACTGGAAAACATCTAATACAATAGTGAAAAAAAATCTAGAAACATCTCCATTTTGAAAAATATAGATGATATTTCCACGGAAAAACATCTAAAATAGAAGTGAGAAACATGTAGAAATATCTACCTATGCGGGGAATATAGGAGTCACTTCCACCGGGGAGAAGAAAAAACATTCAGAATAGAGTTAAAAAATAAAGGAAAATATCTGGAATATCTGGAGTCTGGAAGATGTAGATGTTTATTTATATTGAAAACATCTAAATTTGACTGAAAAACATCTAGAACAAAAAACATCTAGAAAATTTAGATTCTAAAGAATTTAGATGTCATAACTAACCCCGTAAAACTAATGCCCAAAAGTCAAAAAAGCTTTTTCCCCCGAAATCAGAAAAAATTAGAGGGGGGGGCAATAGAGCACTGATGCCAATTTACATATCTGTAGATAAAACAGAAGGGCCAGGAGCGCTTGAATGCACAAACACATGACCAAATATATAAACACATGCACATAAAAAAGCAACGATCTTCCTTCATCTTTGATAGCTTCTGTTGTTCAACAGACATAGAGTAAACTTTCTTTATTATGACATTCGTTCTAACGGCACCTTTTGATATCAAACGCATACTTAAGGCACATTTGTTTTTATGCCCTTAAAAAAAACTTTTGTTGGAGATTAGTTTGCAGCGTAAAGATTTCAGTGGAATATTATGAAAAAAAGACTATCAGTCGAAAACCCTTGAAAATGAGAGAATCGTGCTCAACCTCACGTGGAGAGGTCATAAAACAGCACAGTATATCAGAGAAAATACAAGGGTCAGAGATATCATAGAAAACATTCGAAAACTCAAATGGCAATGGGCTGGTCATGTTGGAAGAATGTCAGTCAACCGATTGACATCAGGTCGCACAACGTCTTTTGTTAGGTTATGATCACTAGAAAGTCCAAATAAAAGATATATATATATATATACATATATATATATATATATAAACAATCACGACTGAGAGTAAGATGGCATGACGAGTTGGATAAATTCAGAAAGTACTGGCTTCGCGATGCCCATGATAGAGGGGTCTGGTGAATGTTGGAAAAGGTTTGTATCCAACAACGGACACTAACAGATTGATGATGATGATGATGATGATGGTGGTGGTGGTGGTGGTGGTGATGATGGTGATGATCATGATAATGATGATGATGATGATGATGAGTGATTATTTGATAATTCATATTCATTGATCTGGTTTTTCTTGCCGTTTTTTTTTATTTGTTCACTGTATTTTTAATATGCTCGTTGTATTTTCCAATTTGCTTGCCATGTTTTTGTATTTTTTAATTTACCTGCATAGGTTTTCCATTTTTTTTTTTTTTTCGATTTGTTTATAGTAAGGATCGATTTGCATGCTGTTCGGGATTGTTTCACCGTATTTTCAATTTGCTTGCCCTGGAGAAAATAGATACTCAGTAAGTGATCACGTACTTGGACATTTAATGTATTCAGAAAATCGTATTCAGAACACTTCTCTTTTCTGGCTAGAATTACAAAAATACGTGACATTCCGAAATATGAATCTATGACAACAGAAAATAACGATGCTTTATAATCGAAAGTCTACGGAGAATTTTCCGACGATGATGTAATCAATTACTTCAGTTTTCGAAATACCATCAGTGTGTGAGTTGTGTGTGTACAGGGTGCGAGCAATGTGTATAGTATCAAATGTCTCAACGAAGCAGACGTTCCCCTGATGACTTACTGCCACTGTGTCAAACACCAACCCAAATTAATTACCGGCGGACTTGGAGGTAAAAGAAAGTGAAGAGGTAAGTATTCTTTTAAAACAAGAAATGTCGATTAAGAATCGAACAAAAAAAGCAGAAACTAAAGCCAGAAGGAAGAGGCGAAAATAAATTGTTTCAGAAAAGGTCGAGTCGAAAATACAGGTTTGAAGCGTACACGGATGGAAGAGCCCCTTAAAGAGGATGTCAAATTGTTTTTGATAAGACTTGAATAAACTCAAATGAATTTCCGCTTCGCTAAAGCAAAGGAAATGATGAGAGATTTTTTTTTGCTGGGGTAGATCGAAAGTAATTCAAACAAAATAAACTACAAACAGGTACGATACAGGGTGCTTCATAAATGACGCAACTCTAAAGATAACGGGGTAGAATTGATGCGAACGTAAATCTCATGCTATAACATTAATCAACTGGCAACGCTTCACTCAGAAGAAACATTATCTAGTAGTTATAATGATTGCTCCATACACCAGCCACATTTAAGCATCGATTCCTATGAGTCAGTTCCATCATTTTCCAATGCGATACGTTGTCTATTTAATGAGAGACCGGGTAAATAATATCACTTTCGATATTTATAGTAAGTTTTAAATGTATGTATGATTAGCATATGTTTGTCATCTCTCTGTAAGTTATATCATTTACGATAGATCTTAGATTTACAATAGTTCAAATAACAGGTTAAATACAAAAGGAAGGTTGCATCCTTTTCGAAACACTAGTATTTCTCGGAAGGAAAAAAAAAGGTGCAAAATTTCGAAAGAGAAACAAACAAGAAGAGAGTCCTACAGCCCAAATTGAGAGACTAAAAACAAATACTTTCTGGAAAGGAGGTGGCGTAGATTCTGGGTTATATTGTGCACGGATGGAAGAGTCTCTGAAGAGGATGTCAATTTTCTTTTAATAGGGCTTTGAATAAACATCAATGGGTTCCTGCATCCCCAAAGCAAAATAAATAATCACAGAGCAGAGCGTAGAGTTGATGGAAAACAATTTAAAAAGAATATAAAGTGTCAACGGATGAATAGATCGAGGGTGAGGGAAGCGATCAGTGATTGCAAGGTTTGTTTCCACACTTGGGGATTCTAATTATTCAATGAATTATTCGGACTATGGGTTTCATCTAAATCGTTTCGATCAAAGCGTGAGGATTGGTGAAATCACTTGAAAACAGGAAAGAGAACCAACGTAGAAGATGTGATTGTAACAAGAAAAAACGGTGCTACCCCTACCAGGCTGTATTGAGAATTATATAAGTTTTACTGCGATAGTTGCAACGAAGCAAGTTATACAGTCCTGTGACTTACGATTAATTCAACGTAAGCCGTATGACCGTTCATCGTGATTAAAACTAACTAAAAAAAAGTGAGAAATGTTGAAAAATAGGTCCCAGATGACCAGTCCGTAGCAAATCACCAGCAATGCGCTGATTTTCATCGATGTCAGTCGCGATGATGGACTTGTTTCCCAATCAGCAGGAGACCATCATCCGACAAAAGATTCTATCGGACATTTACTGGGATATCTATCTTGAACTCTCAAACAATAACTAAACACTCACAGCTGGAGTTTACTGCAAACAATCTTGGTGATTGAAAACAGTCTTGGGCTGAAAACGCCTGTCCTATTCTTCAAATATATGTTCTCATACCACGAGAGTGATCATCAATCTGATAGAGTCATTCACCTGGGGAAAAATGTTTCGTCCACTATACCATCGTGACCTTACACAAAAATGACTCTCATTTATTTGAAAGTTTTAAAAATCGTTTGGAGAGACACTCACTTCAAAAGAAGAGGTTGACGATCAGTTAATCTCTTATATGAGGTCAAAATAGTGAGGGAGCAAGCAAGAATTGAACTCACGTATAAAGTTAACAGTCTCCCAGTATAGCTTTCTCATCATGAGACTTGGAACCTACATCTAATTACAATTGAACTATATGTGCGAGTCTGAATGCACTGTGATTACTCGACAACTGGTCGTTGTACGAAATGTCAGGTTGTTCGGAAAAGAATGACCGATCTCATTTGATTCTCTGGCTTTTGTTGAGTTCATGTCAACCCGCTTATTGAGCTTCTTCGCTTATCGACTTGCTTTAGATAATCTGATATTGCCTCAATACCAACACTCTCTATCTGCGACACTTCTCTGAAGTTAGACCAGCATCTTCAGTGGTTCAATTTCAATTGCTGATGGACGTCCTCTACCCTCTTGATCATCGAGACTAAAATCCCTGTGATGGAACTTTTGAAACTAACATCACACCAAAACGAGGTGGTTTCTCCCACCCATGCTAGGTCAATATTGGAAGCTGTTTGGTATGCATCGTGACTATGTCTCGTGTGAGAGAATTTGACACAACTTTTTCCATCTTCGAGTTCGGGGGGTCTGCACTGGCCACAAATTATTCAGAATGATTACGAAAATTGCATATTTTAATCATTAAAACGAGCTACGTGCATGGTACAATATTCTATTGTTATACTGTTGGAAACAAGTCGGAGCTGGTTACTAGAATAGGCCATTATTTTCAAAATAATCTAAAATATCAGTCAACACACAGGGCAGTACAATATGGAGTTTGAGGTTGTTTGGATCAGTAGTTCTCGTGAAATCTAATTAAGATAAACATGAAACTTCAAAAGTATTTCACCATAGTTTACGTAAATTATCTCCCTTGACTTCCGCTTTTTGAAAATATATGAATTGAGATATAAAGTATCTGAAGAAGCAACGCTTAAAAAAGACAGAAATAACCGAAAATTGTTGGACATTACCGAGAATTACAAAAGATTACTGAAAATTACATAGAATTGCAGGTAATTGCTGAGAACTAACAAAAGTTCGCAGAAATGACAAAAATCAAGAATATCCGGAAATTATCACGAGACCAAGCGCAACATCAATGGTTCCTTGAAAAATCCTTAATTTCCTACTTAACTTTGTGAGTGGGCTGTATATAGAAAATAAGTAATGAAACCGACTGAACATTGAATACGACTTCAGAATTAACACATCAAGTATTGATCTTCTCTTGGCAAATCTTGTGACTGAGGAAACATCATTGTCTATTGAACAGCTACCAAAAACGCTGTACACAGGCCTAATGTAATGTTTTGACTTGAAAATTATTTTTGAAGGTTAAGCGACGAATTACTAACTGTGCTTTATTCTAGATGTTCGTGGACGAGTAATGATTTACAATTCAAATCAAAATGTCTTCTACTTATTTAAAAGGGTTTCTTAATATCTTGCTGGCTCGAAAAATCCTATTCTCCTACGAAAATAAATATGATTTTAAAGATTTTTTCAAAATATATTCTTTTTTTTTTACAAACTCTAACAATTAAGGTTCAGATTTCCGTATGAAACAATGATTGTGAACGACAAAGATCCCACCAAAAGCCATTTACGTCATGCCCGATAAGAGCGACTCAGTGACGTATGCAAAAACTGATAACGAAGTCACTCCCACTTTTAAAGCCAAACTCAGTTTGATTTGTTTGGCTAAAGTTTGCAAATCCCGTATACCAGAAAGATTAATGAAGGATTTAAAATAGGATACACATTTATTACGGGAAAATGAATTTTATTTCTTTCTCTCCTCAGTTTTGTGTTTTAGTATGCGTATATGTATTAAGCAATCATCAGTTCTGAACTATATGAAAATCGGTTTATATATAACAATTGGTGTCATAGGGCCACCCTAAATTGCTCCTTACCCCTTGGCCTAACTAGCCAGAGAATTTCATTGAGAATCATTGAGAACGTTTTAAGATATTTTGGGGACAAATAGTTGTGATCCCGGGGTGGTAACTGCAAAAAAATTCCTATATCTGCTTCAAAAATGCACCTATTCTTGCTTGCGAATGAAATTTATTGTCAATTGTTTGGGATAACGTGTTGACAAACAGACAGGTAGACTGATACGAATGGTCTGGGTAGATAATCATGCATACAGTTTGGCACAAAATCCTCTCTCCGCTGTCTGTCTCTGAGGGTCAGAGGAATCCACCTATAGATATAAATTGAACCATTTCATGATTTTATCTTGAAGTCTATCGACAGGAATATGGTTTTTTTTACGCCTGAGTTTGAAAGATTCATGTCGAGGCACATGTCAGATTGTCAGAAGACGC